>CM044015.1:26121879-26265757 GCA_024085815.1 Flaveria linearis
AACACAATGAGGAGAGTGTATTAGAACACTTAACAGATCAAATGGGAAACCGGTTATGATGATGCTAAGAACACAAGAGTAAACTCAGAAAGAAAGAACAAGATAACAACACTAGTGGTTGGTTTTCAAGGATGTTGTATATTGCTTCTCAAATTCAAGTTACAAGTATTCAGCATGCATACATTACAAGACTTTGAGATACTATATAATACAACCTACAGACGACCATACTTTGAAGGCCATCTGGATACATGAATTAGACAACACAATCCATGTAGAGTCAAAAGGCAGATTGCCTTTTGGCTAGTGACTATGACATGCCATAGCTAACATCCGAATATATTACAAAAAGGATAAAGGTACATAAAGTATTTCGGTTTGACCCAAGACCTCAATGTACAGTTTTCCTAAAGCATGGATCTTTTCACCAACTCATATAAGTTGGTGACCAACCAGAGTGGGCAGCGGCAAAGTGGTTCAGCTTTATCAGAAAAGGTACATCAGATAAAAGCATGTATGATAAAAGTTTTCAGAAGAATCTGTCTTGGTTTCTTTGCTTCGGAATACTTTGTGTTGAAGCTAAGGAAGACTTCATTTCTGACTTCAGAAGATATTGGTCTTGGCTACAAAAGATTTTACACAGAGAATGTTTCTTAAATGGTGTAAAACTTTCGTAGCAATACTACTTCATGTTCTGTGCAGCATACACGAAGACGATCATTTGCATAAAACTGCTGAATGAAGACTAGCATAACTACTGAAGGAGGACTAGCATAACTACTGAAGAATACTTTTTCAGCTGTTGTGATAACTACTGAAAGAAGATCATTACAACTACTGAAGATTACTTCTTCAGTTGTTGTGACAACTACTGAAAACTGTCTTCAGACTTTGTCTTCAGTTGATATCTTCAGCTGATGTCTTCAGCTGTTGTCTTCAGCTGTTGTCTTCAGCTGTTGTCTTCAGCTGTTACCTTCAGCTGTTGTCTTCAGTTGATGTCTTCAGCTGTTACCTTCAGCTGTTGTCTTCAGCTGATGTCTTCAGCTATTGTCTTCAGCTGTTACCTTCAGCTGTTGTCTTCAGCTGATGTCTTCAGCTGATGTGATCAGCTGTTACCTTCAGCTGTTGTCTTCAGCTGATGTCTTCAGCTGTTGTCTTCAGCTGATGTCTTCAACTATTGTCTTCAACTGTTACCTTCAGCTGTTGTCTTCAGCTGATATCTTCAGCTGATGTGATCAGCTGTTACCTTCAGCTATAGTTACAAGAGTGTTTTGGCTACATCAGACTTTTAGGAATCCTTACAAACTCCCCCTAGACTGATGCTACCAAAACACTTGAATATATTTAACAGTTCACAGTCCTTAACATGATCATGACCATTCCTTTCTTCATTAGAGAGTCAGGATCACTCAGACTTGTGAAGTATCTTCTCATGTCAAAAAGATCATGCAGAGGTAAATTAAAGAGGTATTCCCAAGAGTAGACATTTACTTCACCTTGATCTCTGACTACATGCCATCTCTCTGGATTAGTTGAATAAGTCCAGGATAAGATGGGTCTTCCTGATGCAAGAGGAGCCATTTGAGTTGGAGATGTTTGGGCTTTCTCTTATTGCACTTCCTTAGTATGCTCTGATTCATCCTGAGGATCAGAGGAGGTTGATTTTGACTTCTTTGCATCAGATTTAGAAGCCATCCTCTTCTTCCTCTTTGCAGTCTTTAACTGAAAAGATTGGTCTGCAGCACCTTGTAGATCAGTTGTGTCTTCCTCAGTTGGGTGTTCCTCCCTCACAGGTTTAGAATGAGATGGAGTTTGACCCTGTTATGGGTCAGATGTTGAGGCTGGCCTTTGACCTTGCTGTTGGTCAATAGTTGAAGAGGCTAGCCTTTGACCCTGCTATGGATCAGAAGATGAAGCTGGAGGTTCAGTTTGAGTTGTCTCTTGTTGTTCAAACTTAACCTCTACTTGAGGTAGAGCTTGACTTGGAGGAGAGTGCAAGTCAGCAAGCTCTCCACTCTTAATCTTCTGCTTGATTACCCTAATATGCTCATCCATAGTGGATAGAGACATAGGGCCAAGTCTCCTTCCGGAGAATCCATACAGCTTCAAGAAGCTCATCATTTTTGTCTATCAGCAGATTTCTTTAAGTTCTTCTGAATGAGAGCTCTTGACTTAGCAGCTTCTTCCCTCATTTTCTTCTTTGATGTCTTCTACTCTTTGATTACTTAAAGTTCAAGTTGTTTGAGATACTCAAACTCAATGTACTCAAAGGGCAAGGAAAGAAGTGCTTCTGTCTGGTAGAGGCCTGTGTCACTCAGGTAGTCTAACATTCTTTGTCTATCTGTTTCTTTATCTACCTGAGGTTCTTGTGTAGCACCCACAACCTCTTGCACAAGACTTTCTTGAAATGGCGAGAGAGTAGGAACATACTTGTATAACTTTTGTCTTTTCTTCTCTTTGTTCTCAAGAAGAATTCTTGCGTCTTCAGCTTCCTTCCTCTCTCTTGACATTTGCATATCAGTCAGATTATTCAAATCTTCTAAAGGGAGAGAGATAATCTCATCTATGTCATAGTTCCTAGTCTGTAAGTAAGTAATCCTGACTGCCCTCAACTCATTATTTTGAGTGTTTGGTCTGGGGACAGCCCTGATTGCAGCTTGCATGAAGCTTGAAGACCCGGTGGGACTTATTCCCCTTAGCTTCCTCTTTCTCCCTCTTTCCTCCTCCTCAATCTCCTCAGGGGTTAGAACCCTTTTCCCCTTGTCACCCACAGACCTTAGTGACACAGGGTGGAGAGAGCTTTGGTCTTCATTGCTTGGTACAACATCTAAGCTCTGGCTGGAGAGAGACTGTGATACACCTTCACCAGCAGGTGTTTTACTGAGGGGTTGATTTGCTGAAGTAGTTGTTGTTATGACAGGTGTTTCAATCTTTGTCACTTCTTCAATTGATTGTAAGACATGACTTTCAGGCTCTATCACTGGGCATTCAGTCAAGGTTTTCCCTTTGAAGCTAATTTCAGGGTCTGCCTCAACATTCAGTTGACCAATGACATTATCTGATTGCCTTGGTCTATCTTCTTCAGCTTCTTGCCTTGATACACCCTCTCCAAAGATACTTTGAAACAAGTAGTCTAGGATGTTCACATCAATGTGAACTTGAGGAGGTTGCTGAGTAGGTACAGTTACAAGAGAGGATGGTGAGTCCTCAATGTCCATACTCCTTGAAGAACTCCCAGGTTCTGTGATTGTAGTGACTTTCTCCCCCTTTTTGGTAGCATCACCTTCTTGTATAGGTGAGCTAGGAGTTAAGTCAACCACATTCTCAGGTTCTTGTGTTCCTGGTTGAGCTCTTCTTAAAGGTCTCCCACCTAGTTGTTCCTTAAGATAAGATATCTCAAGTTGCTGATCATTGACCCTATCGTTTAAGGTAGTCACTTGAAATTCAAGATGACTAACCTTAGAGACTAAGTAGGTGCATAATTTTGACAGTTGTTGCACCTTTAGTCTCAGATTCCCCTCATCTTCATGAGAAGAATCATGGGGGGATGAGAGAATTGGACCTAAGTCTTCACTCTCATTACCAACTTGGGGTTCTTGGCTGCTGGATTTCCTCTGCTCATTGACAGCCTCAGATGAAGTGTCAATGGGCTGAGTTACCGTGGTTGAGGTCTTAATGATGTAATTACTTGCAGAAGTGAGAGCCTCTTCCATATGGATCCCCTGAACAGGTTTAGAAAGACCCACCTCAGCAATGGGTGACTGATGTGGGATAGACATAGGGAATTCAGAAACACTCCTCTTTCTTTGAGTAGGTGAAGAGTAGAGAGATTCATGGTGTTCACTGAAGCCTAAGTCCTCATCAGTGTAGAATTCAAGGTTAGAAATTTGGATGTTTAAGTCCAAAGGCTGGGGATGGTAACTGTCCCCTGAAGGTTATTCACTTGAGTGTTGAGACTCAGATTGAAGGCTTAAGGCAGTTGGGCTTATGAGCTCATCAGGCTGATCATGAGGAACATCAGCACTGATTCTTGAAGAGATGGGAGTGGTTTGCTCTTTAGGAGAAGTGGGAGCTCTAGGATCCACTTCTTCCTGTATGGGTGAGTACATGGGGACCTGCACAGACTCAATAGCTTGAGCAGGGGGTTCGTTTGGATTTTCTTTGGTAGGTGAGGGTGATTTGAGGCTGTTTTGGTGGTTGAGATGTAGAAGGTATGGGTTCAACACTAGCTTGTGTTGCTAGGTTGTCACCTTGAGCAATGAGCTCTAACATTTTAAGGACCAGGGCTGTTTCTACCCCTGAGAAGCCTACAGTTGGCTTCTTCATAATCTTAAAGATGCCTGGCTTCATCTGTCCCAATTTAAGAATATTATTTGTTTCCCTCAACTGTGATTCAAGTTCACAGTTGAGAATGTGTTGAACATATCTAGGAAACATATAGTATTCTAAGGAATCCAAGTTAGCAAGCAAGTTTGTGTAAACACATAGTGAGTACCTAAACTTGACCCCTTGTACCATTCCATGAACTATAAAAGAGAGATCCTCAGGAATCTGGTTCCACCCACCATGCTTGTTGGACAAGCTGTGAATCACTACATGGAGTAGGTATTTCCACTGGGATGAGACATTCCCTTTCCTGAAGGTCTTTACAGAGAAATCTCCCTCATAGCCCATCTGCTCAAAGGAATAGTTGACAGCTTCATTTAGGAAAGACAGTTCACCTTCTTCATCATCCACCTGAAGATGGGTGTTGATGATGGCTGCAGTGATAAAGACTATCCTCCCCTGCACTATGGCAGATAGTGCCTTCTCCCCATCCATAATAACCTCTTGACATATCCTCCAAAAGTCAAGCAGGTAATCCTTATCAAGAATAGGATCAATGGTGAGTAAGGTGTAGTAATTGGATAGAGCAAAAAAAAACAACAAATCTCTGAGAAACTATCATCTTTCTCAGAGTGCAACAAGGCAACTTGATTGTGCTGCCTATGGAGTTGCATGGAGAAATTTTGGTTGTTTCTGTTTGGAATGTTGGCCATTTTTGAAAAGCTTAAGGATGAAGAAATGGTGAAGAACAAACGTTGTTTCAGAGAGATTAGGTTTGAGATATGGGTGAATTTTGGAGCAGGTAGAGGAAAGAGGTGTAACCGTTGGATATTTGTATGAATTTGGATTTGAGACAAAGTTAATGGAAAAGGATAAACTTTGAAATCCATTGTGTTGGTCCCACCTCTAAAAAGTAGTTTGCTTTTTGCCCAAAAGGTAGTTTTCTTGGAATTAAAAAAAATCTTCCCGAAAATAATTTAACTTTGGAAGTTTTGACCAAAAATCTTCCGAAGGTTATTTTGCTTCGGAAGCTTTGACTAGAAAGCTTCCGAAGGCAAATTTTGCCTTCAAAAATATTTCAAAGATTTTGAAGAATTTTCTTCCAAAGAGAAACTGGGGCTTATTGAAGTGATAGAATAAACAACATAGAACACACATAATTTTAGAAATAATATGATTAAGTTTTTAAGAAAAGCTAATGAAAGTTGATCATCCCAATAGCTGATATAAGATATTTAAATCTCTGTTCATCAAAAGCTTTTTTGAACAGATCAGCATATTGTTCATCTGTATGAACTTTGATTAGTTTGATTAATCCTTTTCAAAATTATCTCTAATCAGATGATACCTGATATTGATGTGCTTAGTTCTTGAGTGCTGCACTGGATTTTCTGTGATTGAGATAGCACTGTTGTTGTTTATGTGAATGGGAGTCTCTTTGAAGTTAAATCCATAGTCTAGCATCTGATTTTGAATCCAAAGCACTTAAGCATAACAGCTTGCAGCAGCAATGTATTCAGCCTCAGCAGTTGATGCAGATACACAGGATTGTTTCTTGCATTGCCAAGAGACTATCCTTCCACCAAGAAATTAACATCCCCCTGATGTAGACTTTGCAGTCATATTGCATCCACCATAATCATTATCTGTATATGTATACAGATTAAAGTCCGAATTTTTTGGATACCAAAGGCCAAGGGATGGGGCTCCTTTAAGGTATCTTAAAATCCTTTTGACAGTGATTAGGTGTGACATCTTGGGGTTGGCCTGATATCTTGCACAGATGTAAGTGGCAAACATAATATCTGGCCTGCTAGCTATAAGATACATAAGAGACCCAATCATAGCCCTGTAGAGATGTTCATCAACACACTCCCCCTTAAGATCAGGTCCAAGGGAGTGGTTTCTAGTTATGGGTGTCCTAGCAACTTTACATTCAGTCATGTTGAACCTTTTAAGTATGTCTTGTACATACTTTGACTGATTTATGAAGATACCATTGTCAACTTGCTTCACTTGAATCCCTAGAAAGAAATTGAGTTTCCCCATGGCACTCATTTCAAATCTATCCTTCATCAGCTTCTCAAAGTCTTTGCAGAGCTTTGGATTAGTTGACCCAAAGATGATATCATATGCATATACTTGAACTAGCATTATGTCATTTCTTGTTCCTTTGATGAAGAGAGTTTCATCAATAGTACCTCTCTTGAACCCATGTTGACAGAGATACTAAGATAGAGTCTCATACCACTTTCTTGGTGCCTGATGTAGCCTATAGAGAGCTTTGTCAAGCTTGCAGACATAATTAGGATGATAGGATTTGCAAAACCAGGTGGTTGTTTGACATACACCTCTTCATCAATCACTCCATAAAGAAAAGCACACTTTACATCAAGTTGATAGACCTTGAAGTTCTTGGATGCAGCAAAAGCTAGGAATATCCTAACAGCTTCAAGTCTTGCTACGGGAGCAAAGACATCAGTGTAGTCAATCCCTTCTTCTTGAGTATACCCTTGAACAACTAGTTTAGCCTTGTTCTTGATGACAAGTCCTCTATCATTCTTCTTATTCCTGAAAACCCATTTTGTACCTAAGGTAGTCTTTCCATGAGGAAGAGGACATAGGTTCCAAACCTTTTGCCTCTTGAATTGAAGCAACTCCTCTTGCATAGCTTCAACCCAACTTCTATCCTTTAGAGCTTCATCAATCTTCTTTGGCTCTATTTGGGATAAGAAACAAGAGTGAAGACAGATATTGGCATTATGAGACTGTCCTCTTGTCCTTACACCAGTTCCAACATCTCCAATGATGTTTGTAGAGGGGTGAGACTTATGGATCCTTAGTTGAGGAATCACAGCAAGTTGTTTAGACAGATCCAAATTGGAGAAATTCTGATCTGGCAAGGAGGATTCACCCTCTACAGCAGCACACCTATCAAGATTAACTTGATCCAATGAGTGTGCGATATCATTGAGATTTTCTTCAAAGGGATGGTTCTCAGCATCAAGGAATTCCTGATCACTGTCACCACCACCATGTTCTCCAACATTTGAAGTTCCTACATTTGAGTTTTGTGCCTCAAAACTGGAACATGAAGGCAACTCAGATGTATCAGCAGGATTTGTCATTGATGTGCTGGTGGAAGCTTCATTTGTAGGATTAGTTACCACTAGAGCTGGAGATATGTTGCTTGAAGATCTTCTCAACTCAGTTCTTGGATCAGGATCACCTGTAGGTAATATATCTGTAGATCCTAAAACATTCTCACAAGATTTGTTAAAACAGTTGGTAACTAAGTCAAGATCAAACAGCCAATCCGGACCAGAACCTTTTACACTGGGAGTGTGTTCATTGAAAGTCACATTGATTGACTCCTCAACTACTCTAGTTCTGAGATTGTATACTCTATAAGCTTTAGCTTGAGAAGAGTATCCAAGGAAGTGTCCATCATCTGATTTCTCAGCAAACTTGCCTATATGATCTTTGGTATTCAAGATGGTGCAAGGACATCCAAAAGACCTGAAAAAACCAATGAAAGGTTTCCTCTTGTGCCAAAGTTCATAAGGAGTCTTACCATGTGTCTTAACTACTAAAACTCTATTCTACACATAGCAGGCAGTGTTGACTGCCTCTGCCCAGAAGATGATGGGTAGTTTAGAGTCAGACAACATAGTTCTTGCAGCTTCAATTAGTGTCCTGTTTCTCCTTTCAGCAACTCCATTTTGCTGAGGAGTCCTGGGAGCACTATATTGTCTTGTAATACCCTTTTCATCACAAAATGTATCAAGTATTTGATTCTTGAATTCAGTTCCTTGATCACATCTTATGGTTTTGACCTTGTGATCACATTGATTCTCAATCTTTAAGATGAAATTCTTTAGAATCTCAGGAGTTTCATCCTTAGTTCTAAGGAAGAAGACCCATGTGAATCTTGTAAAGTCATCTGTGATCACCAGACAGTAAGAGGTCCTTCCTAAACTCATTACACTGGTGGGGCCAAAGAGATCCATATGTAACAAGTGTAGGGGTGTAGTGATGGAATTTCTTTCCTTAGGCTTGTGAGATACCTTGTGTTGCTTCCCTTTCAGGCATGCAACACAATGATCATCACTTGTAAACTCTCTTTTTGGTATTCCAGTTACCAAATCATTCTTAATCAATTTATTCATGTTCTTAAAGTTTACATGGCACATTCTTTTATGCCAAAGGAAAGATTCATCACTATTAGCTTTAGATAGAAAACATGAAACTTCTCCTGAGGGAGATGTTTCTTGCAAATCCATCTTGTACATGTTCCCTTTCCTGGGGGCTCTGAGTAGGATGTGCTCATGAGGAATGACCACCCCGGGCTTGAGAACAATGCACTCATGCTCAGTAAACAACATGTTATGACTCTGATCATAAAATTGAGATACATTCAAAAGATTGTATCCAAGCTCCTTCACAAAGTTTACCTTGTCAATGCTGAGCTTACCATTTGTGACCTTGCCCCTTCCAGTAATGTAACCACCTGCATCTCCTCCAAAAGCAACTGGTCCTCCATCAATTCTTTCAAATTTTTGGAGTAGTGACCTATTGCCTGTCATGTGCCTGGAAAAACCACTGTCAATGATCCACACATTTTTGTTTGTCTGTAACTGTTCCTGCACAAAGAGATAGCTAGTTACTTTTGGAAACCCAAGCCTTATTGGTCTTGGGCTCATTCAAAACAGTTGAAGACAATGCAACAGTAATAGATCCTATGGTTGTGCTTTGAGGATCTTGAACTGTTGTTGATGAAGAACCTTCAGTCTTTTGGTCTTTCTTTGACTTCCACACCACCTTTGGAAGTTTAGACTTGACCTTCAAAACTTCAAAAGCTTTTGAGACTTTAGAAGTTTTGATGACTGGTCCTTCGGAAGATCTTGCCTTTACTGCAACAAGCTTCAGTACTTCGGAAGCATTCCCTTCTTCAGAGACCAAATTTTCTTTCGAAGGCAGTTTTCCACTTGCCTTCTTCTTCATCTTGGAATTATTGGAAGTCTCTTTGTTTATCATGTGAAAAGTACCCTTAGGATAGTATGGACAATCCTTGGCCAAATGACAAGTACTCTCACACATGACACACATCAGATTCTTCTTTCCAAGAGTCTTCTTCATGGAAGAGCACTGACTTTGGTCACATCCCTTCTCCATCTTCACCTTTGCAGGAGCTGAGACAGTTCTTTTGGGTTGAGAACTGTTCTTAGAGTTGAATGGTCCAGGTTGTGTAGCAGTAACACATAACAGATCAGTCTTCTTCTTGTTGCTGAGATGAGTTTGACATGAACCAGAATTCATGTCATCAGTCTTAACTACTTCAAACCCTGCAGATATAAAGACTTGTTTCTGCTTAGAGTCAAAATTAGCCTTGATC
Source organism: Flaveria linearis (assembly GCA_024085815.1). Classification (NCBI taxonomy): domain Eukaryota; kingdom Viridiplantae; phylum Streptophyta; class Magnoliopsida; order Asterales; family Asteraceae; genus Flaveria; species Flaveria linearis. The sequence goes on from CM044015.1 coordinate 26,131,601, forward strand.
TCTTGAGCCTTCTTTGATTTTCTTTTGGCTTTTCTGATCAAGTTCTTTCTCCTTGACTTGGTCATCCCAACAGCTTTACTCTCCTCAGAGGAATGGTGACCATTCTCAGAATGCTTTTCTTCACTCAAACCAAAGTCATTCTTCACCATCTCCTCTTCATCCTCTTTAGTCAAAGGATCTATTTGGGGAAGCTTATCTTCACAAGTTCCACACCTAGGAGATCTTACAGACAAGATGGTGTGTGGAGGAGCTATCTCACTGGATCCCAGTCCCTGCTTGTTCTGATAATACACTTTTTCATGCAAGGATGAGGATATTATGTTCTTGAAGGTATCTTCTTCAAGAACACAATTTTCTGCCTTAGCTTTGCTGATCACAAGCTCAGCTTGGCATTCAGTTAACTTAGTTATGAGATCTTTGATTTGAGTTCTGTAATTTGTTAGCTCATGTTTAAGAGTTGAAATGGTTTTCTCTAAATCTTCTATTTTAAGTTTATAGTCATTTTCAGCTCTTTTAAAATCAGCTTTCAAGATGTTTAAGGACTCAAGGTCAGATCTCAGCTCTAAGTTATATGACCTGTATCTATTAACTTTAGCAATGCATTCAGAAGAGCAAAGATTTTCCAATACCTTGGTTTTATCATGATCTGCCATAAGAGCTTGGTTTGGAGATGCATCTTCTATCTGAAAGCTCCAGTCAAAGCCTCCCTCTTCAACAACAACTGCAGCCTGTTGCTTTGGGTTCTCATTCTGGTGAACTTTCTCAGTGTAGTTTGGTCTGGTTTGTGTCTGGCCACCATTTGTTCTTGGTGCCTTACACTCTCTTGCAAAGTGCCCCATCTGGTTACAGTTGTAGCACTTTACCTTAGTGCCCAAACCCACTCTTGTAGTTCTTGTACATGAGTGAACTTTGCTGAGATCATCCAAGTCTTCAAGAGTGAAGAGAAGGTTGCCTGAGGTTTCATCAGCTGAGACAAAGGCATGAGAAGAACTTGTCTCTTGGAAGGGACTTCCTTGAGTGTAGTTTTCTCTTGGTGTCTCTGAAAGAGTGATGAAAGGCCCCTTCTGTGAGGTGTCAGGGTAGCATACCAACTGATGTTATGGTTCAATGCATTCCCTTTCATTCACATGAAGAGCTGAACTCAGTTGGTTATTGGAGTTACCATAGGGATTTTGCATGTTCATCTCCATCTGGAATGCACTCAGGATACCATACAACTCTGTAAGAGTAAGAGTTTTAAGATCCAAAGTTCTCTTGATCACAACACAATAATGTGTCCGTAGTTTAGGAAGAGAAGACATGAACTTCCTTACTATGTCTCTGTTCTCAAGAGTTACTCCAATATCCACTAGAGTGTCCACTATCTCAACATACCTGAAGTATTTTTGAGTCAGTGTCTCACCTGCCTTGAAGGTGAAGTTTTCAAACTGCTACTTCAAGAGATCCTTCTTATTCTCTTTAGTTTCCTTAGATCCTTCATACATGAGCTTTAGTGCTTCCCATAGATCTTTAGCTGTCTTGCACTTCTTGAAGCCTCTGTAGATGGAGTTTAGAAGAGCAGTTTGAAGACAAGTCATGGCCCTTTGATCAAGCTCTATTCTCTTTCTGTCTTCTTCTGAGTAATCATCTACATCTTTAGGAATGATACGATTACCAGTAGCAGAAGTAGTGCTTGGTATGAAGGGACCATTGATAACTGAGTCCCACATCCTTGAATCTTAACACTTGATGAAGCCTTCCATTCTTGTGCACCATGTGTCAAAATCTTCAGGAGTGATCAGTGGGGACTTGGTCATAGTACCAGTTTCCATATCAGCTTTAGAAAGAACTGCCATTTGAGTTGTTAAGTATTTTGTGTGTGTGAGGGATCTTAAGATGGTGAGATCTTATATCAAGAGCCTGGATGCTCTGATACCAAATGCATGACCGGGTGAAGGGGTTAGCACTTTTACAAGACAACAACACAATGAGGAGAGTGTATTCGAACACTTAACAGATCAAATGGGGAACCGGTTATGATGATGCTAAGAACACAAGGGTAAACTCAGAAAGAAAGAATAAGATAACAACACTAGTGGTTGTTTTTCAAGGATGTTGTATATTGCTTCTCAAATTCAAGTTACAAGTATTCAGCATGCATACATTACAAGACTTTGAGATACTATATAATACAACCTACAGACGGCCATACTTTGAAGGCCAGCTGGATACATGAATTAGACAACACAATCCATGTAGAGTCAAAAGGCAGATTGCCTTTTGGCTAGTGATTATGATATGCCATAGCTCACATTCTATTATATTAAAAAAGGATAAAGGTACATAAAGTAGAAAGGTTTGACCCAAGACCTCAATGTACAGTTTTCCTAAAGCATGGACCTTTTCACCAAGTCATATAAGTTGGTGACCAACCAGAGTGGGTAGCGGCAAAGTGGTTCAGCTTTATCAGAAAAGGTACATTAGATAAAAGCATGTATGATAAAAGTCTTTGGAAGAATCTGTCTTGGTTTCTTGGCTTTGGAAGACTTTGTCTTGAAGCTAAGGAAGACTTCATTTCTGGCTTCAGAAGATATTGGTCTTGGCTACAAAAGATTTTACACAGAGAATGTTTCTTAAGTGGTGTAAAACTTTCATAGCAATACTACTTCATGTTCCGTACAACATACAGGAAGACGATCATTTGCATAAACTGCTGAATGAATACTAGCATAACTACTGAAGAGGACTAGCATAACTACTGAAGAATACTTCTTCAGCTGTTGTGATAACTACTGAAAGAAGATCATTACAACTTTTGAAGAGTACTTCTTCAGTTGTTATGACAACTACTGAAAACTGTCTTTAGACTTTGTCTTCAGACTTTGTCTTCGTTGATATCATCAGCTGATGTCTTCAGCTATTTTTTTCAGCTGTTGTCTTCAGCTGTTACCTTCAGCTGTTGTCTTCAGCTGATGTCTTCAGCTGTTACCTTCAGCTGTTTCTTCAGCTGATGTCTTCAGCTGTTGTCTTCAGCTGTTACCTTCAGCTGTTGTCTTCAGCTAATGTCTTCAGCTGATGTGATCAGCTGTTACCTTCAGCTGTTGTCTTCAGCTGTAGTTACAAGAGTGTTTTGGCTGCATCAGACTTCTAGGAATCCTTACATATATATATATATACATATATATATATACATATATATACACATATATACATATAATATATATATATATATATATATACATATATATATATGTATATATGTATGCGCATATATATATATGTATATATGTATGCGTGTATATGTATATATATATATGTATATATATATAATATATATATATATATGTATATATATATGTATATATATATGTCTATATATATATGTATATATATATGTATATATATATATATGTATATATATGTATATGTATACATATCTATATGTATATATATATATGTATATATATGTATATGTATACATATCTATATGTGTATATATATATATGTATATATATGTATATGTATACATATCTATATGTATATATATATGTATATGTTATATATATATATATATATATATATATATATATATATATATATATCGGTGTGTGTGTGTGTGCGTGCGTGCGCGCGGGCGCACAAGTGGGCGGGCGGGCGCGCGGGCGCGCGGCGGGCGGGCGGGCGGGCTGGCGGGCTGGCGGCGGGCGGGCGGGCGGGCGGGCGCGTGCGTGCGTGCGTGCTGCGGGCGGGCGTGCGTGGCGTGCGGCGCGGGCGGGGCGGGCGGGCGGGCGTGCGTGCGGGCGGGCGGGCGTGCGTGCGGGCGGCGGGCGGCGGGCGGCGTGCGTGCGGCGGGCGGCGTGCGTGCGGGCGTGCGTGCGTGCGGGCGCGGGCGGGCGGGCGGCGGGCGGGCGGGCGGGCGGGCGGGCGGGCGGGCGGGCGGGCGTGCGTGCGTGCGTGCGTGCGTGAAACTGAGTCTTCTGAATCAGAAGTTTCAAAACAAGATGAATCAGAATTTGACTTTGATGGTATGATGATTTGAATGAGTCTGAGGACATAATGAGCAAAAAGATGATGGTTTTGGTAAGAGATAAAGCTACCTTATCCTCTAAAACAAAGAAATATGTTGAAGACCATCTACAAGAGGATAGCTCAGTTGAATAAAGGACTTTATGAGCTCAACAAGAAGCAAAAATCTCATTCAACAAAAAGAACAACTAAAGCTAAAGTCACTCTTGACTCTACAAAAGAAGCAAAAATCACTTCTGTAGAAAAGCCGAAGACTTCAATAGAACTTCTACGGAAGAAGAAAAATGTTAATCTTTCAACACAATCAACATCCGTAGAAGATCTACGGAAGAAGAAGTCATCAGCTGAATCAAACACCATCAAGAAAAAAACCAAGCAACAGAAAACTGTGAATCCTAAGCAACAGAAATCATCTGCTGCTAAATAAGAACCCTTTGACATTATGTTTGAGAGTGGTACGGATTCGTCAGCTGCCAATTTGAAAAAGAGTTAAAGGCACAAAAGGAGACAAAGAAGAAGAAAGTGATTGACTCTGTAAGTGAAACTAAAGAGAAATATTACAAGTAGTATGACATGCATAATCACAACACAGATGAATGTTACTTCAGCAGTTACTGCTCCATATGCAACATGAACAATGACATGACTTCTGATTGTTACTTAAACAAGCATTGTGCAATTTGTAACAAGATAACCATCCTACTCAAGAATGTTATTTCAACAAGAAAAACAAAACGAAGAGCACAAAGAAGCAACAATCTAGAAATGTTAAATCAGACACACAATCAAGTGACACTGAGGAAGATTCAAAACTCAAGAAGCAGCAACCAAAACAAAGAAGCCAAAGGCAAAGAAGCAACCATCTGCTGATGATAAAACAAAGAAGAAGAAGAGAAGCAACAGTCTCAACTCAAAACTCCTCATAAGAAGGTAGACTTGAAGGAGAAGACAACTACTACTGATGAAGCCTTCTTTGACCATTTAAAAAGGCTATTCAAATACCACAATCAAAATCAAAAAATAGTGAAACTTTCTCCAATCAAGGTTCATCATCAAGTTCAAAGCAGATGAAACAGAAAGAGAAGGTGCAAGAAAAAGTGATTGTGAAACCATAACCAAGTGTTTCAAGTCCATCTTCAATAGAATCATCCTCACTTCTAACAAACCATAATGAATCAATCGAGTCTAAAATCAAACCTGAAACATCTTGACTCATTCATGAGGATGTAACAATTTTAGACACAAGTGGCAAGCCAAAGATCATTAAAGCTTAGGTTCCACATTCTAATTGATTTCATTACGTGTGTAGGAACATCCATGGAGGACTAACAACAAGTGGTATGTTGACAGTGGTTGCTCCAGATATATGACAGGAAACTATTCTCTACTCCATGATTTTAAACATAAAAATGTTTCATATGTAGCATTTGGTGAGGATAAGAAGGGAGGTAAAATTATTGGTGAAGGAATGGTAACAAATGGTGTACTCAAGTTTGTGAAAGCAAATTATTGTAAAAATTTACGATACAATTTACTAAGTGTTTCTCAAATTTGTGATCAAAATTATACCACTTTATTTGATAATACTTACTCTTACATTCTTAATCCAGGTTTTTAAGTTCCAGTAGATTGGATCCTTCTTAAAGCATCAAGGAGAGAAAACACATATGTTTTGGATATGAACAACACCTCTATAAGCAAAGAAACCTGCCTGATTTCTAAGTCTTTAGAAGATGAATCTCAACTGTGGCATAAAGGATGGTTCATTCCAATATGAAGAACATCAACAAGCCAGTCAAAACTGACTTAGTCATTGGCCTAACAAAGAAAGAATTTTATTGTTCTAATAATTGTTCATCATGTTATAAAGGAAAACAACTTTGGGTGTCACATAAGTCCAAAACAATCAACACAAATACAACACCACTCAAAATACTTCACATGGATCTTTTTGGTCCAACCAATGTGATGGGCATTGGGAAAGGCAATATTGTTTGGTGATTGTCGATGATTTCACTAGATTTACGTGGTTCTTTATCTTAAATCAGAGAAGTGAAACATCATAAACATTAATGGAGTGTATCACTAAGATTGAAAATCAACTTGACTTGAAAATCAAAATCTTAAGAAGTGATAATGGGTCTGAATTTGTTAATCATGTATTAGATTCCTTTTGCAGGAACAAAGACATAGAAAGACAATTCAGCGAACCAAGAAATCCACAACAAAATAGAGTTGCTAAGAGCTGAACAGAATTCTCATTGAAGTAGCAAGAACAATGCTAGCTGATTCACATTTACCAATCATATTTTGGGCTGAAGCAGTGAACACAACATGCCAATGTTCAAAACATGATATTAATTGTCAAAGAACATAACAAAACACCATATGAGCTTTTATTAAAAGAAAACCTTTTATAGGATATGTCAGAGCTTTTGGGTGTCATGTGTCTATTTTAAACACCAAAGATCAATTAGGAAAATTTTCTGAAAAAGCCTATGATGGTTTCTTTATTGGTTACTCATCAACATCTAAATCATATAGAGTTTGCATTCCACATCAGAACATTTTAGAGGAAACTCCTAATGTATCTTTTGATGATTCCTTATTTCCATAATCTATGAAAGGATCATCATGGCTATTTGATACAGATGCATTAACAAATTCATTTAACACTGGTTATTTGAATGTAAGGTCTACGTATACATGCTATCCTTATGTACATCCAAGTATGAGTGAAGTGTCATTGACTGCTGATCTTCCAAGACCACAATCTCACACTTCAAGTGTTACTGATCCTGGCCTTCATCTCAAACAAGCAATGAAAAATCTGATGGAAATGAAATTAACTTCCAAATAAGTGAACAAAACATCAGCAAAAGTTAAATCTGTATTTGCAGAAGTTACTAATGCATCCGAAGGAATGAACAATGCATCAGCAGCTGTCCGTCCACATCTGTAGATATTCCATCTAGTTTCAGAGTTGCTCTATTACCTTCAAAGGAACACACCACATCAGTAGTTCCGCAAACTACATCCGTAGATGTTCCTGTAACTCTGCGAAAGTTATTCCTATATCTGATGAAACACAAACTCATGAAGATGGTTTTATTCAGCTTCAGAAGATCATAATGATTAAGATTTTGACTACTTTGTTGATTCTCCATTTCAGTTGGATCCATCTCCATCAATAAATATTACGAACTTGGAATCATCCATTCGAGTTCCATTAATTCAAACATCAAGAATTCATAAGAATCATCTAATAGACAACATCATTGGTGATCTTAATGAAAGAACCACAAGAAGCAAAGGGGGAACTGCCACTATATGACTTTTCTCTTGTTTTCTTTCACAGGTGGTTCTTCCTAATATCACTGCTGCATTAAAAGACAACAGCTGGTGTAACACCTCTAAAATATGACCCAATTGAAAACATATAAATGTTATAAAACTCAATAAAGGTCCGGATTGATTTGGGCTTACCAAAGAAATCTTGTAAAACGAAACTAGCTTTTTGGGCCCAATAAGCCCAATAAGGGCCCGAACATACAAACAAGGCCCATTTGAGGCCCAAATGCATGTTTACGAACTAATTGAATGAGAAACCATGAAACAAAGAATTCTTATGTGATTTGAAGCAACTATGGAAAGATCCAAACTGAAAACGGATTCAGAACACATACCGGGTAAAATCCGGCAATTTAACGCGTACTAACGTCTGAATTCTATCAGAAATTCATAAAATAGCTTGTCATCCAATCTAAATCATTTTTAACCTTGACTAATATCATAAATAATGCTTGCTAAAGGATTTTCATCGATCATGCATAAACAACGGAATTTCGTAACTGAAACGTGAATACCGGTTTTCACCGGCATTTACTGATATCTGATACATCATCCGAACCTCGTAACTGCGTAATTATTCATCTAATCATTGTTTTGTTATCATATCATATTAAATTTGATGAATGGTACGTTGTCCGGAATAACTGCGTTCCGAAACGCGATCGTGACGCGAACCGGGTTACGATCAGGTAAAACCCGAGAATTAGTCATATAAGGTTTTAACGTGACCAACATGGGGAAATAACGCTCAAAATATCATTCTAATGCTTAATTGCATGCATTTAGATATCAAAATAATAATAAAAGCGCTCGTTCGAGGAAAACGCGTAAAACCGATAACGTGTCGATTTCGCGGTATCGTTTAACTGTTCGGTACGTTTTAAATACGATAAAATTAATAATCTCTGATTATTTATGACGTTTTCTATAAACGAATCTAACGATAAATGAAATTTATTACGTCACGCAAAAATTTAATCAGACGCGTTACGAACCGACCTGTTAACGAACCCATTCATTTAAACCTACTATATAAACAAGTGATAATTCATTCTAGGGTTTCAAAAAAAAACCATTTGAGAGAGAGAGGCGGACACAGCCGCGATCTCTCCCCCCCATTCGAACTCCAGCCGGTTTTCCGGCCACCGGCGCTGGCCTCCGGCGAGTGGTGGCGAGTGCCACACCAAAACGTACTCCCCTCTCCTCTGCGATCACGATGGCGGCTTCAATTTCTCCTAAAACTCAACGAGGCGATGAGAATCGAAGGAAAAGGGGGCGGTTGCAGGTCGAGTTCGGAGTGTGGTGACTAATCAAGGGTTCCCGGAGACGGGCCACGGTGATAGGCGCCCTGTGACCTCGCGGCTCTCGACCAAAGACGCCCGATGATGGTTGCATGTCGGTTGTGTCGGCTGCGGGGGGATGAAAGGGGTCGCGAACAGGGGGCCGGTGTAACATTTGGGTGTTATTGGCCGGGGTGGTCGCGTTGGTGGTAGGGTTGTGATGGTGGTTCGTGGTGATTGTTACTATTCGAGGTGAAGGCGGTCGGAGACCACCACAACTCTCAGCTATAGTGGTGCTGATGGTGGTTTACGGGGGATGTTAGGTCGCAGGTGGTGGTGATGGTAAAAATCAGTGGTGATGACAGGTGAGGATAGTTGTGGTGGTCGTTAGGCTGTCACAATGGCAGTTTTTGTAGGCTGTCGGGATGGGGGTGTCGGCTGTGGTAAAGGCAGCCATGGTTATCGGCTGTAGTTGAGGGCAGAGGATGGTTGTGGACGATTTAGGGCACCCGAAGGGTGCCCAAGGTAGGATGACAAGGTAATAGGCTGCATGTGGTTGGTATTTAGGTAATGGTTGCAAAACAACAGTAATAGTGAGGTAATCTGTGATTGGGGTTGTGTTGTTGTTTGTTATGGTTCATATTGGCTGCGATTCTGTCTGTTGTTGGGTGTTGTTGTTATTCGAGGTATATTTGGGGCTGTTAAAGGTGGTATATCAGTGTGCATGTCGACTGTGGTTGTCGGTTATGGTGTTGGTTGTGATTCAGCTGGCCGTCGTGGTTGTGGCAATCGATGGGGAAGGACGTGAATATGGATGTTGGTTTGGGTTATCAAATGGAGTGGCGAGTTGGTCCACTTTGATAATGGCCGAAAGATGATTAGAATGATCGTAGGAAATAGTAGTTGAAATGGCATTTTAGTAGTGTTGGAGTGGTCGTGATCATGTGGTTGTTGTTAATGGTTGTGGTTGTCGTTATTAGGGGTTGTGGTCGTGATAGGATGGCAAGGTAAAGTTTTGGTCAAGCACAGTCAACCGAGGTCAACGGGCAGCCAACATCAAGAACAATACGAGTGGGTTAGCGAACGTGAACCGAGCGAAAGGTATAGTCGCACGCGCAACACATTTGAAATTGAATTATAATTTGCATACGTGTTATTTGAGCTCTAATTAATTAAAGGCTTAAATTACAAAATACGTGAATTATAAATGGAAATGAACGTTATTTATTCGAATTCAAACTAGATAAATATAGGAAGCATTACATTTTGGGGGAATCCGTTATAACATTGTCATTGATTATACAAAGAAATTTACTTCATGTCACGTTAATTCCTTACAATACTTCGGGATGTAAAACTGCATACAAAAAGACATATTTGTACAATAGATACATTAGGTTAACCGATGTTCATGCATACTTAATCAATGCAAATGGGCTTATAATTCTATAATGATCCATTATCTTGTCGTTATTAGTAATTGGCCATCTCATTGTTATTGACATAAATATTAATTGTAACACACTTTTTATACAAATTATCGTCAATCAAGTTAACAAATACGATATAAACGCGAGCATTATAAACATCGTTTGAAACGTTATATATTACCTACATTGTTAACGCAAGTTATTTATAAAGATTTGGAACCCATGATATAAATTGGTTTTCTACATTATTCAAGCTAAGACTCAATTCTTGATTAAATACATTAATTAACCTAATGTTCACGAGTTAATCCATGACACTTAACAAATACACAAGAAGCTAAGATACATTAAGGATACTAATCACCAACTTAAGTTTAACTAAAGATCTCAACTGCACGCATGTAATAACATCGTGCTAATTCTAAACGTGAATCTTATATGTTCTAGTTAGGATTGCTTTGTCGGTGATCATCACATTTCTTTATCAAGCTCTGAAATTATATAAGGAAACCAGGTGAGTTCTCTTGTTCCCCCTTTTTACTTTTGTTTTGGGGATGAAGCATGCTTCTTTTAAACTGAAACTCTTACGTGTGATACTGTTTACTGTTTGGCATGATCTTTTGTTTTATGAACTATGATTATGCTTACTTGATGCTTGTATGTGGGACTTTTTGATACCTGCTGATACTTTAGTCATAATCATTAATTCTTTTGTGAACCGCTTGTTCTTACGTGAATAGATCTATTTGGGGAATCCCCCACGCACAGTGGCTCCCGCCACAGGGAGGTACCCCACTGAGATCCTGAGGGGTTGTTTGTGGCATGTAACAGGTTTTGGGTAAGATACTATGGTGAACCATCCTAGCGGGAGTGGTTCACTATTCTGAGGCTTGGTCCTTTTTCCTACGGGAATATCCGGTTAAACACAAGTTTAGAAGAGGCCAACCGGGGACCAAGTGCAGGGTTGATTCTGATACCCCACGATAACTGATACTAAAAATGATGTTTTAAACATCAAATGAGATTTTCAGAAACTGTCACACTTGTTTCTAAAACCTTCACTTGTGGACTCCAAGAGTCCCTTTTATTTTTGAAACTTTAACCACTTGAACTCACTAACTTTATGTTGACACAATTTTCTTTTTGAGCATGTCTTCAGGTACAGCTAGGGAGAATAATTGAGCTATAGAAGTTACCCAAATCCGAAGCAAGATACGAGGGTAGAGGTTAAAGAGAAAGGTTGAGCCTAGAAGCCTTAGTTACTGAAGCTTCAAAAATATTTCCCGAGAGATTGATCACGACACCTATAGATTGTAGGTTGAAGCACCCTTTTGAATTAGAAGCAAAGCCAATATTTGAATGTAAACATCATGTGACACTTTGTAATAAACTATTTAGTTTCCGCTGCATTTTGGTTGTTGTTTACTAATCGTGACGTCCCGCCTCTCTGGGCCCGGGGTGTGACAGATTGGTGTCAGAGCCAAAGGTTGTAGCGAAGTAGGTCTGCTTCGCGAGACCTAAACTACAACCATATGAACCTCATAGGACCACCTTAGTAAGATGACTCTTCTGAGCTTTGCTGAACCAATGGTGTAGAAATACAGGTTTGCTTTGCAATACCTAAGTCGTAACCATAAATAGGACCAACTTAGTAGGTTGTTTCCACGATACAGTAATCCAAAGTTTGCAGCAAGAGTGGGTTCCCTTAAGAACTCCTGTCTTAACTTTTATACCTTAAGGATTACATATATCCCATTAAGAATTCCCTACTCTATAAGAAACCTTGATACATTAGGGTATTACCTATGATACGTGCACCCGAGTAAACCATGAAAGTATGGAATCTTTTGGGAGTTGACTCTTAGGACTATTGATTGTCAAACTCTTAGGACTACTGATTGTCAAGTACTAAGAATATTAGAAACCAAAGGTGTGCATATAAATTAGGACTTAAATCCTGGAGAGACACTTATCTGATTGCACAGTTGACTTTTGTCACTATATGAAACAACTGCTGTTAGCTATACACTTGATACGACTTGTGTCGTTACCTGAGGCAACTGTTATACTGAAACTTGTTTGAAATGATGATGCTTGCTATTATGCCTCATTGTAAGATGATACATGTTGGAATTTAATGATAAGATATTAACCATGATGCCTTTTGTTTGTTCTGCTCCCTAGGATAGCATGTACTTGAATGCTTATTTATTGCTTGATTTGCTTAAACTTACTTTGAAACAATTTCTGGGTTAACTTGAATGATTAACATAATTGGAATCTAAGTGTGCTTAATTTCAAATGATGACTAAATGAAAATTTTTAACTCCAGGACCTAAATACACAAAACTTGGAACTTATGATGGGAATGACTAGAATGATAGTGTAAGGTAAATTGACGATTACGGGTGCACACGTAATGGTGAATTTACAGGTACCCTTGAATTCTGGTGGGCCCTGTCATGTAAACTAATTTCAAAGTAAAACACCTAAAGAACCAATAGATACAAGAATAAACACAGATATTTGGAATATATTCAATAATTTCAGGTTCAAAACTTTCATGCTGGGCGAAAACCATTTGACACTGGAAGAGCTACCAAGGATGATGTTGCAGTAACTATTCCTTTTCTTCTTCTTCTCTTTTCTTTTATTCTACTCTCCTATTGGAATTATAATGATAAGACCATCAGACTCTAAAGATCATTAAATGATATTCTCAAACTTAACTGGTCTCGTGCTGAGTATGGCACTCTACCTCGTTGTGCGTGTACTTTAGCCATACTATTTTTAGCGATGCCTGAAATTTCCTTCCTATCTAACATTGAATTCGTCAAAACTTCTTAACATAGTGGAAGACTCTCTAACAAGGCTCGTGCAACGGAGAACATACCAGAGTAATAAATTTTCGAGAAACGCCTCTTGTGGTCAATGACATAGAAGACTTGTCACTTCTTTCTTTCTTAGTAGTTCACACTTCATAGGATCTTTCGGATTCTAGAATTCCTCTGATTATTTTCTCAAAGCCTTTGAGGAGTATGACTTCTCTCTACCTATTTATTGTAATGGAACCACCTAACTCAAAGGAATATTCTTAATATCAGTTCCGATTGTGATTGATAATCACCTTTCTCAGTACTACACTCGTGAAATCTTTCATCATCTTCAACCGTTAGTCACCTAATGGCAATCTTCACTCGAAACTTAAGTTGAGTTATCTTAACCATGCTTTTAACTGACCAGGCCATTGATAAAGTTCTGAACGCCAGAATATATAGGAAATGAAACCTCGTTCTAAAAATTCAGATTCTCCGAAGATAAATGCTCAAGTGCCAGGGATATTTGCCGAGAAAAACTAACCTTCGAGATTCCAAAACAAAAATATGAATGTACAACTTCAGTGGATTCCCGATTTTTCCACTCACCCTCTGTTCTCGATTTATCCTCTTAACGAGTAGTGCTACTCACCTTAAGCCCTATAGCATAACCCTCATCTTTGGAAATGCGTGATAGCCGATGCGGAAAACTTTAAAACCTTGTAAGATATCTCTACTTGGAGACCTCTACTACCTGAGTGATAAGTTCATGATTCAAGCGCGAAGATCTGAAGTAGAATACGATCTCGAACTATATGATCAGTTATTAGAGTGGTAGTTAACCTTCTTGTACTAGCGAGCACCTTGATAAAGTCCTAAACTTGTCCGAATCGATACGGTCGATAAAGACTTTTTGCTTGAATTTCCGACGGTACGGAGCGTTCTGGGGTAAGGTATTAGAGAATCAATTTAGGAGAGGTTTGAAAATTTAGAGAGGAATAATACCAACGCTTACGATCGGGGATGATTATGCAGACTTTCTTTGTCTACCATCTGCTGCATGTCTATCACTTCGTTGTAGTTGGATCTCAAGTGATTTAACACATGAGATTTCTTGTAGTTGATCTTCTATGCTTCTTATACATCTTTTGGAGCAATACCATCCTTTAAGTTCAATCTAAACAGAGCTACTTGCTTCACGAATAGACCCTCTACAGGGCACAGTTACCTTGGAGAATATGGACCGAGGAAGAGGTCATCTAAAAGGGTGGCCTTAATTAAGAAGCATTATGAAGAAATTAGTGGGAACATTAGCAGCAATTTTGTAGCTTAAGACAACAGTTGAGATTGCTCTTAAGGAAATTGAGTCGGAGAATAGAAGTAAAATATGTAAATGGAGGTACTGGACTTGAAGCTTATATTAAGGAGCTGGTGGAAGGAAAGCAGATTCAATAGCTGCTAGATAAACAGTTCATAAGACCTAGTATGTCGTCTTGAGGAAACTTAATGCTCTTTGCGGAAGGAAAATAGAATGCTCCAGTTATGGATGGACTATTAAGAGTTAAATAAAGTCACCAAGGATAAGTGATATCGTCTTCTAAGAGATGATAACCTACTTAAGCAATTTCAAGATGCTACCTACATCTTAATCGTTATCAGTCGTGTTTATAAGGAAACGACATTTCATAAATAACAGTTGAAACCAGATATGACAAGTACGAAGGTTGTGGTCAAGCCCGTATGGGAGGACCTACACATCTCATGTAATCAGAAGTCTCATGGATAGGATCTGTATGTAACACCCGTAATTTCTTTTAAAGAAGTAAAAGAATAAAATAGAAAGAGAAAGGAGGAAAACGGAAGTCAACTTAAAGTTGAAGGGTAAAAGTGCCAAAAGGACAAAAGAAAATAAAGTTGGTGAATAAAGAGGTATGGCCGCCCATTTTGGCCTGTCAAACACCCTCATTTGTCTTTTTAGAAAGAGAAACAGCAGAGGCTTCGGTTTTTAGAGAGAGAAAGAAGAAGAAAGCTAATTCAAGACACATCTAGGCTTCGAACCCTTTGGGAAAGCTCGAGCAGAAGAGTTTGAACTTGAAGAGCAGCTAAGGTGAGTTCTAAGACCCCTATTTTACCCGTTTTGAACAATTTTGGGGCTGGAAAATATTGTACAACTGTTTTCGAGCTTTGGGTGCTAAATCTATGTATGTATGTATGAGTATATGTGTGTATGGTCCGTTCAGGTTGCTATGCATACGGTTTATGAGATTTCAAGGGCTAACATATGAATTACAGCATGTTGTTCGATTTCGTACTGTTAATGTATGATTTAGAAGTTCTTCCTATGATGTGTCTGAGGTTTATCCTGTTCTAAGCGTGTATTATGATAGATCTGTGCTGATGTATGTTGAGATGACGATTATGACCTGAAAAACAGCATAGGTCGAGGTGCAGGGTAAACTGCTCATCCGCATGGACTAATGCGGATGACCAAGGGAAATGCGGCCAAGGCATTGGGCAACCGCATTAACTAATGCGGGCATTCAATGAAATGCGGATAAGGCATTTGCCCATCCGCATCAACTAATGCGGACGGCTGAAAGAAATGCGGATAAGGCATTTCACAGCCGCATTGACTAATGCGGACAAGTCAAGAAATGTGGCTAAGGCAAACAGTCATCCGCAATAACTAATGCGGATGACTAATGAAGTGTGGCCAAGGGTTTTACCCATCCGCATTGACTAATTCGGGTAGTCACAAATGCGGATGTACAGAGGGAAATGCGGGTACACCCTTAGGGAAGTTCTGACTTTTTAGAAAATGAGTAATGTAGGCTTTGACCTAAGGATTCCCGAGGATTATGTAAGTTGACTTTTGAGATCATGGATGGTATGATGATGTGTGCTTGATGGTCATGCATGGTGTATAATATGTATGTATGATGCCTTGTATGACGATGCATGAATGATATGTGTATGTTCCTTATGACATTGTATGTTTATCTTTCCAAAACATTACGTATTATGATAATGAATGAACAAAGTATTATGTAACGTAAAGTGAAAGATAATGAGAGAGGAACATGTTGACGAATGCATGTATTAACGAATGAACGAAAAGAAGAATGATGATGAATACATGCATTAATGAACGAACGAATTATGTCTTGCAAGCATTGAATAACGCGATTGGTCCTTCTATGTGATTGACCAGGGTCATGGTACCTCTACCACTTACCTCTAGTACCGTGGCATACGTTTTGTTGTTCATAAGTTGACTTCGGCCCGGTAGCTAATAACGTTCGGGGTGTAGCATATGGTATTGGTACAATTAACCTTTCAATGCGTGCAAGTAAGTATGAACTAATGAGTATAGTAGTTACCCACTTCGGTGGGGGTGATGTTAGGATGATGTTACCCACTTCGGTGGGGGTGCAGTTACCCACTTCGGTGGGGGTGACGTTACCCATTTCGGTGGGGGTGCAGTTACCCACTTTGGTGGGGGTGATGTTACCCATTTCGGTGGGGGTGTTGTTACCCGAGTTATGTTTAACTTCGGGGTGTGGCACGAGGCCAAACATAGTTATGAGGTGAGCGACTTTGTGTTGTAACAAACTCGGATGGAGTTCAATCTCTGTGATTGACTCGTATGGGATCTTGTCGCGTATCCCGGTGCTGTGCCGGTCTTCGGACATGAGTCGGGGATATTGTATGAGACAAGATCTAGATGAGAACGAGGAATATGAAAGAAAGTCTTGCATGGGCTAGGAGTAACAGAGTGTCGGTCTATGGACTGAGAGCCATAGGGGCACCAGGTGTCGGTCTATGGACTGAGAGCCATAGGGCACCAGTATGTTAGAGTATGCCTTGTCGGCTCATGGGTATGAACCATGAGGGCAGAGAAGAGTGGTGACCCTTAGAGACTTACATGCTTAACGAATGAAAGTTAAGAACGAACGAATGAAGGTAATGAACGTACTAATAAATGAAATGAACGTAAGAATGAACGTAATGTACGTAAGGACGAATGTAACGAACGTATGAATGAAAGTAGGAAACGCACGAACGAAAGAAAGTGTAAAGAGAGAACATGAATGTTAATGATGACGGTACACAAACGAAAACTAATGAATGAATGATGAAGATAATAATAATATTATCTACGTGTACGTATGTTGTATGATCGTATGTATGTAAGAATGGTTTTGACGGTAAGTAAAGTATATTTTAATATAAAACTAGAACTCACTCAGCAACGCTGACGTTTTACGTATTTTCCAGTTGGCAGGTATGTTGCTGAGGATGGCACGAGGCGGCTACTCAGCTCTTTTGGGATGGCATTCTTTTGTTAATGTTTTTGTATTGTAATGCAAACAAATGATATTTAGTACGAGTGTTGTATTACTTTACAAAAGCATTTATAGAAAAATTTAAAGTTTCCGCTGCATGGTTTTTATTAAGTTATATTAAATGTATGTTTTTTTATGGGTAATGACGACCAACTGTGAGGTGCCCGGGATCGGGGCCTTACACTGTATGACACAATTAGACATGTCTGTCATTTTGGCACTACTACTAAGCATGAAATTCGAGACAAATCGCTATAGTTGAAGCTATAAAATTTCGGGAAGAAGTAAAAACCACATTGAGATGCGTCAATGCTTAGGGTTAGGAGAAAGTTGTAAAAGGATTAACAAAAACTTGATTCGTGTAACTATACAAATGGCATCATTATCCTTGGAGAAAAGCGGAATTCGTTTGGGCGCGTATAAGAAAGTTACAGATGTGTGTTGATACAACAGCACAAGACAATTTTCTAGTCGCCCGATTGAAGCTGAGAAGATATATGGAGAGCTACATTAAGCATGAACTGGAAACTTCCATAAAATAAAAGGATGCACCTGGACACATTATCGATGTGACACTACCCACTACACATCAGAATACTGGACCAAGCACAATAGGGTGATCGACAATCGGTAATGTCAACCGCATTGACAAGTGCGGATAAGTAGCTTCCGTCCGCATTGTTCTAAGACATCCATATTTCCAAATGAAAGAGAACGAGTCCTGACCGCATATGTATCTGCTTACCCTCATCAATGAATGCAGATAGCCTACAGTTATGATAGGATCAATTAGAGCAATCTGTATCAATTATATGAACAATTCAAAGCAAAATACAATCTATTGTAATCAAATCATGCAACATCAACAAAATTCATATTTCATTGATAGCAAAGACGATTACAAATGATAGAGAGCAGTTATCATAAACACATACAACTCCTCAATCTATACTACGACTAAGCTATTTATACTAGAACTAAGGAACTAAAATTACATAACTAGTCCCTATACTAGCATAAACTACAAAATAGACACTAAACAATAAAGACTAAATGTTAATCTTTTAAGGGACCTAACAATACTCCCCCTAAGATTTACATTGTCTTCAGTCTTCAGTTCAGCTCCATCCTTTCTTTTCTTCTTTTATCTTCAATCTTGTCTTTGTCTTCATCTTATCTTCTCTGCATCGTTTGACTTCTTCTTTTATCTTCACTCTTCTCTCTTCATTCTTCAATCTGCAAAGAAATCCTCAGGCTCTTCTTTTACTTTGAACATTGGCTTCTGCTTGTACATTTCAATTTCCTCCAATGCTTTCTCAATCGCTGACTTGAATTTCTTTGCTAGAACAGCTTGCTCTGGTTTTGATTCATTGGTTTTTATATCTAACTGCTTCATTCTTTCCAACGTGTTCTTTGACAAACATGCTATATCAACGTTAGCATATAGCTCAATTGGAATTCCGCAGTCTTTTGTGTACAATTCAAGCACACCTTTTCTAGATATTCTCATAAACTCAATATCTGGAATATCTTTCTTCACGATGTTTGCATAAGCAAGAGCCTTTCTCAATGAAATTCGCTCCATTGCAGCATTCATCACATTGATAATTGAGATAAAGTATTTATTATCTTGTTCTGCAATATCAGGAATCACCTTCTCAAACTTTTGTACAGCCAAGAATGAAATATAACTTGGGTGAAGTAATTTTAATTCAAAAGTACCAAACAATGAAATCATGTCCTCATCCCAGTTTGTGAGATTTCGGACCAACTTCAACTCAAAAGTTGAGGTGTTATAGAACCATCTCAAAATTGGTTTTGTCTTTTGATTTCCTTCAATGACCTTCAATCCCGGTGAAGTTACTTTCTCGAAATACTTATCAGAAAATTCAATCATAAAATGTTCTTCTTTTGTTTGTAAACCCCTTAACTTTTGTTTTTCTTCAGCAAAGCAAAGTACTCCTTATCTTCCTGATCGCATCTTGTTTCAAGAAAGTTACTAGTCCTTGCTAATCCTCTTCTCAAGAGTTCTACAAACATTGATCCTCTTTTTGATTCAGTAGGATTTATCAAGTCAAGCTTACTTAACTCTTTCAGATCTTGCACTGGAAGTTTAATGATGCTCGAGTAGAAATGATATACATCACACACAGCATTTACTCGTTTTATAAAAAATGCATCAAAAATCTCATCATACTTCCATGCTATGATTTTAACTTGATTTGTAAAATCTGGAGCAATCATTGCATTTAAAAGCTCAACAACTGATTGTCCTCTCTGTAAAACATTTCTCACTAGATCACTAGTTGATCTAGACTTATCAAAAATTTGAATTTGATCAGAAGAAGCTTTGTATACTTGTTTCTCTGTCTGTGGAAACATGCTCATCAATTCTTTCCTCCTTTCAAGCATACTAGATTTTTGAGCCATCTGTTTGATTTCTTGGGGTTTCAAAATCCGAGTTCTTTTTGTAATGTCTAAATACTAGGATTATCAGTATCTAGAATGATCATTTTGTTCGATTGTTTTTTAGTCAATTGAAAACTTTTTACTAAATTCCTCAAAGATTCTCCTTGTAATCTCTTTAATCTTTTCCATGGATAATTTCTAGCTTGCAACCATGATCGTAAAGCAGTTATGCTCATCTCATCTGGATCTGGATGGTGCAATTCAGAACTAGAAATTTCTTCAACGTTTATGCTCTCCTGTCTTCTGTCCCATTCACCATGTTCCAAGATTATTTCATTTGGATCCACAGGTGCAGAAGACTCAGCAGCTATACACTTCCCATATTCATCGTTTATCTGAGAAACTGTTAGCCCATCTAAGAACACTCTGTTGTACTTCATTTTCACCAAGAAGTTGTATCTTTCTTCAAAGTCAGTTGGAATATCATCAAATCCTTGATCATGTTCCAAAGGAAGATTTTCAAATTCTTCAACCATATCTTCATCATCAAGAACTTCATTATACCAATTATCATCAAATTCATCTTCTAAGTCTTCCAAAGCACCAATTTTATCTTGAGTACTTGGTTCTTGACTTTCTTGAATTTCTTCTTCAATTAACTCTTCAGTTCTCTGAACCTTTGAAGATGATTCAGGTACAACTTCTGCATCTATTTCATCTAATTTTCTTTTCCCTTTCTCCATTGCAGATACCTTCTCAACATCAATTGGAATGGTTTCTGAAATAATTTCAACTTCTGGAGACTTTGGTTTGCTAATTCTTTCAATTTTATCAACTCTTCTTTCAACCCTTCATTTTCCTCAGTCAATTTCTTGAATTTTTCTTCAAGAATATCATAGTCTTTGATCATCACCTCAAAATTTTTAATCACATCATCTTTGTCTTTAGCATAACTCACAATCTTTTCATCTTTGCTAAGACTTTCTTCTTTCAATTTCTCATTTTCTTTCTTCAACACATCAATCTCAGCCTTTAGATCCGCAATCTCCTTTTCTTTTGATTCATTTTCATCTTTTAGTCTTACAAGTTCATCAACATCAAGATTTCCTCAGTTTGAACAGCCACATGGGTTGTAGAAACAGGTATATCTTGATTAATTTGGGACGACTCAATGAACTCATAATCAAGAATTTGATCATCAACATTCATCTCTTGTTCAGTCTCAAAGTGAGCCTGTTCCTCTTCATGTACCTCTTCATAAGCTGTTTCATCAATAATGAAAGCATCTGCATTATCAACTGCTTCATGCTCACTGTCCTGTTCATGAACTTCATCACCCACTATTTCTTCATCTTCATTTTGAGCTTCATTTTCATGCTCAGAAATTGGTGGTTCATGACTTATATCTTGGTGTGTCTCAGCTACACACCATCATCATCATCATTATTATCATCATCATCTTGATCATTATCATCTTGATCATTATCATCTTGATCATTATCATCTTGATCATCTTCCTCTATAGGAAACTCATCTATCAGATCAGCAGGATCAATTGGTTCACCTTCTAACAAATGATAATGCTCTACAGTAATGTCAACTTCATCATTTGCTACATTTAACATGTAGTCAAACATAGGAACATTCTGAGCACCTGTTATCATTGTTAACTTCTTATATGTCATTTCAGACATATTTTCCAATTCCAATCGATCTCCACCAACACCATAAACATGTATATCTGGATATTCCTCATTGATGATCATTTGGAGGAATCTTGGATACATTAAGTATTTGTGCCTTGTTCCTTTTTCCAAATTAAAAACAAATCCATTCTGTATCCATCTTGACATATTGAACCTTCTGTTTGTAGCTAAAGCAACAATAGGTGAAGCTATGTCCACTGGAAATGAATTCCATCCGGCACTCCTCTTGGATAAACAATGTTGGAAGATGTAACAAAGAAGCTTCCAGTGATTATAGACCCTTGCTCTAAAGAATTGTTTCTTAGAAAACTGATCTGGGTGACCCATAGCCATGAAAATTTCTTTGCAACTCATCAATGAAAACTCACAGGGATCTTCTGGATCATTTTCACCCAGTCTTAGAGCATTTCTGATAGAATCTTCAGACACTTCTATCATTCTGTCTCTAGTCACGAATCCTCTTACCACTTTTCTTCCATTCTCTACTTCAACCTTTGCAGTGTTCCAAAATAGTCTAATAAGTCTATCATAGATTACAGTTTGGTAACACATTGCATAAACATATTTTGTTCTTAGAAGAAATCTGATCATTTCTTCATAAGATAAGGCATCTTGAGCTTCCTCATTAAAAAATGCAGCAATGTTATGCTTAGGTACAAACTTCAATTCTGCCATCTGCAAAATTTAAAAACCATGATGTCAGACACTGTGTATTTTGAAGCAAATGTTTTATTTTGAGTTTAAAATTATGATGATTTAAGATATTATAAACTGATGTGTTAACATGATTTTGAATTTTAAAAACAACCTGAATTTTAATTTTAAATGTAAACACTTAATTTTAATACAAGATGAATTTTCAAGATTGATTTTGATTAACAGTTTAACACTTCTGTTCATGTTATCTTAAATCAGTTTATTAATCACTCTTAAGTTCCTGATGTGATGATTTTTATCAATTTTAATTTTATTTGAATTTTTGTTTTATTTTTATTAAAAATTTATGAATCTGTTCATCTTCTTCATTGAGAATGTTCATCAGAGACCATTAATCGAAATTTCAATCAAATATCAGATTAACACAAGTTTAACCTAACAACATGATCGAAATCATAAGATGAACAACATTCAATCATCAATTTTTTACATTTTTTTCGATTTGAAGAATAATCTGTGATTTTGTAAGTGTTAGGGTTCATACGACCGTACAGGGATCGAACGACCATCAAAAAATTTCATTTAAAATGAAATCAGTTGAATATGATTCATTCACTTACATTCACAATCACAAGAATACTATCAATAATCTGAAATTTTTGTTCGAAGAGGATTCAATCGATGAATGAGGGTTTTGGTCGAAGAAAGTTCGAGAGTTCGAGAGTTCAGAGGGATTTATGAGGGTTTTTGAATTGAGAATGAAATGAATATCACAAGTGTTTTATTTATACTAAGTATAAAAATTCTAGACTTATGAGCACTGTTGGTCGTTTTAGGACCGTTCATACTCATTAGGTCAAAAATTTCACTATGTATTGAGACATATGAGCACTATACAGCCTTGTGAGTCCAGTCGTATTAGCACTGTTAGACACATTAGTCTAGCCGTATGAGAACTGTTTCAGACTTATGAGAACTGTTAGTAGCATAAGCACTGTTAGTAGCATAATAAATCTGAAATGTCCACACATCAACTAATCAGACATATAACAACTGTTTGTGCATTTTTGTACTTGGAATTTTCAAATCTTCCACCTGCACACTGTTTAAACAAATTAGTAATATTTCATACTAATATTCAAACAATATTGCATATTTTTACATTTTGACCCTCAAAATTTCAAATTTACACTTTTGACCCTCAAAGTTTCAAATTTACACTTGTGACCCTCAAAGTTTCAAATTTACATTTTGACCCTCAAAGATTCAAATTTTCATTTTTAACCTCAAATTTGAATTTTTTACAAGTTTGACCCTTCATCTTAGTTTCAAAATGAACAACCAAATATTTCAACATCTGTCTTGATTTAAACTTTTCAAAGAAGCTTTTCCTTGCTAAAAATTATGAGATCATTTTATCATTTGATAAACACACACATACTTTGAAATTAAAGCATCATCCGTTCAATTCAACATGATTATTTTCATTTTGATTTTCTGAGAATATTCTTATTGGTTTATTACTCCCCCTAAACTTTTAAGTTTAACAAAACTTAGAAGTTTATTAATAGATCATAAGAATATCATACTTAACATTGTTATATTGCCTGCACACAAGAAAACATGCATAAAATCAAAATTAAAGCAGAATGAAAATCTAATATTTACAATAGAATCATAGATTGCAGTGAGATCATATTAGATAAGATCAGAACATTAATATAAAAAAAATTATGTGGATAGTCATAGACAATGATTAAATCCTGATCAAGTGTGTTCCAGGTCAGTGATATCACAGCAAAGGAGACACAAGATCTAAGGACAGCAAATGAGTGTTTTTGACATAAACTATCAGCTCACTTACTTTTTCAATTCTTGGATGAGTATGGTAGAGGTATATGACAAGATGTGACTCACACCAAGACAAAGAGGATCAACCATCATCAAGACATGCAAGAAAGCACATATTCTCAACTTATTACCTAACAAATATGCATAATCAGAGTTCATGTTACTTAATTTAACAGAGAATGATCATGGATAACCATTTGATCAACTCTAACCATCCTTTTGAATGGGTTGTGCACATTGGCATCTTTTGCATCAAATGAGAATATCCAGGTCTGTAATGACTTACAACAGAGGATATCTCAGTACTTCAGGTCTATGATGACTCATAACAGAGAAGTAAATGATGCTTGTAACAGATCTCATGATTAGTCACATTACCATTAGGTGTGAGCAGGAGTAGCTTAACAAGCAGTCAATCTGATAAGCTAATACACTCAAATGTACTTAGATGAATACACAAACAAGCATAAGGATGTGGGTAATCACAAGAATTTACTTGTTCAGTATACTAGCAGGATAGTGTCTACACTTGATTGATAAAAATACCATCTGTAGATTGTTGAACTTGCAATCCAAGAAAGAAATTGATTTCTCCCATAGAACTCATTTGAAACCGAGATTTCATGATTTCTTCAAATTCATTGCACAGAGTTGGACTGGTAGAACCAAATATGATATCATCTACATACACTTGCACACATAAGAGATCATCATTATCCTTCTTTATGAATAAAGTTGGATCGATTTTCCCTCTTGTATATCCATGTTGGATCAAGTGTTGAGATAATGTCTCATACCAAATTCTAGGAGCTTGATGTAGGCCATATAAAGCTTTGCTATGCTCATACACACGATGTGGAAATTCTGCATCCTCAAAGCCCGGAGGTTGCTTGACATACACATCATCAGTGATTGGACCATACAGAAATGCACCTTTTACGTCCATTTGATACACCTGGAATCTCATGAATGATGCATAAGCCAGGAAAACACGAATAGATTCGAGTCTTGCAACTGGAGCAAATACTTCATCATAATCAATTCCTTCTTCCTGTGTGTATCCTTGTGCAACAAGTCTTGCTTTATTTCTTATAACAATGCCACGATCATCAGTTTTATTTCTGAACAACCATTTGGTGCCTATGGCATTTTCTCCTTCAGGTAATTCCACCAACTTCCACACTTCCTGTTTTCGAAATTGAAGAAGTTCTTCTTGCATAGCTTCAATCCAACCATTGTCCTGTAATGCCTCGGTGACATTTTTAGGAACAGTCTGAGAAAGGAAACATGAGTATAAACAAACATTGCATGTTCAGATTTACTCCTAGTAGTTCTTTCATTCAGAGGACCAATAATCTGTGATGTTGGATGGTTCCGGTGGATACGAGATATCGGAATCTCATTTCCTTGAATAGTAACATCAAGATTGGTTAGGCTTTCCTTATATTACCTGCACCGTATCATTTCTTGAACTTGTGATTCTACCAGCGTCAGTTCACGTGAATATGTATATATAGCACATCCCATTTCGGGGAGACTCTTGCCATGCGTCAGATAAGATAAACGGATCTACTCGAAGACTGAGGTTCTGATGTACAGAACCGTTCCGGAGAAGGATGCATACTAGAAGAAGCACGTAGTGGAAGAAAGGACTTAACCCCTTAAGATGAAATCGTAGAAGGAAGAGATCGAAGAAATTTTTCGGAAGGAAATCGAGAACTAAAAAGTAGGCTTTGAAAGCTGAAGACCCTTGTGCATGACCTAATCTCTCTATTCTTAGAAATCGTGAAAACTTCTTAGTCTTAGCTTCATAGAAATGATCGTGCGATGCCTAGATGTTCATCTATACTCGTTTGGAAAACCCAAACCCTTCTCGATTGAAACCTTTAATCTATTGTATCGCGACTATCCTTTCTAATTAATGGCATTCACACTGATATCCTCTTCTTCCAATTGTTCTTAAGATTCTCAGTAAGGACGGTAACACCGTCGGGATTTTGGGAATCGTCTCCTTGCTAGATCTATTTTGTAGGTCGGTGTATTGAACCACAGTGGAGAGTCTCTTCTTGTTAATTCTATACGATTGATAAATGATCTGATTGTGAAGCCAAAAACCTGTTCATAGTTTGACTCATTGATCCTGTCAAGCATGATTCTAACATTCGGATAGTTACTCCAATTCAAATCAAACCTGATTATTTGACACCTAATCATCAACATTTGTCCTGGAATGCTCAACTAAATAACTCTAAATCCTCAAGATTCATACCATGAGTGTATCACACTTGGAAACAAATATTAACGATACTAAAATTTCGAGGGCGAAATTTCTAAAAGGAGGGGAGAATGTAACACCTCTGAAATATGACCCAATTGAAAACCTATAAATGTTATAAAACTCAATAAAGGTCCGGATTGATTTGGGCTTACCAAAGAAATCTTGCAAAACGAAACTAGCTTTTTGGGCCCAATAAGCCCAATAAGGGCCCGGACAAACAAACAAGGCCCATTTGAGGCCCAAATGCATGTTTACGAACTAATTGAATGAGAAACCATGAAACAAAGAATTCTTATGTGATTTGAAACAACTATGGAAAGATCCAAACTGAAAACGGATTCAAAACACATACCGGGTAAAATCCGGCAATTTAACGCGTACTAACGTCTGAATTCTATCAGAAATTCATAAAATAGCTTGTCATCCAATCTAAATCATTGTTAACCTTGACTAATATCATAAATAATGCTTGCTAAAGGATTTTCATCGATCATGCATAAACAACGGAATTTCGTAACTGAAACGTGAATACCGGTTTTCACCGGCATTTACTGATATCTGATACGTCAACCGAACCTCGTAACTGCATAATTATTCATCTAATCATTGTTTTGTTATCATATCATATTAAATTTGATGAATGGTACGTTGTCCGGAATAACTGCGTTTCGAAACGCGATCGTGACGCGAACCAGGTTACGATCAGGTAAAACCCGAGAATTAGTCAGATAAGGTTTTAACGTGACCAACATGGGGAAATAACGCTCAAAATATCATTCTAATGCTTAATTGCATGCATTTAGATATCAAAATAATAATAAAAGCGCTCGTTCGAGGAAAACGCGTAAAACCGATAACGTGTCGATTTCACGGTATCGTTTAACTATTCGGTACGTTTTAAATACGATAAAATTATTAATCTCTGATTATTTATGACGTTTTCTATAACCGAATCTAACGATAAATGAAATTTATTACGTCACGCAAAAATTTAATCAGACGCGTTACGAACCGACCTGTTAACGAACCCATTCATTTAAACCTACTATATAAACAAGTGATAATTCATTTTATGGTTTCAAAAAAAAAAACCATTTGAGAGAGAGACGCGGACACAGCCGCGATCTCTCCCCCCCATTCGAACTCCGGCCGGTTTTCCGGCCACCGGCGCCGGCCTCCGGCGAGTGGTGGCGAGTGCCACACCAAAACGTACTCCCCTCTCCTCTGCGATCACGATGGCGGTTTCAATTTCTCCTAAAACTCAACGAGGCGATGAGAATCGAAGGAAAAGGGGGCGGTTGCAGGTCGAGTTCGGAGTGTGGTGACTAATCGAGGGTTCCCGGAGATGGGCCACGGTGATAGGCGCCCTGTGACCTCGCGGCTCTCGACCAAAGAGGCCCGATGATGGTTGCATGTCGGTTGTGTCGGCTGCGGGGGGATGAAAGGGGTCGCGAACAGGGGGCCGGTGTAACATTTGGGTGTTATTGGCCGGGGTGGTCGCGTTGGTGGTAGGGTTGTGATGGTGGTTCGTGGTGATTGTTACTATTTGAGGTGAAGGCGGTCGGAGACCACCACAACTCTCAGCTATAGTGGTGCTGATGGTGGTTTACGGGGGATGTTAGGTCGCAGGTGGTGGTGATGGTAAAAATCAGTGGTGATGACAGGTGAGGATAGTTGTGGTGGTCGTTAGGCTGTCACAATGGCAGTTTTGAAGGCTGTCGGGATGGGGGTGTCGGCTGTGGTAAAGGCAGCCATGGTTATCGGCTGTAGTTGAGGGCAGAGGATGGTTATGGATGATTTAGGGCACCCGAAGGGTGCCCAAGGTAGGATGACAAGGTAATAGGCTGCATGTGGTTGGTATTTGGGTAATGGTTGCAAAACAACAGTAATAGTGAGGTAATCTGTGATTGGGGTTGTGTTGTTGTTTGTTATGGTTCATATTGGCTGTGATTCTGTCTGTTGTTGGGTGTTGTTGTTATTCGAGGTATATTTGGGGCTGTTAAAGGTGGTATATCAGTGTGCATGTCGACTGTGGTTGTCGGTTATGGTGTTGGTTGTGATTCAGCTGGCCGTCGTGGTTGTGGCAATCGATGGGGAAGGACGTGAATATGGATTTGGTTTGGGTTATCAAATGGAGTGGCGAGTTGGTCCACTTTGATAATGGCCGAAAGATGATTAGAATGATCGTAGGAAATAGTAGTTGAAATGGCATTTTAGTAGTGTTGGAGTGGTCGTGATCATGTGGTGTTGTTAATGGTTGTGGTTGTCGTTGTTAGGGGTTGTGGTCGTGATAGGATGGCAAGGTAAAGTTTTGTTCAAGCACGGTCAACCGAGGTCAACGGGTAGCCAACATCAAGAACAATACGAGTGGGTTAGCGAACGTGAACCGAGCGAAAGGTATAATCGCACGCGCAACACATTTGAAATTGAATTATAATTTGCATACGTGTTATTTAGGCTCTAATTAATTAAAGGCTTAAATTATAAAATACGTGAATTATAAACGGAAATGAACGTTATTTATTCAAATTCAACCTAGATAAATATAGGAAGCATTACATTTTGGGGGAATCGGTTATAACATTGTCATTGATTATACAAAGAAATTTACTTCATGTCACGTTAATTCCTTACAATACTTCGGGATGTAAAACTGCATACAAAAATACATATTTGTACAATAGATACATTAGGTTAACCGATGTTCACGCATACTTAATCATGGCAAATGGGCTTATAATTCTATAATGATCCATTATCTTGTCGTTATTAGTAATTGGCCATCTCATTGTTGTTGACATAAATATTAATTGTAACACACTTTTTATACAAATTATCGTCAATCAAGTTAACAAATACGATATAAATGCGAGCATTATAAACATCGTTTGAAACGTTATATATTACCTACATTGTTAACGCAAGTTATTTATAAAGATTTGGAACCCATGATATAAATTGGTTTTCTACATTATTCAAGCTAAGACTCAATTCTTGATTAAATACATTAATTAACCTAATGTTCACGAGTTAATCCATGACACTTAACAAATACACAAGAAGCTAAGATACATTAAGGATACTAATCACCAACTTAAGTTTAACTAAAGAGCTCAACTGCACGCATGTAATAACATCGTGCTAATTCTAAACGTGAATCTTATATGTTCTAGTTAGGATTGCTTTGTCGGTGATCATCACATTTCTTTATCAAGCTCTGAAATTGTATAAGGAAACCAGGTGAGTTCTCGTGTTCCCCCTTTTACTTTTGTTTTGGGGATGAAGCATGCTCCTTTTAAACTGAAACTCTTACGTGTGATACTATTTACTGTTTGGCATGATCTTTTGTTTTATGAATTATGATTATGCTTACTTGATGCTTGTATGTGGGACTTTTTGATACCTGATGATACTTTAGTCATAATCATTAATTCTTTTGTGAACCGCTTGTTCTTACGTGAATAGATCTATTTGGGGAATCCCCCACGCACAGTGGCTCCCGCCACAGGGAGGTACCCCACTGAGATCCTGAGGGGTCGTTTGTGGCATGTAACAGGTTTTGGGTAAGATACTATGGTGAACCATCCTAGCAGGAATGGTTCACTATTCTGAGGCTTGGTCCTTTTTCCTACGGGAATATCCGGTTAAACACAAGTTTAGAAGAGGCCTACCGGGGACCAAGTGCAGGGTTGATTGTGATACCCCACGATGACTGATACTAAAAATGATGTTTTAAACATCAAATGAGATTTTTAGAAACTGTCACACTTGATTCTAAAACCTTCACTTGTGGACTCCAAGAGTCCCTTTTATTTTTGAAACTTTAACCACTTGAACTCACCAACTTTATGTTGACACAATTTTCTTTTTGAGCATGTCTTCAGGTACAGCTAGGGAGAATAATTGAGCTATAGAAGTTACCCAAATCCGAAGCAAGATACGAGGGTAGAGGTTAAAGAGAAAGGTTGAGCCTAGAAGCCTTAGTTACTGAAGCTTCAAAATATTTCCCGAGAGATTGATCACGACACCTATAGATTGTAGGTTGAAGCACCCTTTTGAATTAGAAGCAAAGCCAATATTTGAATGTAAACATCATGTGACACTTTGTAATAAACCATTTAGTTTCCGCTGCATTTTGGTTGTTGTTTACTAATCGTGACGTCCCGCCTCTCTGGGCCCGGGGTGTGACAGCTGGATTGAAGCTATGCAAGAAGAACTTCAGCAATTCAAAAAGCAAAAAGTTTGGAATCTTTTGTTCTTCTTGAAGGCGAATATCCAATTGGCACAAGGTGGATTTTCAAGAACAAAATAGATGACAGAGGTATTATTGTTAGAAATAAAGCAAGGCTAATAGCACAAGGCTATACCGAAGAAGAAGGGATAGACTATGTTGAAGTCTTTGCACCAGTTGCAAGGATTGAAGCTATAAGAGTCTTTTTAGCCTATGCTTCACATAGAAGTTCACAGTTTACCAAAATGGATGTAAAATGTGCCTTCTTATATGGTAAAATTGATGAAGAGGTATATGTTGCCCAACCACTAGGATTTGAAGATCCTGATTACTCAAACAGGGTATACGAGCTTGATAAAGCTTTGTATGGTCTTCATCAGGTACCAAGAAAGTGGTATAAAACATTATCTACTTTCTTGCTCAAACATGGTTAGAAAAGGGGAACCATTGATCAGACCCTCTTCCTCAAACGTGATTATCAAGACCTCTTGGTTGTCCAAATCAATATGGATGACATTATTTTTGGATCAACAAACAAGAGATTATGTGAAGGCTTTGAAAGTTTAATGAAATCTGAATTTCAAATGAGTTCCATGGGAGAACTAACATTCTTCCTTGGTTTACAAGTTCATCAGAAACCAGATGGCATATTCATCAATCAGGAGAAGTATGTGTACCAAATCTTGAAGAAGTACGACCTTACTGACACTTCTTAATGCAAAACACCAGCATCAACAATATATAAGATTGTACCTAATCCTAAAAGGAAGTCAATGATCAATGATTGTATAGATTAATGATAGGATCTTTAATGTACTTAACTACCAGAAGACCTGATATAATCTTTGTTGTATGTGTTTGTGCTAGGTACCAATCAGACCCCCAAAGAGTCCATACGAATGCTGTTAAGAGGATTTACAAATACCTCAAAGGAAAGCCAACTCTTTGACATTGGTATCCTAAAGAAAGAGACTTTAACCTCTATTCTGATAGTGACTTTGGAGGACGCAACAACAAAAGAAAATCTACAACTGGTGGATGTCAATTCAAAGGACCAAGACTTATTTTTTGGTAGTGCAAAAAGCAAACAAATGTGTTAGTATCCATAGCTGATGCTGGGTACATAGCTGCTTTAGCTGGTTGCTCTCAAGTATTATCATTGCAAAACCAATTACTTGATCATGGTTACAATTTTCTTCAAACACCAATATACATAGATAACTCAGCTGCTATGTTTATAACTGCTAATCCAGTGCAACGTAGTAAAACAAAACATATAGAGATAAGATATTATTTTCTGAGAGGCTGCTTAGAAAAAGGTTTGATCAAGTTGATCAAAGTGGATACAAAGATCAACTTGCTGATTTATTCGCTAAAGCCTTTGATTCCGTGAGGTTTAATTTCTTAATTGAATCATTAGGCATGATCAACATAGATTAGAAATCATAACAAAGAAAAGCATGATCTGTCCTTTATCATAATCAATATGAAAAGTCAAAACATTCATAAAACATATAAAAATACAAAAACGAATTTTCTTGTTAATATGTTTTTACTTCATATAGCTTTCATATCATAGGAAATGATAGTACACTATACCTTTGCCTACTTTCCTATTTTTAAATTATAATAAAGACTGATCAGATGTGATTTGATATGTGAGTAGGTTCAGCTTGAGTAGAAAATAAACAAATTCATGCTTAACATAATGACTAGATGACTAAGTGTGGGTAATTCCATTTTGAAGAACAAACAAGCAATTCTTATCCTGATATGATCAATTTACTCACTCAAACACACTATGTTCTAGCATCTTCTAACATCTATCTTTGCATATCATATATCCTTTGTTTTACATGAGCAAAGATCAAGATTTATGATCACCTTTGGTTATAAAAGTAAAGACTTGGTAATTTGATAATGATCATCATCATCCCTCTATTTTGTGTAACCAAAGACCTGGGATAAAGGCACCTCTATTTTATGTAAGTAAAGAACTGGTGACTTGATGATGATCATACATAAGCTTTAAAAGAATCCAATGTGATCAACTGTATATTATCTTAAAGAGGATATCAATAAATTAGCAGTAATAAGATTTCAAAGAAATCTTAAGATAGTGTCACACCCCGTGTTCAAGGAGGGTTGGACGTCACAGACTGATAACAGCATGGCAGCAAAAACAAACCATCATTAGAGCACGCAAGGAGAGAAATCACATAGCAGTACATTCTAATTATCAAATTCGGGCTATAATAGTCTAGCCATCAAAAGTACAAATGCATTACATAATATACAAATGTTTAGCTGACAACAATTCAAATTGTTTTAAATGTTTCCAAGTGTTTGGTTGTAATTGAGCTGCTCGGCCCAATCCTGTTCTCCAATAAGCCAGACTTCCATTAGGGGTTACCTGAAACATGCTCAAAAGATTTTTTGTCAACTAAAAAGTTAGTGAATTCAAGTGCTTAAAGTTTAAAAACAAAGGACTCCTTAGAATCCGCAAGTGATTTTTAAAATCATTAGTATCAATGTTGTGGGGTCACAATCAACCCTACACTCAGTCCCGCTTAGCCTCTTCTAAAGGTGTTTATACCGGTTAACTCGAAGGAGAACTGAGCCTTAAACAGTGCACCATACTTGCTGGATGGTTCACCATAGTATCTTATAAAAACCTATCACATGACACAAACGACCCTTCAGGATCTTAGTGTGGTACCCTTCTGATTATACGGAAGGCACTGTGTGTTGGGGATTCCCCAAGTAGATCTACCCATATAAAACAAGCTGTCCATAAAAGAATTAATAGTTATGATACAAGTATAAGTAGGTGACTACATTATCCACAACATGTAAGCATCATAAAATAGCATAATAATAGTTGCAGTTCAAGCAGAGCATGCTTCATCCCAAAACATTAGTAAAAGGGAAACACTAGAACTCAACTTAGGTTTCAAGCAACGGATCTTCGTGTAAAGAAAATGATTCAATCCTAGCACCTTAGAATCAAGACTCAAGTAATAAGCTATGTGTTCTAAGGTCATGTTAGGTGTAACTAGGTGTGTTATAAGGTTATAAGTTCAACTAGCTTTGATTTGTTAGGGTTTTGCTTTAAAAAGTTTCATTTTTAGGAAAGTTAGGGTTTCTTAACATAAACAGCATGTTCTATTGACTTTAACCAGTTTATTATAGTGGTAATAAGTTTTTATGTATTTTTAGTCAAAGGGGTCTAACTCTAAGGATTTGGCAGAATTTACAGTTTACTCCTCAAGTTTCAAAATTTACTGTTTTTACCCTAAAGTTTGTTTTCTTTGATTTTTTGACTTTTACGGCCCCTTCATAGTTTATAGGAGTTTATTCTTGAAATTTTAACATGTTAACTTCCAATTTTTCCAGAACTTAATTTGGGGTAATTAAAACTCATGTTTTAGTTAACTGTTCCGGGTAAAAACGCGTTTTAACGGGTAAATCATAAAAATAATGTTTTTAATCAAAAGAGCTCAAAAACATACTTTTGATAGATTATAAAGCTTATTATAAGTCCTTAAATTAATTTAAAGGTTAGTTGGATGAAATAAGAAGGATTTAAAACAAACTGTTAAAATCTTTTATTTTACCATAACCGGTAACTAAAAACATGAGTTTTAATTACGCCAAATTAAGTTCTGGAAAAATTGGAATTTAACATGTTAAAAGTGCAAGAATAAACTCCTAGAAACTAATAAGGGTCCATAAAAGTCAAGAAATCAAAGAAAACAAACTTTAGGGTAAAAACTATAAATTTTGAAACTTAAGGGACTAAACTGTAA
Organism: Flaveria linearis; assembly: GCA_024085815.1. NCBI lineage: Eukaryota > Viridiplantae > Streptophyta > Magnoliopsida > Asterales > Asteraceae > Flaveria > Flaveria linearis. The sequence continues at coordinate 26,165,770 of CM044015.1, forward strand.
ATCTGCCAAATCCTTAGAAATTCGACCCCTTTTACTAACAATACATGATAAACTTATTACCACTATAATAAACTGATTAAAGTCATTAAAACATGTTGTTTATGTTAAGAAACCCTAACTTTCCAAAAAAGGAAACTTTTTAAAGCAAAACCCTAACAAATCAAATCTAGTTGAACTTTTAACCTTATAAAACAACTAGTTACACCCAACATGACCTTAGAACACATAGGTTATTACTTGAATCTTGATGCTAGGGTGCTAGGATTGAATCATTTTCTGTTCACGATGATCCGTTGCTTGAAACCTAAGGTGAGTTCTAGTGTTTCCCTTTTACTACTTTTTTGGGATGAAGCATGTTCTGTTTGAACTGCAACTATTATTGTGCTATTTTATGATTCTTACATGTTGTGGATAATGTTGTTACCTGCTTATACTTGTATCACAATCATTAATTCTTTTGTGAACCACTTGTTTTATATGGGTAGATCTACTTGGGGAATCCCCACACACAGTGCTATCCGTATAATCGGAAGGGTACCACACTGAGATCCTACAGGGTCGTTTGTGTCATGTGACAGGTTTTTATAATATACAATAGTGAACCATCAGTAGGTATGGTGCACTGTTTGAGGCTCAGTTCTCCTTCAAGTTAACCGGTATAAACACAACTTTAAAAGAGGCTAGCCGGGACTGAGTGTAGGGTTGATTGTTACCCTACAACAGCGATACTTATGATTTTAAATATCACTTTTAGATTCTTAGGAGTCCTTTTGTTTTTAAACTTTAAGCACTTGAATTCACCAACTTTTTAGTTGACATAAAATTTTTTTGAGCATGTTTGAGGTAACCCCTAATGGAAGTCTGGCTTATTAGAGAACGGATTGGATGACCTAGTACTATGACTACCCATGGCATTACTTGACTTGGAAACATTGAATATGATTTGAATTGTTGTCAACTAAACATTTGGATATTATGTAATGGATTTGTACTTTTGATTTGGACTAGACTGTTATAGCCCGATTTGATAATTAAAATGTAATGCCATATGATTTCTCTCCTTTCGTGCTCTTATGATGGTTTGTTTCTGCTGCCATGTTGTTATCAGTCTGTGACGTCCCACCCTTCTTGAGCCTGGAGTGTGACAGATTGGTATCAGAGCCAAAGGTTGTAGAGAAGTCAGGAATACCTTAGTAGACCCTAGGCTACAACCCTGATACCTTAGGACTGCCCTTGCTTTGGTATGTGTTGGAGTAAGCGGGTGGATAAATTGATGATTACACTTGATCAACGTAATCGTGAATTTATCGGACGCGTAAATTCCCGCACGAAACCCTAAGTATGATCTTTGGAGTAGATGATTTAAGGGATTTTGTTAATACGGTCTAAAACTAAATTTTAATTAAATTTTCATGTCTATTATTGCTTGATGATACTACTGGTTATTGATACTACTGCCATTTTGTTATCAATCTATGACGTCCCACCCTCCTTAGGCCTGGGGTGTTGACAGATTCCCCATAAATAATAGTAATAGTAGTATCTGTAATGGATAACATAGTTTCCTTTAGACGACCCAATATTCTTCCCCTAACTATCACTGCATCTTTTCTTCAGCCATCCAAACCAACCTGAACTCTTCTTCCTTTGCACTTGCTCCAAGCATTGCACACTAAGTGACGCTATCATCGCCTAAAACTGGGCGGACTGGGAAGTTCGTGTGGCGTGCTGGAGGGTCAGCTCATGATGTTGGATGGTCTCCAGTATGTCACTCAAAGTAGGGTCAGAAGGACCAAAGTCACTAGCCTGATGGCTATACTGGGAGTCCGGATTTCAAGCAAGAACACTCGGTCCATCATGCAAGCTACGCCTAGGCGGCATCCAATGCTCGTCATGCGGGTGGTGTCTGGATGGGTCGATCATAAGAGGTGTTGGTGTCGGGGTCCTTGCAGAAGGAGGTAAAGGAGGAGGCATCCTAAAGGAAACCGAAGGTCCTGACCTAGCACTCTTGCAAGGGCGAGTGATAACACGCACACCACTATCCCTAATAGGTGGAATAGGTGAATAGGCAGGTGCGGCGATGTGCAGCGAGTTGGAGCGCATTCGGCTCCTCATTGGGATGTCGATGAAGAGTCTTCCGATGGATTGGTGTCATCAGAGGTCTCGGATATGCAGCCCTGATGTCCACACCTTCTTAGGTACGCCTCATACTCTGTTCGAGGCTATGCCCTCATGAGGTTCACAACTGGAGCTGTCTCGTCAGTCGGTGTGCAGGTGCTTTTCCCTTATCGGCCTTAGTCTTATTATCCTATAAAAATTATCATGAGCAATTTTGGTTTCTCAAAGCTCGTGACAATAATAATAATTGTACTAATAGTAGCAGTGATGGCACCTTCCAATTTGTGAAACTATGACACTACTACTATTTTGTTTGGTTGACGCTATGTTAAGAAACTATTGCTTATGATGCTAATGTTGCAGGGTGATTTGGTTTGGATTGCAATATATCATGCGTTGAAAAATTGATTTGAGTTCTATGAATAATTCACCCCATATTGATTGAAGAAATATATATATATGTGTCGTGTTGTGTGTATTATAATTTCATGTAATTGGTTAGCGCAACTAATAAGGGTAATATCGACATAATGGGATAGTTGAAACCAAAATATATGAGATGCTAAATGAATTATCTATGATGCTACTAGAATGCCGACTAGACGAGAAACTCGTATTGGAAGACGAGGAGCTACTAGAGGCCGACATGAGGAAGCTAGACAGACCAGGAACCAACCACCTACTCCACTAGGAACCCCACCTGGAGAGAATGTCAACCCTGAGAATGATGATCGGATTGCTAACCTAGTGGCACAACAAATTATTAATGCCGTTCCAACAATCATCGTCCAGATCAATGTAGATGGGGAAATAAAACCGGGAATGATGGACCCGGGAAAGATGAAGGCAACAATGATGACACAGTGGAGATAAGAAATAGGTGTTCCTACAAGACATTCATGGCTTGTAAATTGAAAGACTTCTATGGCACCAAGGGTGTAATTCAGACTTATAGGTGGCTAGATGCGATTGAGGCTATATTGGACATCAGTGAGTGTAAACTTGAGCACATGGTAAGGTTTGCTTCGCAATCACTCATAGGACCCGTACTGGAATGGTGGAAAACCATCATTCATCCTCAAGGAAGGAACGTAGCAGGTCAAATGAATTGGACCGAATTCAGGGATTTGATAACCAACATGTACAATCCAATCAACCAACTTGAGAAGCTAGAGTCCGAATTTCTGAGCTTAGAGATGAAAGCCCAAACTATACGGAGTACATCAACCGTTTCCTAGCTTTGTCCTGATTGGTGCCACATCTGGTGACGCCAAAAGCTAAAGGAGTAGCCCATTTCAATGGGGACTACATCCTAGAGTTAGAAGAATGGCCCAGTTCTCCAGGTCAGTAGATTTCACTAGCAGCTTAATTGATGACTAGGTTAGGGCGGTATGGATAGAGCAGACAAGAACAGAGGACAAGAAGAAAGTGATGGGTGAGAAAAGGAAATGGTTTGATGTTAAGAAGGCGGTTGGCAATAGTGGTAGTTCAAGCAAGAGATCTGGTGAAGGACGAAGGCATGATGATCAAGGTGGAAGGGCTAGGAGGTTATACCTAGGCACAATCCCGTTTTGCAAAAAATGCAAGCTACACCATCAAGGGGAGTGCAACCCAATGCCCTGTTTTAGATGCAAACGAGCTGGTCACTTGATTAGGGATTGTACCTACATGCCAGGGAAACAATGCTATGAGTGCGGAGATCCAGGACACATGAGGAATAAGTGTACTAAGCTAGCAAGAGATAAGGATGCCAGACCCAACAAGCCTAAGGGAAGGGCATTCGTAATGGACCCAAATGGTGCTTGTAAAGAACCTGATGTTGTTAACGGTACGTTTCTCATAAACAATCATCCTGCTACCATTTTATTTGATACTAGAGCAACTGCTAGTTTTTTTTCTACTACATTTAGTCCTTTGATTGATTTAGCAGCTTGCACCTTAACTGATGCATTTACCGTAGAATTGGCTGACGGTAATGTAATAGAAACTAACAAAATCATCAAAGATTACAAAATGGTCCTAGAGAGTATTTCATTTAATATAGAGTTAATGCCTATAAAGTTAGGAGGTTTGATATGGTAGTAGGGATGGATTGGTTGGCTAGGAATACGGCTAAAATCGTGTGTGACGAGCGTTTGCTTAAGATACCTTTAGCCGATGGGGAGATGTTAGTGGTCCACGGTAAGAGGAACCACCCGCTATGCCCTATGATATCCCACCTAAAGGCTACTAAGAGCCTTAAGAAACACCACACATCGTTCATAATTTACATGATGAAAGCAAGAGGGGAACAGAAAATTGAAGATATACCAGTGGTGTCTGAATTCTCAAAAGTATTCCCTGAAGACTTAGCAGGACTCCCTCTAACCCGAGAAGTTGAGTTCCAGATAGATTTAGTACCTTGTGTCGCGCCGGTGGCCAAGCACCTTATCGACTCGCTTTGCCCGAGATGAAGAAGCTGATGCTACAAATCCAAGAGTTGCTTGATAAGGGGTTTATACGACCAAGTGTTTCACCATGGGGTGCTCCGGTACTATTTGTTAAAAAGAAGGATGGAACACTAAGAATGTGCATAGACTATCAGGAACTGAATAAGCTTACCATAAAGAACTGTTATCCTTTTCCTAGAATTGACGATTTATTCGATCAGTTGTAAGGAGCCAGCTATTTCTCCAAGACAGACTAGTGATCGAGATACCACCAACTAAAGACAAAGGAAGAAGACATCCCCAAAAAAGCCTTCAGAACTAGGTATGGACACTATGAGTGCCTAGTCATGCCTTTCGGACTGACTATAGCGCCAGCAGCATTCATGGATCTTATGAACCATGTATTCAGTCCATATGTAAACAAGTTCATGATTATGTTTATTGATGATATCTTGATCTAATCCTGAAGCAAAGAGGAACATGAGAAGCATCTCCGACTAATCCTTGAACTACTCAAGAACGAGCAACTATATGTAAAATTCTCCAAACGCGAGTTTTGAACGCGTGAAATCTAGTTTCTTGGGCACATAGTGAATGAGGATGGAATTCAAGTGGACCTCAGCAAAAATAGAGGCCATCAAGAACTAGAAGTTCCTAGAAACTCCTACTGAAATCAGACAATTCCTCAGTTTGGTTGGTTATTACAGGAGGTTTATCAAAGACTTCTCTTGAACGGTACAGCCACTAACCGCTTTGGCCAAGAAGGATACTACTTATGAGTAGGGAAAGGAACAAGATAAAGCCTTTAATATGTTGAAGGAAAAACTATGCAGCGCACCTATCCTTGCCCTACCCGAAGGAACTGAGGACTTTGTAGTATATTTTGGCGCCTCACGTCAAGGATTTGGATGTGTGCTAATGCAGCGTGAAAAGGTGATTGCCTACGCGTCCAGATTCCTGAACGAGCATGAAAGGAATTACACGACACATAATTTGGAATCGGGTGTCATGGTGTTTGCACTCAAAATGTGGAGACACTACCTCTACGGTACTAAATGTGTTATCTACACCGATTACAAAAGCCTGCAGCATATTCTGGATCAAAAGATTTTGAACATGCATCAGAGAAGATGGATGGAATTATTAAGCGATTACGAATATGAGATTCGCTGACATCCCAGCAAGGCAAATGTAGTGGCCGATGCTCTAAGTAGGAAGGAAAGAGAGAAACCCCTTTGTGTTCGTGACTTAAGGATGAGCGTGTATACTAAGCAGGTCACTAGACTAAAAGAGGCACAAGAGGAAGCTCTAAAAGGGGACAAACTGGTTGATGAGTTTTTAACTGTAATTGAAAAGCATCTGGAGGTGAGCAATGATGGATTACACAAGTATGAGGGAAGAGCATGGGTACCAAATAATGGAGGACTTAGAGAGGTGATTTTAGACGAAGCCCACAAATCTAAATACTCGATTCACCCGGGAAGCGACAAGATGTATCAAGACATAAAGACACTATTTTGGTTGCCCAGAATTAAGAAAACAATTGCCACCTATGTGGGAAAATGTCTGACGTGTGCAACGGTAAAGGATGAGAATCAAAAACCATCAGGAACTTTACAACAACCTGAGATCCGTGAGTGGAAATAGGATAATATTACCATGGATTTCGTTACAAAATTGCCTAGAACTTTTCATGGACATGATGTTATTTGGGTAATTATGGATAGGCTTACCAAATCATCCCACTTCTTACCAATTAGAAAGGACTACGATTTGTATTAGCCCAACTATACATTGACAAAATAGTAACCTAGCCCAATTCGAAAGGACTACGATTTGTATTAGCCCACTTCTTACCAATTCGAAAGGACTACGATTGTAAAATGCGAGGTTGTTACTCGATGATCAATTGACAATTATCCAACCCTAATCCCTCCCATGATATCTCAATTGCCAATGGCACCAAGAACGTATGGTTTGGGTTAACATCAAACAACAATCAACAATTTACAAACACATATCCAAACACCATAATAACTCAAACAAACATTCAAAGTTATTATTCTAGAAATTGAAGCACAAACATAGTGTTTCAAAAGAAAACCTTACATCTAGGATGTTCACCAAAAGTTTAGCCAAGCATGACTTGATACATCATCACCACACACGATTAATGTTCATGCGAATCGAAAACACAAATCAATGTTTAGAAATGTTTGGAATCAAGCAAGAACAGCCAAAATCGCCCTTTTTTTTCCTAGAAGTCATCAGATCTCGAGATAATATCAAACGGCACCTCACACACGATTTTTAATATGGCAGTTACACTTTGTTCGTCATCTCTACCGTACCTTACGGTAGCCACCGTAAGGTACGGTGGAGGCAGCATAATACGGAAGAAAGCTACTGCAGTACGGTAGGAATTAGAGAGTTAGGGGCCACCGTATCTTACGGTGGCTACCGTAAGGTACGGTGGAACCCCAATTCTTTTGTTTTGTTCCTTCTTTCCATCCTTCCTTATTCCATCCCGTTGTGACCCGTCCAAAGCTGCGTTTTCTTCAATTAAGCTCCATAATACACCTGAAACAAAAGTAACCGTAGTCATCTAATTCAAAGCAATTAACCAACCAAATATGAGAAAATCATGCTTTTTAACATCATAAAGGTGCAGGATCGGTTCGGGTGGTCTTCTCTCTCAACTCACTGTGAATCAACACTCGGCAAGCAGTCTATGAAGAGTTGATCACAATATAAAAAGTATCAAGCAGTAAGAAAACTTAACAGCAGATAAATTTTCAAGGTACTTTTATATATTGCTTCTCAACTCAAAGGATTACAAGACACTTGGACTCAAATCACTTTTTATAAAGAGTTACAGGGAGAAGATATATATAATACTACCTACAGCCGGATATACTTTGATACCAGCTGGACACCTCTAACCTTACATCTATACTACAAGACTCTAGGTGAGGTCTTTCAGACATTGTGCCTGAGAGTTGGTAGTCAGGACATGTCCCTGACTTACCTTTTGTCACCAACTAAAGTTGGTAACATGTACTAACATAAAAAGGTGAACAGTAGAATAAAGTATGGTCAACAACATGGCTCTTTAGGAAGATGCCATGCTGTATCAGAGGTCTGCAGCGGACTGTCAGGGACCATACTTTTATCTGCTGGACATAGCAATGTCTTCCGAAGGATAAAGTGCTTCGGAAGAGTAACTTCTTCCGAAGGCACTTATACTTCGGAAGACTGCTTCTTCCGAGGCTTGGAGTCTTCTTTGTCTTCGGAAGCAGACTTTGTCTTCGGAAGCTCTTTCATCAGACTTTGTCTTCGGAAGCTCTTTCAGACTTTGTCTTCGGAAGCTCTTTCATCAGACTTTGTCTTCGGAAGCTCTTTCAGACTTTGTCTTCGGAAGCTCTTTCAGACTTTGTCTTCGGAAGCTCTTTCATCAGACTTTGTCTTCGGAAGATGTCTTCAGCTGTTGTTCCTTAGACTCTCGGAAGATCTCTTGCTTGGCTTCGGAAGCCCTTTAATGTAGTACCAAAAGTGACTATGAAGTGAATTTGGTTGCACCAGCCTTATCATGATCCAACAAACTCCCCTAGGCTGATGCTACCAAAACTTCACTTCTCTCTTCTTCTCAAAGCTCTCAGCACCAAGGAAAGCAGGTGTTTATCAGTGTCTTCATTCTTTCCTGCTGTGATGCTGAGAATCTTGTACAAATCTTTGGTGGACAGAACCTCTACTCTGTCACCTTGGATTATGTGTACCCTCTGTTGTGGCCCTCTGAAAAGAGTTAGTTGATGGGAAGTATAGTCATATTCCCATCGAACTATTGGTTCCAATTCAGGACCTTCCACCATCTGTAGAAAGGCTGTGCCTTTGTGGTTGATCTTTCCTTGTCTTCCACTTTTTTCAGCTTTAACTCTTCTTCAATCTTGGCTCTTCTACTTCGTTCAGCCAAGTGGAGACCGCTGATGTGGTTTCTGATGTGTGCAGCAGTCTCAGAGTTGGAGGGATTGGAGAATGGCTTCTCTGCAAGCTCAGCAAGATCAAATCTGCTGAGATGCAGTAGAGAAGTGGCATTGAGCCTGTTGGTTTCACCATTCTCCCTTTCCACAACAAAGTTGTGAGAAGGTTCATCGAACCTCCACTGGATTATTGCATTTCTAGGTCCAGGAGATTGACCAGAAATCCTGTCCTCTTTCCTGGTATCCAGCAGAGTCACCAGTCTTCTTCTTAGTCTCTTCTCCTCAGCATTGAGGGTATCGGAGTTGAGACCAAGAAGTCTTGCAGCCTGGCCCAAGGTGTCTCTAGGCAATTCAAGAAATTGGCCTAGGGTGAGGGAGCTTGAAGAATTATCAACATAGGTGATGTTGATAAGCTCTCCCTCACAGGAGATACTGCTCAAGGTAGTGCAATTGATGAGCCTTGTCTTGAACTCCTTAATCCTTCAAAGGAGAGATGTTTAGGAGGCTGAGGGGATGATCTTGGTTGTTGTTGGGTAGGCTTAGGTTTAGTGGTTTGGGTTGAGTCTTGGGTTTTAGGATGGGTAGTTTGGGTGGTTGAGGTGATGTGGTAGGTTTGGGTAGAGTTGTGGGTTGAAGGGTGAAGGTTTCATCAGTGGGTTCAAGTTTAATGGGAAAAGGGGTTGGCTCTGGTGTGGGTTGTGGCTGTGGTTAAGTGGCTGGGGTGAAAACCATTCCCTTCATCCTCCTGTACATCTCCTTCCTTTTCCCCAAACGGATGTCAGCTTTTATTTCACTGACTATCCGCTGGAGTGTCCTTTCGGACATAGGTCCCACCTGCCTACCAGAGAAGCCATGAGCCCGGAGGTAGTCCTTCATCCAGGCTTTGTCAGTTGACTTCTTGGCAGCAGTGACCTCCTTCTCTTCCTCCCTCTTCCTCTTCACCTTCAGCTTCTCCCTAGCAGCCGTCTTCCTTTCCTTCTCCATTTGATCCTGCTCTTTGTTGTGGAGCAGCAGGATCATGTCATCATCATGTGGAGACAGTTCAGGAAGACTGAAGCCTCTTGAGAGGAGGAACTTGATTCTAGCCTCTCTCAGCTTCAGGGCTGCCTCCCTGCTCTTGTTCTTCCTTCTCCAAGGCCAACCTGGCTTCCCTTTCTTGTTGTAGCCTGGTTGACCTCTCCAAAGTCACCAACTCCTCTAATGGTAGCAGGAGTATTTCCTCATTGGCAGCTCCTAGATTGATGAGCTGGTCAATGAGTGCTGTTCTTCCCTCTGGTTGATTTCTTCCTGATTGGCTGCAGCTGCTTTAGAACTAGCAGCTAACAGCTTCTCAGTAGGAAACCGACCTTTCTTTTGGCCTTCTCAATCTTCTCCTCCTCCTGAAGCTCTTCCGCAGTCAATTTTCTTTTGCCTTTGTCTTTGATTGTGCTTGACTGTGGTGGTTCTTGCATGGAGGGTTGTGATTGAGAGAGAAGTTCAGCTGGTGCTTGGGTTGGAGGTATTTCAGAAATGTCCTCCCTGCTCACCTCAGATGCAATTTCAACAATGACATCTGTGATGGTCAGTTCCTCAGACATCTGAAATAAGCCTTCCGCAGCTTCTATTTCGGCCTCGAAAGACTTGTCTTGTTCTTCCGAGGCTTCCATGTAAGCTTCGGAAGCCTCAGCTAGAGCTTCGGAAGCCTCAGCTAGAGCTTCGGAAGATGAGACTGCTGCAGATTCTGTCCCATCTGTTTTAGTTGCTGGGCCATCAGTCCCCATTTCCCCTTCGAAGCTAATCTCAGGTTCCATGAAGACCTTAGGTTGACCAACTTCCTCCACAGTGGTAGAAGGTGCAGTCAGTCTTTGAAGCTCCTCAGCCCCAAAGTATGCAAGTGTGGTGTCGGGGCTGGGCTGTTCTAGGGATGATCTCAATACAAACTGTGTGAACAGTCTGTAGAGATCTTGAAGCATCCTTGAGTCAATCTCCAGAAAGGATTGAGATGACTCAGGTAGTGTAATGATTTGTTGGGTGGAAATGAGTTGGGTCTGTGGTTCCATAGGTGTTTGTCTCTGAACTTTCTCCCCTTTTGGTAGCATCATCTTGAGAGCTAGATGAGCTAGAGGAAGAAGTCATTGAGACCTGGATTGGTACATGCCTAACAGACCTCTCCGTCTGTTTCTCAGCTAGTTTAGCCTTGAGAGAGTTAATCTCAAGTTGCTGAGTGGCAGTCCTTGATTCTAAGATCTTCACCTGTGATTCCAGGTTGGAGACCTTAGAAAGCAAGTACTGAAGTGTTAGTTGCATACTTCCCTCATCTTCATAGGAAGAATCACGGGGAGATGAGATAACATACCTAGTATGCTCACTCTCACCACCAGATGTGGTTTCTTGGCACCCTGGTTTCCTTTGCTCAGAGTCATCTCTTTCAGAGATGTCAATGGGCAAAGTTGCCGTAGACTCAGTCCTAATTATGTTACCACTGTCCTGAGAGCTCAATGAGAGACTCTGAGTAGTGGCAGCTGAGTCTACATGAGTCCCCTCCACATCAGTGGGACTCACCTCAGTAGCAGGCTTCTGATGGGGGCTAGAGACAAGGGATCCCTCTTGGCTCTGTTGATCTCTCAGTGGGTGTTGTAGATCAACTTCATGGCCATGGAGAGATGTAATCTCTTCATCAGTTCGGAGTAAAAGGTCAGTGAAAGAGAGGGTGGTTAGTCCTACTGACCCGGGACCTTGATCAATGTCTACAGGCATTGAGCCTATGGTGGGGCTGTCCCTAGAAAGTTGCACAGGGGAGTGTAGAGACTCACCCTGTGGGCTAAAGGCTTGGGGTTCGGGCTCAGGGGTTTGAGACTGAGGAGGCTCAAAACCCACATTGAGGTCAAATGTGAAGGATGGTGTGACCTCGGACTGAGTGGGAGCCCATGATTCCACTCTAGTCCTTTCGGTGTGAACAGGAGGAGCTTGTTCAATCAGAGTAGATTGAACAAGGGTTCGTTTGGGGCGTCTCTGATATGTGGCTTTGATGGGTAAAGAAGGTTTTGGTATTGTGGTGGATGTTGCTGGTGTGGGTTCATCACCTGTGGGGAGAACAGGGATGTCACCAGGAGCTATGCGCTCAGTCATCTCTGGAGGTAATGGAGTGTACCGTCCAGTGAAGTTGGTGGACATCTTCTTCAGTGTCTTGAAGATGGTAGGCCTCATGTGTGGAACAGGAAGAGCAGCTGCGCAGACAAGCTTGCTTGGTTCCATCTCACAGTTGATTATGTGTTGAAGAAATCGGGGATACATGAAGAATGTATCCCTGCTGAGATTGGCGATTAGGTTGTTCAACACGAATCGTGAGTAGTTGAATCTGAGGCCTCTCACCAACCCATGAACTAGGCATCCTAGTTCATATGGGATTTGATCCCAACCCCCTGATTTGTTGGAGAGGCAGTGCAAAACAATGTGCAGCAGGAACTTCCAATGGTAAGAGAAGTTGAACTTGTATACTGTGGACCTGCTGACATCGCCTCCATATCCCATGAGGATATAGGTGCCTTCCAAGTCTTCCTTGGGGAACTCAGTAGGAGCCCCATCATCGTGAAGCTCGAGATGCTCCCTGATGATCTGTTCATTGATGACCAACTCTTGGCCACAAACTCTGGTTCTCAGGACTCGACCCCGTTCAGCACTGTAGTTTCTCCGTTGCTCCAAAATTCTGACATATGGTTGGAGTATACGGTTGGGTTAACTGTGAGTGCAGTGAGGTAGGTGGATTCGGTGAGAAAGGTGATGATTTGGGTGAAGTCAGCATCCCTTGACGAGTCAAGTAATGCGACTTGGTTGTGCTGAGGGTTTAGCGCCATTGGAGAAAAGGTAAGCTTGAAATTTTGAGTGAGATTTATGGTTGACAGTGAAGGGAACATTGGGCTGTAAAGTGGTAAAAGAAGATGAAATTGATAAGTCAAGATTATTTAAAAAGGGGTGAATAGTGGTATGGTGGTGGTAATAGGGTAACTGTTTTGGGGTTACTGTGGGTGGTATGGTGGTTTACGGCGGAGAAATGATGTTGGCGGCAAGGATAATTTTAAATAATCTGACAATATCAACAAAATCTTTACTTTTTACAGAGTGGGGCCCAAAAGATATCCGTTACATATAAAAACCTTTACTTCCGAGGGTAAAACATTTCCGAAGGTATTTTCTTCCGAGGGCAATTTCTCTTCCGAAGCATGATATTGCTTCCGAAGGTAAAATTGTCCTTTGAAGGCACTTTATCTTCCGAAGCAAGGCATTGCTTCCGAAGGTAAAGCTGTCTTCCGAATGGAGAGTTGTATAAGTTTCGGAAGTAGATCTGATATAGAATCAATCGCTTCTTCCGAGACCAAAAACTCTTCCGAGAAGAAAATTTCCATTGAGGAATTTAGCTTCGGAAGATATTCAAGAATATCTTCCGAGAGTTAGTTCCTCTTCGGAAGGAATTTACACTTGGAATGGTTTAAAGATCTTTTGTAACAGGGCTTAAATTGTATTGACACAAGACATTACTCATTTAAAAAGGTCTTCAAAAGAGGTAGTTATTCAATGTTTATCATCCCAATTGCTGATATGAGATACTTAAATCTTTGTTCATCAAATGCCTTTGTGAACAAATCAGCATATTGTTCATTTGAGTCAACTTTGATTAACTTTATCAGTTGTTTCTCATGAATATCTCTAATGAAATGATACCTGATATCAATGTGTTTGTCTTGGAGTGCTTCACCGGATTTCAGTAATGGAGATAGCACTGTTGTTGTCAATATGGATAGGAGTAGTCATGAAGTTGAACCCATAGTCTAACATCTGATTTTGAATCCATAGCAGTTGAGCACAGCAGCTAGCAGCAGCAATGTATTAGCTTCAGCAGTTGATGTAGAGACACAGGATTGTTTCTTGCATTGCCATGAGATAATCCTTCCACCAAGAAATTGACATCCTCCTGATGTTGATTTCTTGTCAATGTTGCAGCCACCATAGTCACTGTCAGAGTATCCATAGAGATTGAAATCACTATTTCTTGGATACCAGAGACCTAGTTTAGGTGCTCCTTTGAGGTATCTGAGGATTCTCTTTGCAGCAGCTAGGTGAGACACCTTCGGAGCAGCCTGATATCTTGCACAAATGCATGTGGCAAACATGATATCTGGTCTACTTGCAGTGAGATACATCAGAGAACCAATAATTGCTCTATACTGATGTTGATCAGTATCCTCCCCCTCAAGGTCAGGGCAAAGATTATGGTTTCTGGGTATGGGTGTCTTGGCTGGTTTACAGTCTTCATTTCAAATCTTTCTAAGATGTCTGAGACATACTTAGATTGACTTATGAAGAACCCTTCCTTCATCTGTTTCACCTGGATTCTAAGGAAAAAGTCCATTTTTCCCATGGAACTCATCTCAAACTTCTGCTTATAATGCTTTCAAAGTCTTTGCACATTTGGTCGTTTGAAGAACCAAATATGATGTCATCAACATAGACTTGTACAAGCAAAATGTCTTCTCCACTCTTTCTGATGAAAAGAGTCTTGTCAATGGTACCTCTAGTGTATCCATTCTTCAGGAGAAACTGAGACAAGGTCTCATACCACAGCCTAGGTGCTTGGTGCAGCCCATATAGAGCTTTATCCAGCTTGCACACATAGTTGGGGTGCTGTGGGTCTTCAAATCCTGGAGGTTGACACACATAGATTTCCCTATCTATATCCCCATATAGAAAAGCACACTTGACATCAAGTTGGTAGACTGTGAAGTTCTTGGATGCAGCATAAGCAAGGAAGATCCTAACTGCCTCAAGTCTTGCAACAGGTGCAAAGACATCAGTATAATCAATTCCTTCCTCCTGGGTGTATCCTTGAACTACTAGCCTTGCCTTGTTCTTGATAATCAAGCCTCTATCATCTTTCTTGTTCCTGAATACCCATTTAGTGCCTATGGGTACTTGACCAGATGGTAGTGGGCATAGATTCCAGACCTTTTGTCTTTGAATTGAAGCAGCTCCTCCTGCATCGATTCAACCCAACTACTATCCTTTAAGGCATCTTCTACCTTCTTTGGTTCCATCTGAGACAGGAAGCATGAGTACAAGCAGACATTCCCATGATGAGTTTGTCCTCTTGTTCTCACACCCTCAGAGACATTTCCTATGATGTTCTCAGTTGGATGAGTGTTGTGAATCCTAAGACGAGGAATCACTTCCAATTGCAGAGATAAGTCTAGGTTAGACATATTCTGATCAGGAACTGGATCACTCTGTCCAACTGCTGTTTCAGAGTCATTCAATGAGGACTGATTGAATGATTGAGAAACATCATCAATGGTTGGTTGTGAAGTAGTATTAACAGTTGCCTGTTCCTTCAGAATACCACTTCCCTCAACCTGGTGTTGTAGTGGATCACCTGAGGAACTTTGAGGTTGATCAAGTGATTCACTTGTTGAAGCTTCACTATTTCTGGAGATAGTTACACTGTCAGATCTGTGAATAGTTGAAGCTTGTTGCCCTTCAGCTCTTGGAGAATTTGGAATAGGTCTGGGAAGCTCATATAGTTGACCTGCATCAGCATCAGCATCATTTTGAGCACCTGTTCCAGCTGAAACATTCTCACAAGATGGTTTAGAATAGTTTGGAAACAATTCTAAATCAAAGATATACTCAGGTCCATTCCCCCTAACACAAGGAGTGTGCTCATTAACAACTATGTTGGATGACTCCTCAAATTGTTGATTCTTAATATTGTATACTCTATAAGCTTTGGAGCTAGAAGAGTATCCAATAAAGATAGCATCATCCGACTTCTCAGCAAACTTTGCCAAGTTGTCCTTTGTGTTAAGTATGGTACACCTGCAGCCAAAGGACCTTAGAAAGCCAATGAACGGTGGCCTCTTGTTCCATAACTCATAAGGGGTTTTTCCATGGGGCTTAACTACAAGAACCCTGTTCTGCACATAGCATGCAGTGCTGACTGCCTCTGCCCAGAATGTTAGAGGCAGCTTTGAATCAGCTAACATGGTCCGAGCAGCCTCAATAAGTGTCCTGTTCCTCCTCTCAGCAACACCATTTTGTTGAGGAGTTCTGGGAGCACTATATTGTCTGGCAATCCCTTTTGAGTCACAGAATGAGTCAAGAACGAAGTTCTTAAACTCAGTCCCTTGATCACTTCTAATAATCTTAACCTTGTGATCAATTTGATTTTCTATTTTAAGAATAAAAGATTTTAAAGTTTCAGCAGTTTCATCTTTACTTCTTAAAAAGAATACCCATGTAAATCTTGTAAAATCATCAACGATCACAAGGCAGTATGATTTCCTTCCAATGCTCATTATACTTGTGGGACCAAAAAGATCCATGTGCAATAAGTGTAATGGAGTAGTGATAGAGTTAACACATTTGGATTTATGAGATGATCTGTGTTGTTTCCCTTTCAGGCATGCAACACAGTTATCTTTGCAGAAAAATTCCTTTTTAGGCAAACCATGTACCAAGTTATTTTTAGGCAATTTATTCATTGTTTTAAAATTCACATGACACATGCGTTTATGCCATAGTGTTGACTCATCACTATCAGCTTTGGAAAGAAAGCATGATACTTCACCCATAGGAGAAGCATTGTTCATATCCAGCTTGTACATATCCCCTTTCCTGGGAGATCTGAGAAGCACCAATTCCAGAGGAATTGTCATCCCTGGTTTGAGGATAATGCACTCATGTTCTGTGAAAAGCATCTGATGCTTCTGATCACAGAATTGAGAAACACTTAACAGATTGTGTTCAAGCTGTTTGACAAAGTGAACTTTGTCAATGTTTATTCTGCCATTGGATATACTTCCTCTGCCAGAAATATATCCTCCGGCCTCACCTCCAAATTGGACAGGCCCTCCATCAAAGTTCTGGAATTGTTGAAGGAGAGATCTGTTCCCTGTCATGTGCCTGGAGCATCCACTATCTACAATCCAGATATTGTTGTTCTTGTCAAATGGATGTCCCTGCACATAAGATGAGATGGTTAGTTTTGTTTGGAAGCCCAAGCCTTGCAGGTCTCGGGCTCTTCCAAAGATAGTGACATAATTGAACCAAAAGATATGCATTGGGGTTCAATAGAGGTCATTGTTGAAGAAGAGGTTTGGGCTGCAGCATCTTCCTTGATCTTCCAATCCATCCTTGGTTGATCTTTGAGGATGAGCTTGTTGAAGCTTTGCAGCATGGTCTTCTTCGAAGCTTCTCTCTTTTCGGAAGAAGCCTTCACCACCTTTTCTTCCGAAGTAGTCTTCTTCTGAGATGGTTTCAAGGGAGCCTTCTTGTTCTTCCGAACCTTAGAAGGTTTGGCTTCCGAAGCCATTTTCCCTTCGGAAGAAGCAGTTTCTTCCGAAAGCAACCTGGCTTCCGAGACCAACTTTCCCTTTTTCATCATTTGGACCTTTTGAAGTGGTCCAACTGAGAAACCTTCTCTGACTACTTCTTTTCTAACATTATTTGCATAATGTGTGCTTGCTGGATTGTAGTAACAATCTTTAGCCATATGGTTGTGCAGACCACACATTATGCATGCAATGTTAGTCTTCTGGGAACTTGCAGGTTGCTGTTTCTTGGGTTTCTTCTCTTCATCAGCAACTTTCCCTTTCGACTTCTGATCCTTCAGTGGGACAGGAGTGCTGGTACTACACTCCTTTCCTGAATCAGGAGTACCTACCACTTGAAACCCGACAGAAATGAAGACACCCTTTTGCTTAGGGTCAAACTTAAGCTTGGACTCTGCAACCTTCTTAGCAGTCCTTCTAGCAGCTTTAGCTCTGCTTCTTCTTGCCTTGGTGGTCAGGATTTGGTCATCACAGGTGGAGATGGGTGTATCCTCCTGTTTCTCCCCTGTGGAGGCCACTATTTTTACTTCATCCTCTAGTTCCAATGGAGAAGGGTCAGCAGTTGGAACCTCTTGCTCTTCAGTACCACATCTAGGTAGTCTAATAGACTCATAAGAGTGTGGTGGAGCTATTTCACTGGTTCCCAACCCTTCTTTGTTTTGATAAAACATTTTGGAATGAGAGGTTGATGCAAGAATAGTTTGGAAGCTTTGCTCAGCAATAGCTTGCTTCCTGGCCTGAGCCTCAGCTGTGACTAACTGGGCTTGAACTTCAGAAAGTTTGGAGATCAGATCTTTGATTTGAGTCTTGTAGTTAGTCTTTTCATGTTTCAAAAGAGACACAGTTTTCTCTAACTCATTAATTTTCCTTTGATAGTCAGATTCAGCTCTTTTAAAGTCAGATTTTAGCACATTTAAAGACTCAACCTCAGATCTGATTTCCAAAATGTAATCCTTATACAATTTAACTTTAGCAATACAGGCAGCAGTACAAAGATGTTCATATACCTGATCATCATCTGTTCTGGCCATGAGTGCTTGAGCGGGAGTCACATCCTGTACCATGAAGCTCCAGTCAACTTCCTGAGCAACAGCAGCTGTTTCAGTTGACTTTTCTTCATGCTTAGGAGCAGTGGGATGTGTGGAGGCCTGTGGGGTTCCCGGGTTGTTCTTGGGAGCCTTGCATTCCCTAGCAAAGTGACCAAGTTGGTTGCAGTTGTAGCACCTTGCTTTGCTCTTATCAAACCCAAACTTGCTGTTGACTGGGTTTTGAGGGAATTGCCTTCCAGTTCTCTTGAAGAACTTCTTCGCTCTGTAAGTTAAAAGAGCCATCTGCTGGACAATGTCCATGTACTCCACATCATCTGGATTGAAGCACTCAAGATCATCAAAGCAGTATTGAAAATCACCAGAGTGTCCACTTCCAGAGACAAAGGCACAACTATCCTGAAAGGAGTTGTGTTGAACCTTTGAGACTTGGAGTCTCAGGTAGAGTGATGAAGGGTCCAGTATGTGAGTTGTCAGGGTAGCATAGCAACTGATGTTGTGGTTCCATGCTTTCCCTTTCAACCACATGAAGGGCTGAACTCTGTTGGTTATTGGAGTGGTCAGAGGAGTTCTGCATGTTCATCTCCATCTGAAATGCACTTAGGATACCATACAACTCTGTGAGAGAAAGAGTCTTAAGGTCCGAAGTTCTCTTGATGACAACACAGTAGTGAGTCCATAGTTAGGAAGAGAGGACATGAACTTCCTAACTATGTCTCTGTTCTCAAGAGCTACTCCAATATCTGCCAGAGTGTCTACTAGCTCAACATACCTGAAGTATTGTTGAGTCAAGGTCTCACCAGCCTTGAAAGTAAAGTTCTCAAACTGCTGCTTCAAGAGATCTTTCTTGTTCTCTTGAGTTTCCTTGGATCCCTCATACATCAGCTTCAAAGCTTCCCATAAATCTTTAGCTGTCTTGCACTTTTGAAGCGTCTGTAGACGGAGTTGGGGAGAGCAGTTTGGAGACAAGTCATAGCCCTTTGATCTAGCTCTATTCTCTTCCTATCTTCCTCTGAGTAATCATCAACATCTTTTGGAATGATGCGATTACCAGTGGCAGATGTAGTGCTTGGTATGAAAGGACCATTGACAATGGAGTCCCACATCCTTGAGTCTTGACACTTGATGAAGCCTTCCATCCTGATACACCATGTGTCAAAGTCTTCAGGGGTGATCATAGGGGACTTGGTCAAGGTACCAGTTTCCATATCAGCCTTAGAGAGAGCAGCCATTTGAGTGAGTGGATTGTGGTGAGGAGTGAAAAACAGGTTGATTAGGATGGTAAGATCTCACAATCAAGAGCCTGGAGCTCTGATACCAATTGCAGGATCGGATTTCGGGTGGTCTTTCTCTCAACTCACTGTGAATCAACACTCGGCAAGCAGTCTATGAAGAGTTGATCACAATATAACAAGTATCAAGCAGTAAGAAACTTAACAGCAGATAAATTTTCAAGGTACTTTTATATATTGCTTCTCAACTCAAAGGATTACAAGACACTTGGACTCAAATCACTTTTATAAAGAGTTACAGGGAGAAGATATATATAATACTACCTACAGCCGGATATACTTTGATACCAGTGGACACCTCTAACCTTACATCTATACTACAAGACTCTAGGTGAGGTCTTTCAGACATTATGCCTGAGAGTTGGTAGTCAGGACATGTCCCTGACTTACCTTTTGTCACCAACTAAAGTTGGTAACATGTACTAACATAAAAAGGTGAACAGTAGAATAAAGTATGGTCAACAACATGGCTCTTTAGGAAGATGCCATGCTGTATCAGAGGTCTGCAGCGGACTGTCAGGGACCATACTTTTATCTGCTGGACATAGCAATGTCTTCCGAAGGATAAAGTGCTTCGGAAGAGTAACTTCTTCCGAAGGCACTTATACTTCGGAAGACTGCTTCTTCCGAGGCTTGGAGTCTTCTTTGTCTTCGGAAGCAGACTTTGTCTTCGGAAGCTCTTTCATCAGACTTTGTCTTCGGAAGCTCTTTCAGACTTTGTCTTCGAAAGCTCTTTCATCAGACTTTGTCTTCGGAAGCTCTTTCAGACTTTGTCTTCGGAAGCTCTTTCAGACTTTGTCTTCGGAAGCTCTTTCATCAGACTTTGTCTTCGGAAGATGTCTTCAGCTGTTGTTCCTTAGACTCTCGGAAGATCTCTTGCTTGGCTTCGGAAGCCCTTTAATGTAGTACCAAAAGTGACTATGAAGTGAATTTGGTTGCACCAGCCTTATCATGATCCAACAAAAGGGTTGTTCCTTGAACCACCCGTCAAAGGACATGATGTTATTTAGGTAATTATGGATAGGCTTACCAAATCATCCCACTTCTTACCAATTCGAAAGGACTACGATTTGTATTAGCCCAACTATACATTGACAAAATAGTAACCTGGCATGGAGTGCCGCTCTCGATTATCTCAGACCGTGATAGTCGCTTCACGTCATGATTTTGGAGATCTCTCCAACAGGCTCTAGGACCCGTCATGATTTAAGCACAGCATATCACTCTCAAACCGACAGGCAAAGTGAAAGAACCATTCAGAGTCTAGAAGACATACTAAGAGCTTGCGTGATTGACTTCGGTGGAAGCTGGGATAACCACCTTCCCCTAGTGGAGTTTCCCTACAACAACAGTACCACACAAGTATAAAAGCAACCCCGTATGAAGCCCTATGCAGTAGGAAATATCGATCACCATTGAGTTGGAATGAGGTTGGTGATAGCCAAGTTATGGAACCCGACATCATGATCGAAACCACGGACAAAATAGTTAAGATTAAAGAGCGACTGAAAACAGCTAGAGATCATCAAAAGAAATATGCAGACAGAAGACGAAAAACCCTGGAGTTCCAAGTAGGTGATACAGTAATGATAAAATTTGCACCGTGGAAAGGAGCCGTGAGATTTAGAAAGAAGGGCAAGCAAAGCCCAAGATATATTGGACCCTTGAAATATTGGCAAGGATTGACCTGGTAGCATATCAGCTATGGCTACCTCAAGTGTTGAGCTACATACATGACATCTTTCGTGCCTCGAATGTGAAGAAGTTCCTAGTAGACAAAGCCTTAGAATTGCCATTGAAGGAAGCAAGAATCAATAATAAATTAAACTTTGTAGAAGAACCCATAGAGATTACCGACCGACTAGTCAAGAAACCTAAGGTGAAGGTTAGATGGAACTTCAAGCGAGGACCTGAGTAAACTTTGATCTCCGGTATCATTGTACTATTTTTATTATTAGTAATATTATTGTTACTATTACTTTATTTCTTCCATGATTATTATCATAGTGTGTTCTATTTTCCTTAGATAATTCTTTAAGTCTAGCTTTAGTGTAAAATAATTTAGCATTCTGAAAGTATAATTAACACTTAAAATGTTAGAACCTAATTGAAAACAAATTAATTATGTGCTCACATGCATAATTCACAGATTTAAATACATACATACACTTCTAATACCTATAAACGCCTAACTAGAAATTACTATAAAAAATACTAAACTACACAACAAAACTACACTACATAGTTAATTTACAAAAAAAATAAAACAAATACACCAACAACCCTCCCCGCCCGCGTCACCCACATCACCAATCCAATTCTTTTCTTTTCTTCCCACACAACCTACAACTACACTCCACCCTTTCCCATTATCCCATACATGCAAACCATTTCAATCAAACACCTCTCTCTCTCTCTTTGCTCTCGGTTCCCATCTGAAAACACACACACCCCCTTAACATTTTATCCAAAATGCAAAGAACACAAGCATCTCAACCTCATTCAAGCATAATACAAGCAAGAAGTTGACTTTTGAAGGATCATTGTGCATGGTTCTTGTAAGAACAAGCTACTTTAGATCTTGTTCAAGAATCACCATCTATTCTATCCCTCCTAATATCTCAAACACACGAACCATTTGAAGGGTAAGCTTTAACACACCCGAATCAAGTTGTTTCTTGTGTTTTACCATAATAAAATATCAAAAGTTTTACTTTCTTTGTTCTAGCAGAAGCTTGCGGCTTAAACTTGTTCTTGAGGAGCTCTTAACATCAGACTAGGTATACATTATGATAAATTGGTAAGTCTTTGGTTGGAGCACAAGATTACACCTAGAAAACCTCTTTTACATGATTTAACACCAACTATGAACTTGTTTGAAAACCCTCCCAACCAAGACTTGAAACCTCCCTAAAAACAGTTTATAAGCAACATATGATTTGATGTTGCTTATAAACTGTTTTTAGGCAGGTTTCAAATCTTGGTTGGGAGGGTTTTCAAACAAGTTCATAGTTGGTGTTAAATCATGTAAAAAAAGGGTTTTCTAGGTGTAATATTGTGCTCCAACAAAGATTTACCAACTTATCATAATGTATACCTCATGTGATGTTAAGAGCTCCTCAAGAAGAAGGTTTAAGCCGCAAGCTTCTGCTAGAACAAAGAAAGTAAGACTATTGGTAGTTTATTGAGGTAAAACACAAGAAACAACTTGATTCGGGTGTGTTGAAGCTTACCCTTCAAATGGTTTGTGTGTTGAGAGATTAGGAGGCTAGAATAGATGGTGATTCTCGAACAAGAGCTGGAGTAGCTTGTTCTTGCAAGAACTGTCACACCCCCGCTGATAGCGGAAACACGGGGAATGCGAGCTAGACGGGATCGTCATAACACATGGTATGCAATAGAGTAGCAATAATAATATGATGACAAGCGTGTCATGACGACACCCGAACACAATTGGAGACTTGTGTCGTGTATTGTCAAAGATCACGACAGCATAGCCATAAGCACAACATAATGTTCACATAAGCATTAAGGATAACTTGTAATGTAAATTCCCACAACTCGGGAACAAGTGTTCAAAAGAAGGTTAATTGTTTAGTGGACTGCAACAATGTACAAATTGTATGTTTAGTCTCAAAAATGCATCCTAGGGTCTCCACTAAAAGGCAGCACTCCTAGAACTTCAATGACCTTGATCACCTGAAAAGAAATGCTCAAAAACGGTCAACATAATTGTTGGTGAGCTTCGCAGGTTTTAAGTAATAAAAGATGCTAAGATGAAAACAGTAAGTAAGTCTAATAATAGTTACCGCGACTACACTTATGTATAGGTGGTTTGCTAGTTATAAATAGCTACAGCCAAACCTAATGTTCGGTTCCTCACGGGAATTGATGGCCGTAAAGAAAGTATTCTCAAAGCATAAATAGTTTATAAATGACGTAGCAAGATCCACACAGCGCATACGTATAGTTTATAACCAAACCAATCCTTAGGTCCCATTACCGGGATTAATGGTTATATATAAAAAGGTTTTCCATAGCACATTAAGTTTAAGGTGACGTAGCAAGATCCACACAGCGCATACGTTTAGGTTACAACCAAACCAATCCTTAGGTCCCAATTACCGGGATTAATGGTTGTAGTGGATGATCGGCTTAGAAGAACCACACAGAAGAACCACAGAGAAGAGCCACACAGCCGAGAGCATCCAAGGTCAATGGCATCCACATGTAACAACAATCAACACATAACATCAAGTAGTAGTGCATAGTAGGGTGATACCACTAAGTCATACATAGGGGTAACCTAGCACATAGTTCAAGTTCTCATAGCAGCAATCACAAGATAAACAAGTTAAGATACTCATAGAAGTAGTAGCCAACTTCCACTAAGGAAGGTGCCTGAAATCAAGTTAAGAGGGTGAGCATTCTTTTCCCCCAAGTTAAAAATATTTGAAAAGGTTTTATAAGAGTAAAAAGGGGCCACAAACTCACAGAACAGATGATAAGCACAATCGATGTAAGATTTACTGGGATAAGATGCTAGGAACCGTCAAACACCTATTGATAGTTACTGATAAGCATTAGTAATGATATAAAGCATAAGATGATGTTCAAGATTCGGGTAGTTCCGGTTCGGTCGTGGGTAGTATACACACAAGCAGACAGACATACCTCAGACCTTATGTAGGTCCAAGCATTTAAAGATAGCCGTCATTGCTATGACATTCGAGCAATGACATTATTTCTGATGTTACCTCGTCAATACCAGACAATCAAAAGGGGAAACCTCACATACACGCATCACACCCAACACACAGGAAACTCCACATAATGATCCTATTTACACGACAAGACCAGACGCACGACTGACACTCCATTCGCACGAGTGGACCTTCAGTCATACGAATTAGCTACTTTCGTACGATTGAACCTTCATTCGTGCGACTAAGCTTTCAGTCGTACCATGCATCACCAGTCGCACGACCCAACAGCCAGTCACGCGACTCAACGTCCCTTCATGCGAATCAGCTTCATTCGCGCGATTGGACCTTCTTTCACGTGACAGGCCTCCGATCGTGCGATTCACACACAATCGCACACATTTCACATTCGCATGTCTCTGTCGCGCGACAACTCCAGTCGCCCCACTCGGTCGCGCGACACACATTCATTCACACCCACCGACAGCCGCGCGACACAACCGCGCGACTTACCCAATCGCACAAACACAAGTCGCACACACACCCAGTCGCATGCCCCATTCGCGCGACAGTCCATTCGAGTCGACGGGGGTCGCGACTGCAGGAAGTTGCAGGGCGGCCTTCGGCTGCCCGAACACGAGTTTTACCCACCCAGAACCTCCATAACTCATATCCTAACCTGTCTAGACAAGATGCACACTCAAAAACGTGACATGCAAGCCCACACGACCTCATGTGCTCGGATGAACCCGAGCACCCGAAAACCCTAAAACGCAGCAGCTAAATCAGGCTAAAACGAGATAAGTGAGGTTATCTACCTGCTAGGAACGAGTATTCACGATGATGCTCAAGATTTGACGGCGAAAATGCAACAAACGGTTCGGTTTTTGGTGTAAGATCGGGAGAGAAATGGAGAAAATGGTGGAGATGAAGAAGAAATGAGGAGGAGAAGATGAAGAAGAGGCTGGGAATGGGTATTTATACCCAGCCTAGTTTGGCCATTTGTCAAGTTTAGTCCCCGCACTTTGCCCCCAGGTTTCCAAATTTTGTTTCGGTTGAAAACGTTATTAATTAGTCTTGTTTTATTGATGATAAAATGTTATTAATGTTATTTATAAGTTAAAAATGATTTTTATTCACGACAATTATTTTAATATAAAAATGACGTGTTTAGTGTTAACGGGGCAAATCTTGGAGAAACGTCTTAAGATGACGATAAGTCAAGCAACGATAACACACATATAAGGACAACTAAGTAAAACATATAGGGTATCCACGTAGATGGTTTATAAAATTGAGGAATGACTGACAACGAAGGTTAATCGATCACGTTAAATGACGGACCTTTGGTGACGGATGTCACAAGAACCGTGTCCAAGGATCCTTCATAAGTCAACTTTTTGCTTGTATTATGCTTGAATGAGGTTGAGATGCTTCTTTCTTTGAATTTTGGTTGAAATGTTGAGGGTGTGTTTGTGATTTCGGATGCAAACTGAGAGCAAAGAGGGAGAGAGAGAGAGAGGTGTTTGATTGAAATGGCTTGCATGTATGGGATGTGGGAACGGGTGTAGTGTAGTTGTAGGTTGTGTGGGAAGAAAAGAAAAGAATGGGATTGGTGGTGTGGGTGGCGCGACTGTGGAGGGTTGTAGGTGTATTGTTGTATTTTATTTTTTTGTAAATTAATTATGTAGTGTAGTTTTGTTGTGTAGTGTAGTATTTTAGATGGTAATTTCTAGTTAGGTGTTTTTAGGTATTAGATGTGTATGTATGTATTTAAATTCATGAATTATGTATGCGAGCACATAATTAATTTGTTTTCAATTAGGTTATAACATTTTAAGTGTTTTATTGTATTTTCAGAATGCTAAATTGTTCTACACTAAAGTTAGACTTAAAAATTTATTTAAGGAAAATAAAACACTATGATAATAATCATGGAAGAAATAAAGTAATAGTAACAATAATATTACTGATAATAATAATAATAGTACAATGATACAGTAGACCAAAGTTTAAAATTATAACCTCGGGGTCGGTTGTTACAGACAGTGTTTATGATATAAGGCACATAGTTTTCAAGTGTGAAAAAGTAAGGAGTTGATTCATTAACGGAGGACAAACTCTAATGTGATTTGAGGCATCCATATTTACCTATCTTTAATCAACATCAAAACATGATAGTCAGCATGTCGTGTTGAACATACACTCTTGTCTGAATTTAAGTGGATCATCATACTTGCAATCAATAGTAGATCTATGTCTACAAACATTAAACAAAATGCATTAGAAAGTTGCTTAGTTTCATCGTATGATCCCATGTTATGATTCAAATGCTTGTAAATATCTCTAAGTTATGTTATTCTAAATAAGATGGACAAATCATTGGCTTTAATGCTATTCTCTAAATAAATTTCTGATAAAGTCATAAGTTCATGATTCATCACAAATTTAGGGGGAGTAGCAATCAACATGAAAATTGAATTTATCAAATTTAAATGAAGAAAATGAGAACTTGAGCACTAACTTGGTTACCGGATATCTGAAAGTTGAATCAAATCAATTTCTTGCATTGTTGCCATGAAAAAAGCCAACAAGGTCCAACAGCAACAAATGATCCTAACAATATATTAGAATCATACAATAAATAAGTTTCAAGCTTTGTCTTTCAGCAGAATTTACGGTGTAAATTTTGCATTTCAGCAGAAGTTACAGTGTAAATTTTGCAGAAGCTATAGTGTGAAACTTAAAACAACAAGGTTAAAATTTGATATTCCATAGATTTAGTTCTAAAAATAGTTAGTCCTTCGCAGATGTTTAGTCATCCATAGATGTTCTACGGAAGAATTTACTTCCTACAAAAGAATTAATTTCTACAGCAAAATAAACAACCTCGGAAGGGTAATAAGGATTGAGGTCCCACAACATTGAATAGGTTTTAAATATTTTGAAAAGTGTATAAATGAAAATCTTAATCGTTGTCATTTTCATTCACCTTTTCAGAACACTTTTTCAGACCTAGTTAAACGCTCTAAAACCTTAAACCCTCCCTTTCAACAAAAATTCAAATTACCATCTTCTAACAATAAATCATATTTATACTTGACTTTAGTTCATCATTTGAAAAACATTGTCAAGGTAAGTCATATGATATAACATCAAAAATCAACTGATTGATTCCTTAAATATCACCGAAACCCTTCAAATTCTTATGTTTATTTTAAAGTTTGAATCTTCATTGTGACCTAATCTTTTATCTTCTGTGCAGATGGCAAATAGATTTGCCAAGGAACATAACGTGTGTGTGTTTCTTAACCCTAAAGACACTGTAGCTGAAGGATGTTGAGACATCGTCAATTATTTATGGAGGTCAAGGCTTTTTGACACGTTATCTGTTGATCCAATCATCTATCAATCTCATATAATATATTTTTGGAATATAGCAAGGATAGAAGACGAGGAAAATGATTTGGTGATTCACTCGACTGTTAGAAATGAAGGATTGAGGATTGATGAAAGTACAATAAGGAGAGTACTTGAACTGGGAGAACATGAAGAGCGCCATCCGGATGTGTTCGACCATGAGTATATTGAGAGAATCTTTTAGCTGATGGGATACGATGCTGATTACAAAAATGGAATCAAAAATCGAAGATTTTACAAACCCTACAGATTTTTATGCCACACGTACTTAAAGTGTATATCCAACATGAAATCTGGGTTAGACAGATTTTCTAGGCATATATCATCTGGGATCATTGGTATATTTGAGGGGAGATGGTACAACTATGCCAAATACATCTTTGGATGTTTATGTGATCAAATCAGGATACATAAAGCAGACAAGATGTACATGTACCCTAGATTCATACAACTGATCATAAATGATGTCTTGCCAAGCATAGAAAGAGAAGGAGATGTTTTTGTGCAAGCTTATTTAGGGAGATTAGTACTGAAAAAAATAAGTGGGAAGTATGAAGGAGAAGAACTACAAATGTTTGCACATGTACTTGATGAAAATGCAGTTATCCCATAAGAGATTATCTTCATTGATTAGCAACACGAAGAAGAACAACTTGTTAAGTCCCTTGCAGCAACAGAACAAGCATCATACTCTCCACCACTATCTCCTTTGAACAATCTACCATTATCACCACCAAGTGAAAATACACAACCCATATCTCCTTTCGAGTCACAATCATCATTAAACACTGCTGCCACTGAACCCTTCTTACCAGTAAGTGAACATACCCAACCTCTTTCACTTTCCCAATCTCGATCATCTCTCAACACTGCTACCATAAAACTTCACCAAATAGAAATCAACCATCTCCTCAATAAGAAACACCATAAATCCCAATTTCCTCATTTATTGAATCCAACTCAACCACAGAAAGCCATGCACCCGCTAAAGTGATCAATTTTTAAGATGATCATGATAATATGAAAGATGGTGTAACTGAAGAAATATGCTTAGAAGCTGAGGGGTAGAAAGAAAAAGAGGTTGAACAAGATTTAACTCATGTTAAACATAAAGCTGAGGGTGGATATGACTTTGAGGAGTTGTCAAATTTGAGGAGTTAATTATAAGTTGCTAAGCCTAAGGGGAAGTATTGTTATATCTAGAGTTAATAGGTCTAGATTCATTGTATAGGCTTAGAACTTTAATCATCTCATGTAATAAACTCTTGTACATATTTATCTTTTTATATGCAATATATGTATAGGTTAACCCAAATAATTATGTGTTGATTTATATGTGTGATTGTAGGAAGAACATCATACTTAGTCAATTTTGAAAATTGACCAAGTGTAAAAACTATCTACGGATGAACAATCTATACTTTCGTAGATGTTTAGCTGAAACAACAAGGAATTGTGCATCCGAGGATCTCCTACAGAAGAACAACTTGCTGCGAATGAAATTGCAAGTGACTGACTCTTACGTAAGACCAAAGTCCTACGGAAGACCAAAGTCCTACGGAAGGCTAAACTCCTACGAAAGACCAAAGTCCTATGGAAGACTCAAGTACTACGGAAGAACAATACACTTGCATGTACTACACCAAGTACATCAAGTCAACAGGTGAATC
This sequence comes from Flaveria linearis, assembly GCA_024085815.1. Classification (NCBI taxonomy): domain Eukaryota; kingdom Viridiplantae; phylum Streptophyta; class Magnoliopsida; order Asterales; family Asteraceae; genus Flaveria; species Flaveria linearis. The sequence continues at coordinate 26,194,785 of CM044015.1, forward strand.
TCACTGAAGTAAAGTCATAAAGTCAACATCTACGAATGGCTTCACTTTAGTCAGAAATCGTCACATCAAGAATATTCTCTCGGTAAATTTCTTACCACGATAAGAAAGTTACTATTACCCTAAAAGTAAATCCCTGAGCCTATAAATGCAAGGCATAGGAGCACACTTTTAGACACTGATCATAACCTAACAAATCAACCAACAAACCCTAGCAACCCTAACAGCAATCATAACAATACACACCAATACATCATTAGAATCCTAGCAATCAATAATAGCAATCGATATTGTTGGCTTTTGTCACATGTTATCAAAGCTAGTTTAACCCATTAAACTTAAAAACGCAGCGGATATTAGGGTTTAAACATGTTATTACCAATCTGAAATATGAACCATTTTCAGCCAAAAACAAAACCCAAGAACATGGATCATATATATATATATGTGAAATAGTGTGCTATCAAACCATAAAACAACCATAGGGTGTTCAAAGATACAACCTTTCTTGGACAAGATGTTGTAGATGGAAAAGATGAAGATGGTAATGTTCTTGAATGTGCAGAGCTCAAGGAAGAAACCCTCAAGTTGTGATTCCCACAAGCCCTTCCAAACACCAAGCTAGTTAGGGAGCTCAACACCAAAATCTCTACAAATGCACCTTGAAGAATCCGAAATTTTCAGCCCCTTTTAGCCTCTAATCCGAAAATTCAGCCTTGTTTTTGAGAGAGTTCTTTGCTTGTGTGTGAGAGAGAGTGTGGATGAAAGGTAGAGTGCAAGTTGGATTAATGTCTTGTGTTAACCAAGACATGCAATCCCTAGGATTGGCTCCTCCTTGGGCGGCCGAAATCCCATTCAAAATGGGTTTCCTCATTTTAATTTTTTTATAAAACTTTACACACTTAACCCACAAGTTTATAAAATAAAACTTCTTTTAATTTTATAACATTAACACACTTTTATTTGTTATTATTTAACTCACTTAAATAATTAAACAAATTATTTCTCATGAACAAATTATCCATATAATGTTGTTCCTTTACAAAAGCAACGTTTTAGAAAACCCATTTTCTAAATTGGTGTCAATATTTATTTGTATGATCTTATTAACAAATAAATATTTATTGGTGTTTGTTTAGCTTGTTATTGGGTATGACCCGACCTGGATCATAACGTACTAACCACATCAATCTTGAATGTGTCTTGGGCATATAAGATCCAACAATCTCCCACTTGCACAAGATTCATAGAAGATTGATGCAAGCAGTAAATACCGCCTAACAACAGTTTACTACCCTTAATACGTATGATTAAGTTCCATTCAATAACATCATCCCCTTCAAGTACCTTACTCGAAATGTTTTAGGTGAATCAATCATCTATCCTTTTGTCACAGATGTCATGTTAAATCCTAGAGACACAGAATGATCATTCTCTATTGGCTTAACTTTATCAAGCCTTAGACATCTTACTCTCAACGAATAAGAGGGACAAATCCCATATTGACTACATACGTCTCTCATAACTACCTTGTATTATGCATGAACTCAGATTTATGTACTGCCATGTTTCAGAACAGCGAAGAACTAAGTCAAAGTATAATATTTGGTAAATATCAAGACCCAATATGTATCTCAGGTCAGAGGATACCAAATGATATTAGCCTTTACTCAAAATTACTTATGATTAATCAGGAAGATTCCATGTAGTAATATTTGAGATGCAGGTCAGTCCAATATTTGTATCCTACAAATATCTATGAACTTTGGCAGCAACTCTTTGCTCTATATTCATCCATATGAATATCTACCAGTCCAAGTTCATAATAGTCTTACCTTCATACTTGTTCCCATAAGTATGAACGACTACGGACGTTCTGAGTAAATGATTTACTCATGGATTTTAAACGTGCAAAATAGGAATATTAGTTGAACTATTATAACCAAATAATTCATTCAAGTAATAAGGGTTACAATATCTAAATACAAAATTAAAGATCAAATCCGGTCCGTAGAATATTAAAGTCCCATGGCACAAGTATGACTTTCATGCTTTGCCTTTTCAAGAAGCTTCGTGAGTGGATCCGCAATGCTTTTGTCCGTGTGAACTTTGCGAATACATATCTTTCCCTTTTCAACTTCATCCCTTGTGTAGTTGAATCTCCGTTCAATATACCTAGTCTTTTGATGTGCACGTGGTTCCTTGATTTGAGCAATCTCACCCTCGTTATCAGAAAGAATTTCTAGGGGGTCCTGAATGGAAGGGACTACCCCTAGATCAGCAATGAACTTCTTAATGATGCAGCTTCCTGAGCTGCTAATGAAGTAGCGATGTATTCTGACTCTGTAGTTGATAATGCCGCCACATCTTGCTTAGAGCTTTTCCAAGAGATCGCTCCTCCATTCAAGATGAAAATGTACCCCGATTGTAATCGTGAATCATCCCGATCAGTTTGGAAACTCGCGTCTGTGTAACCCTTTACTACTAGTTCCTCCTCACCAGATCCATAGATTAGGAACATATCTTTAGTCCTCCTTAGGTACTTAAGTATGTTCTTAACAGCCATTTAATAACTGTTTCCAGGATTTTGTTAGTATCGGCTTGTCATGCTCAAAGCGCATGACACGTCCGGTCTAGTGCATATTATTGCATACATGATGGATCCTATAGCAGATGCATACGGGATTCCCTTCATTTTGTCTTGCTCATCCGTTGAGCTTGGACATTGAGTCTTACTCAATATCATTCCTCTTTGAATAGGTACAGTACCTTTCTTAGAGTTTTCCATCTTGAACCTTTTCAAGATCTTGTCAATGTATGCACTTTGATTTAAACCTATCAACCGCCTTGACCCATCCCTATAGATCTTTATTCCTAAAATATAGGCGGCTTCACCAACATCCTTAATGGAGAAATAGTTTCCAAGCCAGGCTTTTACAGCCTCCATGGTTGGAATGTCATTTCCAAATAGTAGAATGTCATCGACATATAATACTAGGAAACTGAAGATCCTCCCACTAGCTTTCTTATATACACATGCTTCATCAGCGTTTTGATGAACCCAAATTTGATTATCTCTTCATCAAAATGGTGATTCCAACTTCTTGATGCTTGCTTCAATCCATAGATTGATTTCTTCAACTTGCATACTTTATCACGATGCTTTTGATTGACAAAACCTTCAGGCTGAACCATATAGACATCTTCCTCAAGATATCCATTTAGAAAAGCGGTTTTGACATCCATTTACCAAATCTCATAATCATAATGAGCAGTTATGGCAAACAATATCCTAATAGACTTTAGTATTGCAACCGGTGAGAAGGTCTCATCATACTCAACCCCTTGAGTTTGAGTGAAACCTTTTGCAACAAGTCTAGCTTTATAAGTATCCAAGTTTCCATGCATATCGGTTTTCTTCTTGAAAACCCACATACTTCCAACTATCTTAGAATTAAGAGGTGGTTCAACCATGTCCCATACTTGGTTGTCATACATGGAATGCATCTCAGCGTTCATGGCTTAAAGCCATTTGTCACAATCCAAATTGGACATTTCATCACGATAAGTGGTTGGTTCTGTTAGGACTGTGTACATACAGAGTACTAACTGATTCAACGTGAAACGAGATCAAATAGTGCGGAATCCTATTTTATTAGCTATCCAATCAGGGAGAAACGTTAATCCTATCAAAACTAACGATGAGAATACGTTGTGAAGTCGCTGGATTGATGAACATCCGAGCGTATTCTTGACGGAAAGTGATAAAGCAAAAGACAAACAATAGTATGAACAATAATCAAATGATTTCACTTATAAAACCTAACGATTTTAAGCTCGTTACAACTTAAGAATCACGACTTTTGGCAAGGGGAGATCGAGCATGACCTCCCCTCTCATCCGACAACACATAGGCCCCGGCACAAACCTTAATCTCTCTACACAATGGAACTGTTATTTATAGGCCTCAGCCCATATCAGATGCGACTGGCCTATTCGTATGATTAGGCCATGCGTTTGGTTCAATCGTATGACTGGCCTAATCGCATCTCTCAGTCGCACGACTGGTCCATTTGCATGGCTCAGTCGTACGACTGAGTCTCATTCGCATATGCCCCTACGAATGACCCAGTTTCATGTGTTTACAACATATCAGGTGTATTACATTAATCCTAGACTATTAGACAAGTGACGGACACACTATATATGACAATATATGCTTCAATAAATTCCCCCTTGGACGTTGCTTGCGAATAGTAGATAACACCTCTTACAATCTTCAGTCAATCTTTGCTCTGGTGTCCAATAGAATCAAACAAAAAACCATATTAGCCAACGTTGCCGATCCGTCAGGTTGCTACAGTATCCCTGAAAATGAATTTAGGCACAATAGCTTTCGTTTACTTTGTAGAACACCATCATAGCAGCAAGATTCCCCATATGACTGATTTTTCCAGATAATGACATGAACAGTTTTCCATTGCTTCAATCTTCACATAGTCTAACCTGATTAACATTAACAACTATAGAAAATCCCCCTCACAATCGGCATATCCCAATATATAAACATTGTGCTCTCCTGGGTCTTCATACAGTGTATTGGGCAAAAGGTTGAAGGTTCCAATCCACAGCTGACAATATCAAACAAATCAGCATGCACATAGATTCATCATCAGAAACCTGCTCACATCATAACTTTCTGATTGCGTCTTCAATTTCTCTATACACGGATTCCCCCTAAGAATGAGAATCCTCTCTATGCGGATAAATATAACTTGATTGGCCCATAAATAGTCAGATGCTCCTGACTATCCCACAAAATCAGCACCGACTGCTGACATCTTCTCTTCTCTCTTTTGTGTTCTCACTACAATCACCTATTCTGGAAATCCAAATCCAATGAATAATGGGGTATCCATCGAACTTATTTGACAAAAGAACCTCAAGGTGAATGTGCTTTGCTCAACCTCAAATCTGTGCAAATAGTAGTTCCAGACCTTTTTTTGGAACGCCGTTCATTCGTATGACATGGAGTACAATTATCATATTCGTGTGATTGGATAATACGAATGATATCTTTGTGAGACTGGTCCAGTAGCATGACTGGTCATAAGACTGGTCCAGTAGCATGAATGGTCATAAGACTGGTCCAGTAGCATGAATGGTCATAAGACTGGTCTAGTCTTATGACTGGTCATAAGATTGGTCCAGTCGCATGCCAGTCGCATGGCAGTCGTACTGATGGTCCAGTCACATGGTCCAGTCGTACAGATGGTCCAGTCATACGGATGGTCCAGTCGTACGGATGGTCCAGTCGCATGGTCTAGTCGTACGAATGGTCCAGTCGCATGGTCCAATCGTAGAATGGTCCAGTCGCATGATCCAGTCGTACGAATGGTCCAGTCGCATGGTCCAGTCGTACGAACGGGTCTTCATGCAGATTTCCAGATCTGCAGCCGCCATGGCCGCCAAAAACCATAATCTGATGAATTTTACATGAACCGAAACGAAATAGACATCATAAGATTCGCAGGGGTGATAGGAACGTGGTTTCGAGTTCGATTTTAACATAGAAGCACCACGTAACCAGATCTGAGCAAAACACGAAGAACACAAAGTGGGTTTAACAACAAAGAACCTGAAATATATCCAGAAATCAAGAGCTCGGGTTGCTAGAATGATGGTTAGATCATTCCAGTAGTAACCGGCTCTGATACCAATTGTGAAATCGCTGGATCAGTAGACATCCGAGCGTGTTCTTGACGGAAGGAAAAAAAACCAAAAGATAAACAAAAGTATGAACCATAACCGAATGATTTCATTAATAAAACCTAACGATTTTAAGCTCATTACAACTTAAGAATCAGGACTTTTGGCAAGGGGAGATCGAGCATGATCTCCCCTCTCATCCGACAGCACATAGGCCCTGGGCACAAACCTTAATCTCTCTACACAATGAAACTGGTATTTATAGGCCTCAGCTCATATCAGATGTGACTGGGCCCATTCGTACGATTGGGCCATGCGTTTGGTTCAATCGTACGACTGGCCTAATCGCATCTCTCAGTCGCACGACTGGTCCATTTGCATGGCTCAGTCGTACGACTGAGTCTCATTCGCAGATGCCCCTGCGAATGACCCAGTTTCATGTGTTTAATACATATCAGGTGTATTACATTAATCCTAGACTATTCGACAAGCGACGGACACACTATATATGACAATATATGCTTCAACATACAATAAGAATTGATTAGAATTGATCAGAAACATTCTATGAAGTTGGAAGGGACTCTCTGGACGAACTGAGATGGCTAGGGTTAAGAATTCTCGAAGTGTTACCTTTTTTCCCTGAATTAAGTAGTATTTATAGGTTTTAGTTTTCATTCGTAAGACTGAGCCATGCGTATGGCTTAGTCGTGCGACTGAGTCGTACGATTGAATCATTTGTACGACTGAGTCAGTCTTATGACTCAATCGTGCTTATGGCTCAATCACTTGGTTCAGTCGTGCGACTGGCCCATTCGCATGGTCCATTCGTGCAACTGAATCATGAGGCTTAGTTAAACATATTCCTAAACCATTAATGATACAGAACTATGTCTAACAACTGTAATCCTATATAACATGTTCATATAAGTGTGAAATAATCAATCATATGAATAGATATAACATTCAATAACCAATACACATTCAACGAAGAGTTTTTCATTTCATATATCAAACATTACATCAGTGTTACAAAATGAAAGTCAATTACATTTAAGCTCACTAGAACTAGAACTAGGGACATGTGTACCAACAAACTCCCCCTTGGACCTAGTTCTATCTAGTCTTTGATCTCCTTTTTAAACTCTTCATATCTCTTAACTCGTTCTGCTCTTGAAACCTTAGCATTAATATCAAGTGCTAAGCTTAGACATATAACATGCTGAAACTGAAGTGCTTGCACGATATCCTACGTGTCAAAAATAGTGGCCACTTGTACAATGTGTAAACATCAGCTGCAGACGAGTTTGTGAGCCACATTGGGTCAAATACCCTTATTGTCTCTATCATCCCCCTATCCAAAACTATGACGACTTCTCCAGTGCGCCAGTCATAATACCACCATTTGAAATGGGGTGCGAAATCTTGTGGCATCTCCCTCAATGGAGTACGAGACATTGTGCGCGGAGGGTGCCATTTCAAGACAACCTTTGGTATTCCTGAGGTAGGGTCAACCTCTGTCATATGAATGAACCTTTTAGGTTGTTAAGGTTTGAAATTGACCCACCTCGTATGGTACTCCTTCTTCATTGCCTTCTCGAAACATCCCGATATCTTTCTGGGAACAACATACAGGAGGTTCAAGTTGGCTAGATGGTTTAGCTCAAATCCAGGGAGAGTTTTCAGATCATGTGGGAATCTAAAATACTCTATGCCCTTCTCTCTCTTTACAGCATATACCTTGAGATCCTCAAAACACGCCCAACTTATGATCTTGCCAGACACCTTCTGATGCTTCTTTACCTTGTAGAGCTTGGTGTAGGCGTTTGACTTTGTTGGCACTCGCTGCTTCTTCATTTCCTCCAGGCAGGCTGCCCACTCAGCCTTTTTGGATGCTAGATCAGCATCATCTGCCTGAGGATCTTCTTCTATAGCTTCTTTTGCAGCTATCTTTTCTTCACTTTGTCAAATGCACTGCTGCTAAATGTTTCTCCCAGATCCGATAGTACTTCGCCTTCGGCGTTAGTATACTGGGGATAGTGGTCAGCATGTACATCCTCGATCTCCACCACGTCGACATCTTGTAGCTCCTCATCACTGCCTACGTCGACTTCTGGAGCATCCTTCACCAACTCATCTGGATTTAGACTGAACAGTTCGGCAATATGTTCATCAGTCATATCGTGGATTATCTCTCCCTCTTCAGGTGTGTAGCTGACAGAGCGATGTACTATCCCTTGCAAATCAAGAATCATTATCAATTGAGTCTCGATTTGTCGAAGGGGTACCACATCATGCTCATCAGCCTGTTTAGATGAACCTGTTAAAGAAATAATCAAACACAATACGAGTTAGTATACATGATGCACATGACAAATGGCAGTTCAACTTTTCATTTATTTATTTAAATAAACATTGATACATGATTTCAAGAACAAAAGTTTAATAACATATAGACATCTAAGCTTGAATTTTGCCTTGAATCATAGCCGGGTCTTCTGCAAATGGGGAGGTAGGTGGGGCAGACGACGATGCTCCTTGGTCTTGTCTCTTCTTAGTTCCTTGCTCTTGACCATGAGCCGAGGCAGATGCATCTGCATCTCATTCATCATCCTCATCATCATCCTACCTCCCTGTTGCTTCTCCATCACCCTCCACATCATCATCATCACTATTACCCTCTTCATCATTATCCTTATCATCATCTCCATCATCATCTCCTTCACCAAGCTTCAGGGGCTCCTCCTTAGATCCTTTTCGTTGGAGCATGATCTTCTTGTTTGCAGCCTCTAACTCCTCCAGCTTCTTGGCAGACTCCTACTTATGCTCTTGGAGTTGAGCAATCTATTGTGCCTGCTGAGAAATCTGCTGAGCTTGAGAAGCATTGAGCTCCTCCAGCTGACGTAACTGAGTAGTCTTTTCTTCATCAGCGGCTAACAGCTTCAGCACTATTCTGTTCAGTGCTACCAGCTATTTCTCCACTCCAATAGGAGGGAGGGATGATCCGGTGGGGAATGTGGAAGGGCCAGCTTGGTGGCTGGTGGGGGTAGCAGTGGCTGTGGTGAATATGGGTGGTGGAGTATGAATAGGTGGAGAGGTATGGGGGGTGGCTGTGGTAGGTGGTGTAGTGGTGGTAGGAGGTGTAGTGGTGGTAGGTGGTGTAGTGGTGGTAGGTGGTGTAGTGGTGGTAGGTGGTAGGTGGTGTAGAGGTAGAGGTGGTGGAGGTAGAAATCAGCGTGAACCTCCGTCTCTTCGGCTTCATCCCATGGGGCTGAGCCATCCTCTTCATCCGAGTCCCCCTGGACCCGGAGGCTCCCCCTTGGCTACTGGGCTGGTCTAGGGTGTATGATGGATCTGAAATAGCCTCCCCAGACCCACCCAGACATCCACCAACCATCCTAATCCCCCTCTCGATGGCAACCACCCGGCTGCCCACCGTCCGAGTCAGCGGTTCCTCGTCCGACTCCTCCTCTTCATCAGGCTGGAAGTCCTGATGAAACCCCGCAGTCTCTCAACCTCCTTGTGGAGATGGTGGAGATGTAACATCAGCAGTAGTGGTCTGAGTATGAGACGGACCTGTATCTCCACCATCACCACTGTCATCATCATCAGAGTCATCATCAGGTAAAACTATCGGCTCTGTATCTGAATCACTATCGTCGTGGCGCCACTTCCTCTTCGCTGGTGCCACATAGTCTTCACGGGCCAGATGCCCAAAAAGACTCCTTACCATGGGCTTTACCTGCTTACACTAGTACACCCTCATCCTCCCGAGGATGGTGTCATCCATCACCTCGAGGACAACATCATCCTCCTTCTCCTTGGGCAGCGAGGGGAGCTTCTAATCTATAATCATCTGCAGAAAGCGTGGGTACATACATAAGCTTTCTTTCCCCTTCGCCTCAATGTTCTCCACCATGTAAGTGAAGATCATCCTTGAAAATCTGAATGGATGATCAGCACCAACGCCACGTAGGCGTTCTGCATCTATCGGAGAGCTTGTCGAAGCCACCCTGGAAGCGATGCATCTCAGCAGTACATGGGTAAGTATTGACTGGGGCACAAGTTACTCTGTTGAGCATACTTGCATGATGTACCCAGAGTACTTAGCCCTCATGAAGCAACCTCGAACAGTGAGGGATGTAACGAGTGGGGCAGTCAGTATCATCCCGAACTCCAACACTGTCTGATATCCTCCTCTGATATCTCCATGGCCTCCCTAAATATAGAACTTCTGATACTATGGGGCTCAGAAGACCTGTCAACTACAGCGCTTTCCCAGAAAGCCTGCTGTACTGATCTGTAAGGAGTGCACTATATAGAGATAGCTCGGAATATCCTCGATCGGTGGAGAAAAGAAATAATGCCCTCAAACTCCACAGCATTGCGGGATGAGAGATCAAGATGAGCACATATGTTATGCTTAGTGCTCCACGTCCACCGACTCGCCATCTGTGACATAAAGTAAATAAACATTAGTACGTGTGAAAGAATACCAGATTTGTTTCATGAACTTGAAAATTTGTTCAGTCGTGCGACTGAGCTGAGCGACTGAGATCTAGTCGTGCGAATGAGCTGTGCGACTAAGATCTAGTCGTGCGAATGAGCCATGCGACTAAGATCTAGTCGTGCGACTGAGTTCTAGTCGTACGAATGATTTCATACGTACGAATGATTTCATACGTACGAATGATTTCATACGTACGACTGAGTCATGCGACTGGACTTATTTGCATGTTCTCTCATGCGTTTACCTCAGTCGTGCGATTGAGCTCAGACACATGGTTCAGTCGTGCGACTGAACCATTCGTCCATCTCAGTCGTGCGGTTGAGCCATTCGCCTCGCTCAGTCATGCAATTGAAGTTCATCAGGGTGTCCAATCGCATGTCCGATAGTTTGTTCATTCAAATTCAATTTTTGAGCAATACTTGATGTTAAACATTGTGTATTGACTCATTTGGTTCGCAGATGACCAACTAAAACCCTAATAACTTTAGTTTGAACAAAATGCTTAGTTTTATTGGTTTATGAGTCACATTTGGTTTGGTTAACATTAGGTCATTATTTCGATCCTTTACACGTTGTAGTAACTGATTTTTCGTACTAATATTGTCGCGCAGTACCTATAGAATCGATACAGAACGTCAGAGAGAGTCAAACAATGGTCTATAAGGATCAAATGAAATTTGGCAATATTGGTTTGTGTCGTGCGTCTGAGAGGCGATTGGGTGAATGAAACGACTGTGACCGATTCCCCCTTATTTATACTAGGGCAACATTCAGTCGTGCGACTGAGCCTAGTTGCACGATTGATTCGAGCGACTGAGCTTCAGTCGTGCGACTCACCCATACGGTCACCTCCAATCGTACGATTGAGGGTCATTCGTGCGACTGTCACATTCGGTCACCTTCAATCGTGCGATTGGGTTCATTCGTATGGTCCAATCGTACGACTGGTCCATACTCATGGTCCAGTCGTGCGACTGGGTTCATACTTGTGAAATTTTGCCTTTTTGACCCTTTGACACTTAGCCCCCTTATAACAATAGATAAAACATTTTGATCAGTTGATCATTTCAGACATGACCATTTTAAATTAAAGATCCTTTGATCACCTTAGACGTGATCCATTTATCCACCTGATCACCTCAGATGTGATCCATTTATCCACCTGATCACCTCAGACGTGATCCATTTATCCACCAGATCACCTCAGACGTGATCCTTTTACTTTTTCAGAAACAAGTGATTCAAGATTAACATTAAGTTCATTGTGTGACCTATTCAAAGATGAATAACATAGCACAATCTGACACTGACACACTTTACAAATAACTTGGAAAACTAAACTAAGTAACAAAATAAACATGTTTTTGTGATTTTGTTAGGGTAGGGTGGAGTAGCCTTTTAGCATTAATATCTTTTCTAAGACAGATTCATATGGAATCAGATAGGCATAAACTCAATTACTTGGAACTTATATATATATATATATATATAAATGGAAATGGAAACATATTTACATATCATAGTTTCTCATTCGTCTGAGACTTCTAAGCTCTAACTGGAAATCATGCTTGATCTGATACGTAACACACATTGATTTTGAACATCAGGCAGTGCAGCCATGACGATTGTCAGTATACTTGTCCATTTAAATCCATACACAGACTTTTGACACATATTGGTGATGTATTAGTTTATATTATTTGAACCAACATTTGTGGATCCCAAGCTTATATGGTAATCATCATTCCTCAGGAGAATTTTGAGCGGTCTACGGGTATTTTGATAAAAAGAGACTATTCATAGAGCTTTCAAAGAGAAGCCAATCCTCAGGTCAGTGCCACCGCACAACAGAGAGGCGGTAAACAACCATTAATTCTAGAATATCTAGGTTATGCTTATCCTCAGGTCAGTGCCATCGCACAGCAGAGAGGCACATAACCTATCTTCTTGTTAGAGCACCTTAAAATTTTTCTTTTGCACATAACGCACCAACAACGTAGGTTATCAGCTTGATTGCGTTTATTTTCATTTTTCGTGCTTAGCTCTTTTTGTGGTCATCCGCACACTTTTAGTGGCGTTTATTTGCTCGTCACCCTTATTGGAAATAACTGATTGTGTTACCAGTGATAAGACGGGAACCCACAGTCGGTTGAATAGATTAGTTTAAATTGAGTTCACCAATGATGTCTACTAGTCTATTGTGTTGAATCTACCAACACATCGTATAATGAACTAGCACCTCCCTAGATCTACTTTCTCCAAGTAATTACAGTAACAAATAAGCGTACTATCATTTTCCCAATTTGTTAGACTTAGACTTCTCTGACTAACATTTTTCTGTGATTTAACTAAACTTGCTAAAATTGAAAATCTTTTTGAAGTTCCAAGTAACTCGATGCCTGTGTACTATCATTTTCCATAGCATTGAATCACATGCTTAAATATTTTCTTTTTGCCTTTTTAGCTTATCTACCCTTCAACCCCCTTTTTTTAAGTAAATAAATACTGAAACTAAACTAATCTCCCCCTAAAAATCTAAAACCGAAAATATTTTTATGTTTTTGGATTTTTTTAAGACAGGAAATTGAAATAAGAGAAATAAAAGAAAATAAAAAGAAAAAGAAAAAGAAATTAAATAAGTGTCGGACTATGCATTTGTCTCTTCTAGAATAACGTCACTTTTCTTTTTCATGCTGTTGACCTCTAACAGATAGAAAAATTTGGGTTTATCAAACGGTTTGGTATAGAGGTCGGCGCGTTGAAAATCCATGTTTATTTTAACCACATCAATTAATTGTTTTTCTTAATCACGTATGAAATGATACTTTATGCCGATATGTTTTGTTTTAGGGTGTTGAACAAGATTTTTAGTTACAGCTATGGCAGCAGAGTTATCAACAATATAGGGGTATTAGAAAATTGCAAACCGTAGTCCCGCATTTGCTATTGGATCCAAATGATCTGAGAGCAGCAACTTGAAGCAGCAACGTATTCAGCTTCACATGTTGACAAGGCAACAGATGTCTGCTTCTTGCATTGCCAGGTGACTAATCGCCTTCCAAAGAACTGACACCCTGCTGATGTTGAGTTGAAATTCATCTTGCTGCCGCCGTAGTCTAAATCACTATACGTAGTTAGCTCAAAGTCATCATCATGAGGATACTACAACCCCAGTGTTGGAGTACCCTTCAGATAACGAAAAATCCTTTTCACCCCGATCAGATGATTTACTTTTGGTTTTGCTTGATATCTTGAGCACAGACATGTGGCGTACATGATATCTAGACGTGAGGCAGTGAGATACATAAGAGATCTGATCATCCCACGATACATAGTGGCATCCACCAAATCCCCATTCTCATCAGGTGCCAATTCATGGTTTGTGGCGAGTGGGGTACCAGCAGCAGTGACATTTTCCATATCAAATCGACTAAGAATTTCTCCAACATACTTAGTCTGATGCAGAAAAATACAGGTAGGTATTTGATCCACCTGTAATCCCATGAAGAACGTCATCTCTTCCATGGCACTCATTTCAAATTCTGCCTTCATCACTGATTCAAATTCTTTACATAATTCTTCGTTTCGAGAACCAAAGATTATGTCGTCCACATAAATCTGCACCATTAGTAAATCTACATCTCTCTCTTTTATAAACAACGTACAGTCAATCACACCTCTGCGAAAACCGTGTTTCAACAGGTGGGTGGAGAGCTTCTCATAACAAGCTCGAGGAGCTTGGTGTAGCCCGTATAGAGCCTTGTCCAGCTTGTAGACTCTGTCCCGATGGTAAGGATCCTCAAATCCTTCGGGTTGACTAACGCAGACTTCTTCACAGATTTCCCTATGAAGGAATGCACTATTTACATCTAGTTGATAGACTTTGATCTTCATATAAGATGCATTGGCTAGGAAGATACGGATTGCTTCCATTCTAGCCGTAGGTGCAAACACTTTATTGTAGTTGACTTCCTCGACTTGTTTGAAGCCTTGAACAACCAATCTTGCCTTGTTTATAATAACGACACCCTGGTCGTCCTTCTTGCAGCGTAGCACCCATTTGGTGCCTATCACTTTAACTCCTTTGGGCCTGTCAACGAGTGTCCACACTCCAAGTTTCTTGAACTGTAGCAGCTCTTCCTGCATAGCGTTGACCCAAGCCTTATCCTTCAGGGCATCGCTTATGTGTCTAGGCTCGACTTGAGAAACAAAACATTTGAAAGCCCCGTCATTCACGTAGCCCTTTTCCATAATCGCAGCATAATCAGCATAGTAGAGCTAATTTCTCGTCTGCACGCCAGATTGAAGATCCCCAATGATAGTCTCCGCGGGATGATTCACACTGATCCTAGTCACAGGTGTCGTAGGAACGACAACTTCAGTATCCGGATTTGTGATGGTAGGTTTAGTAACCGGATTCCCTGAAGCATTCTCAGCATCTGTTGAGCTTTCATTTTGATTAACGTTATGCTCATCGCTTTCTCAACTGCTTCTCCATCATCATTCTCATCATCATCTCCATCATCATCTCCTTCACCAAGCTTCAGAGGCTCCTACATACAAGGAGAAACATTAATCCGATCAAAACTAATGATGAGAATAGGTTAAGAATTGATTAGAACTGATCAGAAACGTTCTATGAAGTTGGAAGGGACTCTCTGGACGAACTGAGACAGTTAGGGTTAAGAATTCTCGAAGTGTTACCTTTTTTCCACGAATTAAGTGGTATTTATAGGTTTCAGTTTTCATTCGTACGACTGAGCGATGCGTATGGCTCAGTCAAGCGACTGAGTCGTACGATTGATTCATTCGTATGACTAAGTCAGACTTATGACTCAATCGTGCGTATGGCTCAATTACCTGGTTTAGTCGTGTGACTGGCCCATTCGCATTGTCCAGTCATGCGACTGAATCATGAGACTTAGTTAAACATATTCCTGAACCTTTAATGATACAGAACTTTGTCTAACAACTGTAATCCTATATAACATGTTCATATAAGCGTGTAATAATCAATCATATGAATAGATATAATATTTAATAACCAATGCACATTCAACGAAGAGTTTTTCATTTCATATATCAAACATTACATCAGTGTTACAAATGAAAGTCAATTACATTTAAGCTCACTAGAACTAGAACTAGGGACATGTGTACTAACAGGTTCATCAAAATCTACCACATAGCATCCATCCATGAAAATCCATATCTTTCAGGTGGATTACTAATTCTATTAGATCTGTGAACGTTTTATGTGTATTGATCAACCATTTGATCATTCTTGACATCCTCATGTTGAGTGCTAGTGTCAACCAAACGTGTATCAGTTTGTGGTTCTTTATCCTCCTCAAGATCCACTGTTCTACCGCTAGTTCCTTTCATAAGGAATTTAGCTTCTAAGAACTCAGCCTTCTTGGCAACAAACTCCTTTGTTCCAATGGATCATAGAAATAATATCCCATAGAATCTCTAGGATATCCAATGAAGATACACTTAGTGGAACGGCTTTCTAGCTTGTTTGAGGTGGTAGTCTTAACATAAGCCTCACAACTCCATACCATTAAATACGACAATGATGGCACCCTTCCATGCCAATTTCAAAAGGTGTCATTTCCACTTTCTTGGTTGGGGCCATATTCAAGATACAGGCTGCAGAGAGCAAAGCGAAACCCCAAAATGATAGAGGCAATGAGCTTCTAGCCATCATAGATCGAACCATATCCAATAGAGTTTGATTTCTTCGCTCGGACACACCATTATGTTGTGTGTGAGACAATACCACAACTTCTAAGATGATCTCTAAAAGCATCACTTAGGTATTCACCTCCTCTATCGGTGCGGAGAATTTTTATTTTCTTGTTGAGTTGATTTATACTTCATTTTGGAAGATTTTGAACATTTCAAAAGCTTCATCTTTGTGTCTTAAAAAGTACATATAACCATATCGACTATAGTCGTCAGTAAAGGTAATGAAGTATCTTTCATGGTACCTAGTCATTGGCTTAAAAGGACCACATACATCCGAATGTATGATGCCTAATAAATCTTTTGCCCTTTCGGGTTTGCCACTAAAAGGTGCTTTAGTCATTTTTCCTTGTAAACAGGATTCACATGCATCAAATGAATCATATTCACTTGCTTTAAGAGACCATTCTTTTGAAGTGTTTGTATGCGTTTCTTGTTTATATGACCAACATGGCAATGCCAAAGATAGGTACCACTCAAATCCAATTTGAGTTTCTTGGTGGTGGTTTGGTACAATGAGCTATCATATAATGTGTTTTCCCGAACCAATTCATAAGTACCATTAATAGGAATAACTTTAAAATAAAATATGCCATTTAAAGAAACATGAATTTTATTTTCAATAAATGTTAAAACATAACCATATTGTCTTAATTGGGAAACAAAATAATGTTCCTAGTCAAACTAGGAGCATACAAAACATTGTTCAAAATTGCTTCCAAACCATTTAGAAGCTTCAAGATGTAGTCCCCTTGGCCTTCAACTTGAACTTTCTCCCCATTCCCCATGTAGAGGCTAACATCCCCTTTCTTGAAGTCCTTGCTTCTTTTGAACCCCTGTAATAAGTTGCAAATGTGAGTTCTACATCCGGTATCCAATACCCATGTGTTAGAGGATATTAAATTTAGATCAATATGAATCATGTAAATTGTACCTGAGGTTTGCCCGACATCCCTCTTAGCTTGCAACTCTTTGACATGGACTGGACAATTCCTTGCCCAATGTCCAATCTCCCCACACTTGAAGCATGGGTCATTTGAAGCAAACTTTTGCTTCTTCTCTGCTTGTTTTGGTGGTGGCGCTCTTACCACTCTCTTCCCCTTTCCCCTTGGCAACATTTTCCTTCGGTGCGGGGCGAGGCCTCTTCTTGTTCCACCCTTCATTGATGGTGAGAACGGGTAAAACCTTATTACTCATGGCCACCTCGGCAGTTTTGAGCATAGGGTGAAGCTCACTTATGTTCTTCTCCCACCCGTTCATGTTATAATTCATGACAAAGTTGTCAAACCTCTTTAACAAAGAGTTGAGGATCAAATCCGTAGCAAACTCTTTCGAGACGGGACAATTTAGCCTTTCGAGGCAGTCAATGTGACTTTTCATCTTAAGTACATAAGATGAAACAGATTGGGTGTCATCCATACGACATGCATGGAGTGCTCGAACCGTTTTGAAGTGCTCTACCCTTGCTTGTTGTTGGAAGGTTTCCTTCAACTGGGTAATCATGTCATATGCTCCATGATGTTCATACTCCTTTTGGAGATCCGAAGTCATACTTGCCAACATGAGGCAAGACACTTGGACCGAGTCCTCAGTGTATTTCATCCAATTCATAAAGGCCTCCTCATCCTCCTCATTAGGTTGATCGGGAATCGGATCGTCTAAAACATATGATCGTTTCTCTTGCTTGAGAACAATTCTCAAGTTTCGAAACCAATCAATAAAGTTATTATGGTTTAGAGGCTCCTTTTGGAGAATGGTCCTTAGTGATAGTGAGTGAGCGGATGGGATTTCATTATTTTTATTATTGTTGGTGGCCATCTACAAAATTTTAACAAAGTTCAATTTTAGTATTTATATATCATTCATAATTTTTAATAATTTAAAACTCTTATAAGTGTCTTAAAAATTTTAAATCTAGAATCCAACGTTACATTTAAATAGTGGTTAGGTGACCTTTATCCCGTTATTTAAATTACAAGGTAGTCAACGTTTGACAATTGTAACCCTTTGCAACTTCTAGGGTATGGGATCGACTTAAACATCATATGTGTGGTCGGCACATTTATCCCATCAACACCTTTGTAAACCATATTATAGGTGATCCATTAAACATGGTTTGCAAATCAAGTTATCCTACTTACAAACACATGTGAGTTTCCAATATAAGTGGTTAGGTGATCTTTATCCCATAAATATGGTATCCCCACCTCAAATCACAAGTTACCACAAAATGGTTAGGTGACCTTTATCCCATTAAGAGTTTGCAAGTGACTCAAGTGTTGTGCAAA
The DNA here is from genome assembly GCA_024085815.1 of Flaveria linearis. NCBI lineage: Eukaryota > Viridiplantae > Streptophyta > Magnoliopsida > Asterales > Asteraceae > Flaveria > Flaveria linearis. The sequence goes on from CM044015.1 coordinate 26,213,037, forward strand.
AGGATGGTGTTTAAATTGTTTGTAAAAGAAATTTTAAGTTTTCACAATACTAGTTTAGAAAACTCTATGTACTTTATATTTGCATGCTTTCAAATACAAGGTACCTTATGGTTCATTTTTAATAAACCCCTTTTATTAGAACCATTAATCCTTTTAATGACCTTTTATTAATCATAATGATAAAGAACCATCAATTTTTAGCTTGTTAAGTTTGTTAATGAGTTTGTTATGCATATCCAAATATCAAATAACAACCATACAATCAAACAACCAAACAAGCATAAACATACAAACATAAGTGCATAACCATAGCCACTAAGTTGACTACACTTGTTTGCCATCTTAAGTGTTTTCATAAGGTCTTTTGCTAAAGGTTAATAATGACACATCATATGTATCCATGAACTCCCACTTGAATCCACATCCAAAACATCAAGTGTCTATGCCTTTTGTGTCCATCTTTGGGTCTTGATCTTTTGCATCTTCTTTTACATAAATTATATCCTAATACAATTTTTCTAATAAAAGAAATGCACCTAATCTATTTATTACATAACCAAATGAATAAATGAATTACAACCCAAAATATAAACACAAATATTACAACCCTTTCATGAATCAAAACCAACAAGACAAACCACAATCAACCAAATCCAAAACACATAAGGCCAAGGCTATGTTATGCACCAAAATAAGAAACATATATAACATCCAAGAACAACAATGAATCCGTTATTTCAGCCTTAAAGTTTCGGCCAACATGAACCAAATCTTTAGGGTTTTGTCCAAACAACACAATCAACCATTTGATCTTTATCTTTCAAGGTTTATACTAAAGCATGCAAGATTAAACCTTGAAACATAAGGGATTCAATCATCCATAACAAAACAGCCCCCAATGGATTGAAAAAGTCCAGGAAAACTAACTTTTCAAGAACTTTGAAGCACATATTCCACATATCCGGCTCTAGATGCCATTGTTGGGTTTTGTCACATGTTTATCAAAGCTAGTTTAACCCATTAAACTTAAAAACGCAGTGGATATTAGGGTTTAAACATGTTATTACCAATCTGAAATAGAACCATTTTCAGCTAAAAACAAAACCCAAGAACATGGATCGTATATATATATATATATATATATATATATATATATATATATATATATATATATATATATGAAATAGTGTGCTATCAAACCATAAAACAACCATAGGGTGTTCAAAGATACAACCTTTCTTGCACAAGATGTTGTAGAGGAAAAAGATGAAGATGGTAATGTTCTTGAATGTGCAGCCCTCAAGGAAGAAAGTGTAAGGCCCCATTCCCGGGACGCTTACAGTTGGATCCTCATCGCTCTTAAAACATATAATTTCGTAAACGTTTCAGCGGAAGCATTCAAAAGAGTCATCTCATTTCATCATAAAAGCTATTACAAAGTAGTACATCGTTAATCAATTACAAAATAGTCATAAACAGTGACTTTTAGTAGTGAGAGGATTCCTTAAGTAATCCCGTTTATTTGAATCCTCAATAAACACCACTTTGTTTTGTAAATACATTCCATATAATACATTACAAAAATATTAACAAGGGAATGCCATCCCAAAAGAGCTGAGTAGCCACCTCATGCCATCCTCAGCAACACTACCTGTCAACTGGAAACACATAAAAAGTTAGCGTTGCTGAGTGAGTTCTAGTTTTGTAATAAAACATACTATCTTGCGTTCGTGTATTGTTCATTAACTTTCGCTCGTGTACTGTTCATTATTAACAGTCACATTCTTTCTTGCGTTCATACGTCTTCTACATACATTCATACATTCGACCGTACGTTCGTTGCGTTCATTCATACATTCATTTCATTCGTTCGTACGTTCATTACATTCGGTGACATGTACAATACCCCGAACATTGTGCAGTACTACTGATGCTGGACCTGTGATGATCAATCACGAACGTTGTGCACTACTGCTGATCCAGTCACCTAGGGTATGTACACGCACCACTTATCTTTCCACTTTCATTCTGGATCAATGCCATATGCTATACCCCGAACATTGTGCACTACTGCTGATGCTGGACCTGTGATGATCAATCACGAACGTTGTGCACTACTGCTGATCCAGTCACCTAGGGCAAGCGGCAAGGATCCCATACATATGGTCAATCACAAAGACTGACCCCAATGTGCATCCTTCGGGGTAGCAAACCCGCACACCGTTGAGCTAACACCTGCAATGGGTGTGCACCTCCATACATTTGCTTGCAAGCCTTTTCTTATGTTCATTCGTTCATTCATTCATTAATGCATGCATTCATTCATCATGTTCCTCCTTTATTATCTTTCACTTCACGTTTCTTATTACTTTCATTTCATTCATTATTCATAACACGTAAAGACACCGAAAGATAAACACGTATCGAAACAAGGAACATGATATTTACAAATCATTAGTCATTACCATCATATAAGGATACATCATACTTATCATACATATACCATGCACATTCATGTAATACTATCTCTCTCCTTGTACACAACAACCCTATTTGGGCGATTGGACATACTTCAGTCGCATGGCCTCCATGCGACTGGATCATGCGATTGGGCAACTATGCGAATGGGCATACAATCGTGCGAATGGACTCTCAATCGTGCGAATGAACACTATACGAATGGGCTTCTATACTACTGAACCCTCAGTCGTGCGACTGAACGGCTATACGAATGGACCTATGCGACTGAACCCTCAGTCGTATGACTGTCGTGTGATTGAATCCCCAGTCGTGCGATTGAGCTTCACTCGTGCGAGTGATCCTCAGTTACCCCTCAGTCGGCCGACTGGCCCTTCAGTCGTCTAGCCCTAACTAGACAGCGACTGGAGTTCATCCCGAACTGCAGCCACGACATCCGGCCTTCAAACTCTCCAAACACATTTCCAGCCCAAATTGCCCCTCCTAAACCTTAGGGAATCATACTAGGACATCATACAAGCACATACAAGTCCAAAATCGCACTCTAAACAAATTACATACAATTACACCCAAATGGGTCAAACTCATACATTTCAAAACGGGTTTATATGTGTTCCAGCCCCAAAATCATTGAAAACAAGTAAATGAGGGGTCCTAGAACTCACACAAACAAGAAGACGATGAAGAGCTTCATTTGGACTAGTCATTCGACGTGTTTCGAGCCCGAATTACCACTTTCTCTCTTTTTTCTTCTTTCTCTCTTCTTTCTCTCTCTGCTCTTCTTTTGACTGAGTTTTGCAAGTGTGTGGAGGGGAGATGGCTGCCCTCTCCCTTAAAATCTACAGCTCAGTCACTCGAGCTCCAGGCGACTGGGCTTTCAGTCGCCCGAGCTCCAGGCGACTGGGCCTTCAGTCGCCCGATCACCATGCGATTGGACCTCCAGTCGCATGAGTTTCATGCGACTGAGCCTCCAGTCATATGGTACTCCAAAAAGTCAAACTTCCGGGTGTTACAAGTCCACCCCCTTATTTAGGTTTCGTCCCTAAAACCTGTCATTCCTCGAACAAACGCGGTAATGCTGTCTCATCTCTTCTTCGGTTTCCTACGTTGACTCGGATCCCTTCTTGTGCTGCCACTGTACACGCACAAGCGGAACCACTTTATTTCTCAGCCTTTTCTCCTTTCGGTCGATGATCGCCACTGGTTGCTCCACATAATTGAGCCGTTCGTCTACCTCTATATCCATCAGTGGAACAATCATATCTCCATCTGTCAAACACTTTCTCAGATGAGATAAGTGGAAGGTCGGGTGAATTCCACTAAACTCATCTGGTAACTCTAACCTATAGGCCACCTCTCCTACTCGAGCAATGATTCGGAAAGGGCCTATATACCTCGGGCTCAACTTGCCCCGCTTTCTGAACCGAATGATACCCTTCCATGGTGAGACCTTCAACATAACCCGATCACCCACCTGGAACTCAATCGGCTTGCGTCGTTTATTAGCATACGACTTCTGTCTGCCTTTGGCTGCCTTCATGTAGGCCTTGATCCTTTCGTATGTAAGCTCACTATGTCGGTTTTGGTCATTTCTTGAGATTGTCTTCATTTTTCACCTAAAAACCCATCTTTTTCTTGTTGTAGCAGAAACATCTCACCCTCACTTTGTTTGTAGGAGTTCCCCACGTTCTTGAAGGTATACCACACGTTATAATGCTCATTCGAAGGGATAGAATCCGATTTACCCCCTTGAAAACCCTCTTTTTGGTGTTATTGTCACCATGCACTTGTGAATCTTGTAACCCCTCGAAACCAAACGTTTAACCTGCATAAAAATGGGTTTTAAGAATAACAACAACCTGTTTTTGAAGTCTCCAAGGGTGTAACCACCTACATATGGTACAAACATGCTTTACACCTCGAATAGTCACTCCTTCTACTAGTAACAACTTCCTCTAGGCATTTCTTGAAAACCTCCTTAGACAAGGGTTGTAATCTGCTCAAAATGACTTTTAAGACATCCTAAAAATCTGATTTTTAAGTTAGATAAAGTTTAGTAATGGTTAAACTCAAGATACAAGGATTACACAAGTGTAATGGTCATTTATGACACTTTCTACATGTTTTAAAGTCCATGGATGTATAGAACAGCTAGGCAACGTTTGGGACTGTTATTTCAGTAAGTTTTGGGGTATATTAGGTTTAATAACATGGCATGACCTCTGGAACAAAGGACATAATGTGTATAGGCCTAGTTGGTCACATTCGGGACCCGAAAAACGTGTTAAAATGACTTAAAAATGGGAAACATGGACCATAAACGTTTTAAAGAGAATTCCAGGTTCTAAATGGATAAATAAAGTGTTCTGGAGTCAATGAAAAGTTTTAGAGGTCAAAAGGGTAATTAAGTGGATTTTAGATGAAACCGGGTGTAAACCGAGAGGCATTTTTAAAGAAAAACCTAAGATAAATGGGTTAAATGCTACAATTTATAAAAATCATTACTTTCCAGTAGGTTAATAGATAAAATAACCTCAAAGGTAAAATGGGTGGTCAAACAAGCCTTTAAAATGGTCAAACCCGACTAAAACGCGTTTTAACGGTTTAAAACGTAAAAACGAGCCTTTCTACTTTTAAGAAACAAATTTTTATAATCTAAAAGGTTTGAAAATCATAAAAATGATTTTAAGAAATAGCTACTGGACCTAGACTCCAAAAAGGTGAAAATTCATAAATAACCATTTTAAACCGTTCGGTTTTACCGTAACCGGCAACGTTAAACGCGTATTTTAGAAACCGAGTCTATAAACTGAAATTTTAAGTTAGAAATTCTTGAAACTAAGTTGAATTAAGATCTTGAACCTGATTTTTAAGAATAGAGGTCACTTAATGCAAGAAACCAACTTAAGGATAGAAATTGTCAATTTTGAAACTTCAGCGGCAAAACTGTAAATTTTGCAAAACTTCATAACCGACTTCCATAAGTTCATTTGCCCCCTTAAATGGGATAATTACTATATATCCCTGGTCTAGTAAGGTAGAAACCTTTGATTCCATGAAAAACCTTGACTTTCCTTAAAAGGAAACTTTTTACGCAAACCTAATCGAATCAAAACCGAAACCATCTATTTAAGTCTTAGGCACTATTGTTGCTCCTTAAATAGGTTTATAGCAGTAGCTAATCACTTAATATATTCATATTAGGGTGCTAGACTTGAGCTATTCCCGGCACGCGAAGAATTTCTTTTGCTTGATTATCTAAGGTGAGTTCTCGTGTTCCCCTTTTTTTTGTTTTGTTACTTATGTTTTGGGGATGAAGCATGATCCTTTTAAACTGAAACTCTTATGTGTGATACTGTTTACTGTTTTGCATGATCTTCTGTTTTTATGAACTTTGATTGTGCTTACTTGATGCATGTATGCGGGACTTGTTTGGATACCTGCTGATACTTTAGTCATAATCATTAATTCTTTTGTGAACCGCTTGTTCTTACGTGAATAGATCTATTTGGGGAATACCCCACGCACAGTGGCTCCCGCCACAGGGAGGTACCCCACTGAGATCCTGAGGGGTCGTTTGTGGCATGTAACAGGTTTTGGGTAAGATACTATGGTGACCATCCTAGCAGGAGTGGTTCACTATTCTGAGGCTTGGTCCTTTTTCCTACGGGAATATCCGGTTAAACACAAGTTTAGAAGAGGCCAACCGGGGACCAAGTGCAGGGTTGATTGTGATACCCCACAATGACTGATACTAAAAACGATGCTTTTAAAATCGAATCAGATTTTTTTTATAAACTATCACACTGGATTCTAAAACCTTTACTGTGGACTTTTATAGTTCCTTTTATTTTTTTTGAAACTTTAAGCACTTGAATTCACCAACTTTTTTAGTTGACACTCTTTTCTTTTGAGCATGTTTCAGGTAACCTGTGAAGACTCTTAGCGTATGGATGACTTAGACTCAACCCCGAGACCATGGCATTGTTTGTGTGACCAGAATTTATGACTTTGACAATTTGATATCATGACTATTTAAATTTATGTTGAACATGTAAACATTTGGGGCTGGATCTGTTTCCAGCCCGGTGTCTTTTAAAACTATTAATGCCATGTGATGTTCTCTCCCTTTGAGCTCTTATAATGGTTTGTTCCACTGCCATATATGTTGTTGCTAATCTGTGACGTCCCACCCTACCTGGGCCCCGGGGTGTGACAGATTGGTATAAGAGCCAAAGGTTGTAGAGAAGTCGGAATACTATAGTAGACCCTAGGCTACAACCCTGATACCCTAGGACTGTCCTTGTGGGAAAGTGTGGAATGATCGGGTTGGGTAAATTGATGATTACGCCTGATCAACGTAATCATGAATTTACCGGGCGGGTAATTTCCATCAAGGACCTCTAAGTTAAGTTGGACCTTTCTGTTTGATGCTGATTAACCTTGAAATCTATTTTTGACTGGGGATTTGAAATTAATTTTTTTTTATATATGAACTGTTTTGCCTGACACTATTATGAGAAACAATTGATTCTAACATCATTGATAAGGGATACAAAGAGATCCCTGATACTAATGCCATCACTAGTACTATGAGTATATTATTATTATTAAGACTATCATGAGCTATAAGAAACCAAATTACTCATGATGTCTTTTTACAGGAAACTACTATGGCTGAAAGAGGTAAGGCACCCGCACATCCAGTTGATGAGACTGCCCCTGTTGGGACACTGCGGAGGAAGCCCCAAACGGAGTACGAGGCGTACCTGCAGAGGTATGGACACCCGGATTGGATCTCCGCCACGTCAGAGGACAGTGGAGCTTCCGAGGATTCTTCTTCGTCAACGCCACCCAGGAGCCGGACGCGCTCCCGCTCGCCACATGTTGCCGCTCCATCCCACTCACCGATACCTTCCATTGGGAATTGGGGAGCACGCACCGTCACTCGTCCACGAAAGGCTGTTAGACCTGGGACTTCGGTCTCATTTAGGTTGCCTCCTCCTCCACCACCGGTCAGGGCTCCCATACCTGCACCACCGCCGTACGAGCCATACCGACGCCACCCACAAGAGGAGCCTTGGATGCCTCCAAGGCATGGCATGCATGATGGCCCTAGCCTGTTCGCTGGAGACCAGCACTCCCAGTCTAGCCGGTGGGCTAGGGACTTTGGCCCATCAGACCCTACCTTGAGTGAGATACTGAGGACTATCCAGCGTCATGAGCTGACCTTACAATATGCCACATGGACCTCCCAATCTGCCCAATTTAAGCAATGATGGCAACTCACAATGTCCAGCGCCTGGAGAAAGAGCAGAAGAAGAAAAGCTCGGGATGGTTCGGCTGGTTGAAGAAGAAATGGCAGGGATGATGTATCTGGTATTAAGGATACATGGCAGTAGGCTGTCAAAACTATCTGAGAAACAATCTATCTATTTGAGAAACTATTATTATTTATGGGGGTGATGGAACCTTCCACTTTGTAAGAGCTAGACTCTGAAACTATGAACCTTGTCTTATTTTGAACTGATTTGTATGATGCAATGTTGTTGAAACATTTATGATTGTCTGTCATGTGTTGCTTATTCTTGGTGTTGGGCCATGTTATTCTTTATGACTGCTTAAAACTGTTTAAATTGGTAATCTGTGGAACTTGTTAAGTTGTGTGCAATTATACACTGTATCCTCTCTTCGTATAGAGGGAGCCCTGTAGGGAATTGATGCATAGATTATTCGAAACAAATTTATGAGATACTAAAACGACTTTATCTGTAGTACTATCAGAATGCCTACCAGAAGAGGAACTCGCATCGGAAGGCAAGCAGCAAACCGAGGTCGTCACGAAGGAGCAAGGCGAACCAGAAACCGACCACCTACTCCTCCAAGGACTCCCATCGGGGAGAATGCTAACTCTGAAAATGACGAGAGGATGGCAAATCTTGTGGCACAGCAGATTGCAAACGCTATACCAACCATCATTGCTCAAATCAATGCTAACCAGAATGACACCGGAGGTGATACTGGGGCTGCCAACAACGAAGAATCTGAAGCTATCAGGAAAGGTGCTCCTACAAAACATTCATGGCTTGCAAGCCAAAGGACTTCCATGGCACCGAGGGTGCAATTGAAACATATAGGTGGCTGGACGAAATCGAAGCTGTGTTAGACATCAGTGAATGCGAGTTGGAACACATGGTGAGGTTTGCTTCTCAATCTCTCAAGGGACCAGCACTTGAGTGGTGGAAAACCATCATTCAGCCTCGAGGCAGGGATGCCATCGGTAGGATGAACTGGTCTGAGTTCAGGGAGCTAATCACCAACAAGTACTGCCCGATCAACCAACTAGAGATACTGGAGGCTAGATTTCTGAGTTTGGAGATGAGGGGTCCGAACTACACCGAATACATCAACCAGTTCCTTGCATTGTCCTGACTGGTACCACACTTGGTGATGCCAGAATCCAAGGGCGTGGCCCGCTTCATCTGGGGGTTACACCCAAGGGTAAGGGGCATGGTTCGGTCATCCAGGCCTACTACCATACAGGCAGCGGTCGACCTTACCAGTAGTCTGACCGACGACCTAGTTAGAGCGGGGTGGATTGAACATGGGAAAATGGAGGACGGAAGAAGGTTGTGGAAGAAAAGAGGAAGTGGGTTGATACTAGGAAGATGGTCGGCAGCAGCAGCGGTTCAAACAAGAAGCCTAGAGAAGAAGCGAGACGAAATGACCATGGTGGAAAGGCAAGGAGGTTGTATCTGGGCACAAGCCCTTCTGGATAAATGCAAGCTTCATCACCAAGGGGAGTGCAATCCCATGCCTTGTTATCGATGCAAGAAACCTGGTCACCTGATTAAAGACTGTACCTACGAGCCTGGAAAACAATGATATAAGTGCGGGACCCCGAGCATATGAGGAACAAATGCCCCACGTTAGGAATAAACAAGGACAACCGACCCAATAAGCCCAAGGGAAGAGCTTTTGTGATGGACCCAGCAGGAGATCGAAAGGAACCCGATGTGGTTAACGGTACGTTTCTTGTAAATGATCATCCTGCTACCGTTTTGTTTGATACTGGAGCGACTGCTAGTTTTATCTCTAGTGCTTTTAGATCCTTGAATGACTTAGCTACGTGTACCTTAGCCGATACGTTTATCGTCGAATTAGCTGATGGTAATATTTTAGAAACTAACGAAATCATCAGGGATTGCTCAATGAATCTAAATGGACATACATTTAAGATAGATCTTATGCCCATTAAGTTAGGAGGATTTGATGTGGTTGTCGGCATGGACTGGTTAGCTAAGAACAGAGTCGAAATTGTTTGTGATGAACGCCTACTCAAGATACCATTGAATGACAAGGAAGAGTTAGTGGTGCAAGGAGAAAGGAGTAACACCTTATGCCCCATGATATCCCATTTAAAAGTTACCAAGAGCTTAAGGAAGGGATGCTCGGCTTTCATCATCTACGTGATGGAGACCAAAGAGGAGAAGAAGATTTCGGACATCCCAGTAGTTTCCGAATACCCTGAGGTGTTTCCGGAAGACCTACCAGGACTTCCCCCGAATCGACAAGTCGAGTTCCAAATAGATTTGCTGCCTGGCGCTGCACCGGTAGCCAAAGCGCCGTATCGACTCGCCCCTCCCGAGATGAAGGAATTGATGACGCAAGTTCAAGAACTATTAGATAAAGGATTCATACGTCCGAGTGTCTCTCCATGGGGTGCACCGGTGTTATTTGTGAAGAAGAAGGACGGCACCTTACGCATGTGCATTGACTACCGGAGTTAAATAAGCTGACCATAAAGAACCGTTACCCACTCCCGAGGATAGATGACCTATTCAATCAACTTCAAGGAGCAAGCTACTTTTCCAAGATAGACTTAAGATCTGGTTACCACCAGCTGAAGATAAGAGAAGAAGACATACCCAAGACGGCTTTTCGAACTAGGTATGGGCACTATGAGTACTTAGTCATGCCCTTTGGACTGACTAATGCACCAGCAGCATTCATGGATCTCATGAACCGTGTATGCCACCCATATCTTGACAAGTTTGTGATTGTGTTCATCGACGACATTCTGATCTACTCAAGTAATAAAGAAGAACACGAGAAGCATCTCAGACTGATCCTTGAGTTACTCAAGAATGAACAACTATATGCCAAATTTTCTAAATGTGAATTTTGGATGTGAGAGATCCAATTTTTAGGGCATGTAGTGAATGAGAATGGAATTCAAGTTGACCCTTCCAAGATTGAAGCTATAAAGAATTGGAAAATTCCTGAGACTCCCACTGAGATTAGGCAATTCCTAGGATTGGCCGGATACTACTGACGATTCATAAAGGACTTCTCACGAATTGTGCAACCATTGACCTCACTGACTAAGAAGGACAAAGCCTTTGTATAGGAATCCGAGCAAGATGAAGCATTCGAGACGCTTAAAGAAAAACTATGCAGTGCACCTGTTTTGGCCCTTCCAGAAGGAGTCGAAGACTTCGTAGTTTATTGTGACGCCTCGCGTCAAGGGTTAGGTTGCGTGCTAAGGCAACACAACAAGGTTATTGCCTATGCATCTAGACTGCTAAATGATCACGAGAAGAACTATACTACGCACGATCTGGAATTAGGTGCCGTGGTGTTTGCTCTCAAAATGTGGAGGCACTACCTCTATGGCACGAAGTGTACCATTTACACTGACCATCGAAGTTTGCAACACATTCTTAACCAGAAAATGCTAAACATGCGTTAAAGGAGATGGGTTGAGCTGTTAAACGACTATGAGTGTGAAATCTGTTATCATCCCGGAAAGGCCAATGTGGTGGCAGATGCTTTGAGCAGAAAGAAGAGAGAAAAACCTCTGCGTGTACGAGTCTTAAGGATAAGTGTGTACACAGACCTAGTCACAAGGCTGAAAGAAGCTCAAGGCGAAGCGTTAAAGGAGGAAAATCTAGCAGGAGAAGGATTAACGGGAATGGAAAAGCGATTTGAAATGGGAACTGATGGTACATATAAGTGCGAAGGGAGAACTTGGGTGCCGAAACATGGGGGAATTCGAGAGGTGATTCTCGATGAAGCTCACAAGTCTAGGTATTCAGTTCACCCTAGGAGTGATAAAATGTACCGGGATTTGAAGGCACTTTTCTGGTGGCCTGGAATCAAGAAGTCAATCGCTATGTATGTCAGTAAGTTTCTAACTTGTGCCATGGTAAAAGCTGAGAATCAAAAACCATCAGGGATGTTACAGCAGCCAGAAATCCTAGAATGGAAATGGGATAACGTCACGATGGATTTTGTTACCAAATTACCCAGAACATCTAGGGGTCATGATGCTATCTGGGTAGTAGTGGATAGACTAACCAAATCAGCTCACTTCTTACCAATTCGGGAAGACTACAACATGTCAAGATTGGCTCAACTGTATATCAATGAAATAGTGGCTAGGCATGGTGTGCCACTATCAATAATCTCCGATCATGATAGTCGTTTTACTTCGCATTTCTGGAAATCACTTCAACGAGCCTTAGGAACCCGTCTGGACTTAAGTACGGCGTACCACCCGCAAACCGACGGTCAAAGCGAGAGGACTATTCAAACCCTAGAAGATATGCTGAGGGCATGCGTAATTGATTTTGGTGGGAACTGGGATAATCACCTTCCATTGGTGGAGTTCTCCTATAACAACAGTTACCATGCAAGTATCAATGCTGCTCCGTATGAGGCTCTCTATGGTAGGAAATGTTGGTCACCCTTGAGTTGGAATGAAATTGGTGATAGTCAAGTATTGGGACCCGACATCGTACTGGAGACCACTGATAAGATTTTCAAGATCAAGGAACGTCTACGGGCGGCAAGAGATCGTCAAAAGAAGTACGCTGACAGAAGACGGAAACCATTAGAGTTTCAGATTGGTGATAGGGTAATGCTGAAGGTAGCACCGTGGAAATGAACCATGAGGTTCGGAAAAAGAGGCAAGTTAAGCCCAAGATACATTGGACCATTCGAAATACTAGCAAGAATTGGTCCTGTGGCTTACAAGTTGAAACTACCTCAGAAATTGAGTTATATACACGACACCTTCCACGTATCAAACTTGAAGAAATGCCTGGTAGACAAAACCTTGGAACTACCGTTGAAGGAGACAAGAATCAATGATAAGCTGAACTTCGTGGAAGAGCCTATAGAGATCACGGACCGCTTGGTCAAGCAACTCAGACGAAGCCGTATACCCAAGGTTAAGGTTAGATGGAACTCGAGACGAGGGCCGGAATTCACTTGGGAACATGAAGACGAGATGAGGAAGAACTTCCCGCAACTCTTTAAACCCACCCCTAAACGGTGGGAGAATGTGACAACCGGTCCCAAGGTCACTATTCTAAACCCTAATTTAATTGCATCATATCCCGTCTTATAAGTATTAATAATGGAAATAATTCAATTATATCAAGAGTGTTAGGATCACTAATTTTTATTTGATCAATTTTCATGATTCTATGAGACTTATGTGAATTTAGTCATTTTAAGTCATGCCTTTTTAGAAAATTCTTGCCCGGGAATATTAATTTGTCACCCTAAGTAGGATATACAATATCAATTAAAACAATTAAAAGTATATGTGGACACACACTTGAAATTTTCGGATTTAAGCATGCATTATCATACATAACACCTAGTCAACTAACTAAAACTTATCATCCAAAATACTACACTACACAACAAACTAATACCACCTAATAATAATATACACTAAAATTTAAAAGAATATTGCCACAAGGGGACAAAAAAACGGTGCCTCCCCTCTCCCCCAATAGGAATTATTGCTTTCTTCACATGCCACACCACCTTAACACACCACTCAAGCTTCATGCAAATTCATTTGCATATCTCTTCATTCTCTCCTCCTCTCTCACTCTCAAAATTCCCTGCAGAAAACACACTCATTCTCTTCCAAAATCCTCTCCATTCTCTCCATCTTCAGCCCCAAAACCGTGAGCAACAACAAGCACAACAATCGGCCAGCAGCAAACAGCAGCAAAGGTGGATTTTTGGTGAAGTTTTGAAGCTTCGAACGTGTAAATCTTGAGGTTCCAGATTTTTTTCGAGCTTCTCCAGCCTCATCCAAGGATATTTCAACCATCCACGAAGTTCTACACCTCTTAAACCGCAAGATACATCATATGTAAGCTGACTATGTCGGTTTTGGTCATTTCTTGAGATTGTCTTCATTTTTCACCTAAAAACCCATCTTTTTCTTGTTGTAGCAGAAACATCTCACCCTCACTTTGTTCTTGAGGAGTTCCCCACGTTCTTGAAGGTATACCACACGTTATAATGCTCATTCCAAGGGGTAGAATCCGATTTACCCCCTTGAAAACCCTCTTTTTGGTGTTTTTGTCACCATGCACTTGTGAATCTTGTAACCCCTCAAAACCAAACGTTTAACCTGCATAAAAATGGGTTTTAAGAATAAAAACAACCTGTTTTTGAAGTCTCCAAGGGTGTACACCACTTATATATGGTACAAACATGCTTTACACCTCGAATAGTCACTCCTTCTACTAGTAACAACTTCCTCTAGACATTTCTTGAAAACCTCCTTAGACAAGGGTTTTAATCTGCTCAAAATGACTTTTAAGACACCCTAACAATCTGATTTTTAAGTTAGATAAAGTTTAGTAATGGTTAAACTCAAGATACAAGGATTTACACAAGTGTAATGGTCATTTATGACACTTTCTACATGTTTTAAAGTCCATGGATGTATAGAACAGCTAGGCAACGTTTGGGACTGTTATTTCAGTAATTTTTGGGGTATATTAGGTTTAATAACATGGCATGACCTCTAGAACAAAGGACATAATGTGTATAGGCCTAGTTGGTCACTTTCGGGACCCGAAAAACGTGTTAAAATGACTTAAAAATGGGAAACATGGACCATAAACGTTTTAAAGAGAATTCCAGGTTCTAAATGGATAAATAAAGTGTTCTGGAGTCAATGAAAAGTTTTAGAGGTCAAAAGGGTAATTTAAGTGGATTTTAGATGAAACCGGGTGTAAACCGGGTAATTTAAAGAAAAACCTAAGATAAATGGGTTAAATGCTACAATTTATAAAAATCATTACTTTCCAGTAGGTTAATAGATAAAATAACCTCAAAGGTAAAATGGGTGGTCAAACAAGCCTTTAAAATGGTCAAACCCGACTAAAACGCTTTTTAACGGTTTAAAACGTAAAAACGAGCCTTTCTACTTTTAACAAAAATTTTTATAATCTAAAAGGTTTGAAACTCATAAAAATGATTTTAAGAAATAGCTACTGGACCTAGACTCCAAAAAGGTGAAAATACATAAATAACCATTTTAAACCGTTCTGTTTTACCGTAACCGGCAACGTTAAACGCGTATTTTAGAAACCGAGTCTATAAACTGAAATTTTAAGTTAGAAATTCTTGAAACTAAGTTTAATTAAGGTCTTGAACCTGATTTTTAAGAATAGAGGTCACTTAATGCAAGAAACCAACTTAAGGGTAGAAATTGTCAATTTTGAAACTTCAGGGGCAAAACTGTAAATTTTGCAAAACTTCATAACCGACTTCCATAAGTTCATTTGCCCCCTTAAATGGCATAATTACTATATATCCCTGGTCTAGTAAGGTAGAAACCTTTGATTCCATGAAAAACCTTGACTTTCCTTAAAAGGAAACTTTTTACGCAAACCTAATCGAATCAAAACCGAAACCGTCTATTTAAGTCTTAGGCACTATTGTTGCTCCTTAAATAGGTTTAGAGCAGTAGCTAATCACTTAATATATTCATATTAGGGTGCTAGACTTGAGCTATTCCCGGCACGCGAAGAATTTCTTTTGCTTGATTATCTAAGGTGAGTTCTCGTGTTCCCCTTTTTTTGTTTTGTTACTTATGTTTTGGGGATGAAGCATGTTCCTTTTAAACTGAAACTCTTATGTGTGATACTATTTACTGTTTTGCATGATCTTCTGTTTTATGAACTTTGATTGTGCTTACTTGATGCATGTATGTGGGACTTGTTTGGATACATGCTGATACTTTAGTCATAATCATTAATTCTTTTGTCAACCGCTTGTTCTTACGTGAATAGATCTATTTGGGGAATCCCCCACGCACAGTGGCTCCCGCCACAGGGAGATACCCCACTGAGATCCTGAGGGGTCGTTTGTGGCATGTAACAGGTTTTGGGTAAGATACTATGGTGAACCATCCTAGCAGGAGTGGTTCACTATTCTGAGGCTTGATCCTTTTTTCCTACGGGAATATCCGGTTAAACACAAGTTTAGAAGAGGCCAACCGGGGACCAAGTGCAGGGTTGATTGTGATACCCCACAATGACTGATACTAAAAACGATGCTTTTAAAATCAAATGAGATTTTTTTTAAACTATCACACTGGATTCTAAAACCTTTACTGTGGACTTTTATAGTTCTTTTATTTTGTTTTGAAACTTTAAGCACTTGAATTCACTAACTTTTTTAGTTGACACTCTTTTCTTTTGAGCATGTTTCAGGTAACCTGTGAAGACTCTTAGCGTATGGATGACTTAGACTCAACCCCGAGACCATGGCATTGTTTGTGTGACCAGAATTTATGACTTTGACAATTGGATATCATGACTATTTAAATTTATGTCGAACATGTAAACATTTGGGGCTGGATCTGTTTCCAGCCCGGTGTCTTTTAAAACTATTAATGCCATGTGATGTTCTCTCCCTTTGAGCTCTTATAACGGTTTGTTTCCACTGCCATATATGTTGTTGCTAATCTGTGACGTCCCACCCTACCTGGGCCCGGGGGTGTGACAATTATTATAAAAGCTTAGAAATTAATAAATTAGTTAAAATTTAAACTTAAATTAAGTTCAGGGGGTATTTATGTAATGTTTTTAAACTTAAATTTAAAGTTTATAACATAAAATAACAAACTCTAAACTACAAGGGCCATTTATGTAATTTATTAAAAACCCAAACCAAAACCCCCCAACCCCGATTTTCCGGCTGGCTTCCGGCCAACCGCCAGCCGAACTCCGGCGAAGTCCCAAACCCACTGAAATCCATCGAATTCCGACCCCAAACCGCTCCAAATCAATTCGTGACTCAATTCGAACTCAGTTAAGTACTTTAAATGGGTTTAAACGTCGGTTATGAGTGCATTCAACTCATGTAACCGGTGAGCTTGAATCATTGAACCGTTCGAGCATTAAAGCTCAATAATAATCAAATTAACTCGGCATAAACGGTAATATTTAAACCTTTAATCCAAAACAACAGTCAATTCCATCTAAAACTCACACCAACACCTTGTTCGATTCCCTTCACCAATCGTGACATGCAACTAGCCGAAACTCAACCTCCGATTGATTTCAACTAAAATTAGCATAGGGCTTTGCTTCTCGAACATCACTAGAAGCAGTCCACGAGTTTAATTTGATTTCCATTACCGTTTGCATATCAATCGGGTTCCCCTGCAGTCGCATCCTGTTCTTCAATTGTTAATATCAAATTAATCTACAACACAGGTAATTAAACATATATACATACTCGATTTTAGTCAGGTAATAAAAGCCCTAACCATAATTTGATTAACAACATCGATTGGTGTTTCAATTTGATTCAAATCGAATCTAGGGTTCATGAAAATTGGGGGAAATCGTTTAAGGGTTGGTTTTAAGATTTAAAAATGGAAATATACCGCGGCTGGAAGCCTTGGTCTACCGGTTCCCCGTTCACTTGCAGACCTTGAGGACCCGGGTTCAAACCCGTGCTCCCTCAACTAATTTTTTAGGCTTTTTAAGCCTTAATTTAAATTAGAAAAATTCTTAAAATTATAAAAATGTTTCTATAAACATTAATATTTTTAAAACCATCTAATTATTTTCTGAAATTTATCTTAATATTTTATTTATTTATTTTATTATTTGTTTTTAAACAAATAATATAATTAGTTTAATTTCTAATAAAAATAGATTTCAAATATGATTTATCTTATTAAATCATTATATGTTCAATAATTTAATTAAGTTATTCTCTTTCTTAGCTTAATAATTATTATTTCAAATAATATAAAATGGTCGTTTAATACTTTTGCATCTTATCAAATCATTATTTGTTCAAATAACAATTATATTTTTGACTAAATGTTGATTTTTATTGAGACTTTGTTACAAATAGTATTATGCAAAATGGACTTTATGTAATAATTTGAGGAATTATTATTATATTAGTGGACTCTATATTTAAAGATTAAATGTTATTCTTGTAAAATACACTAATTAAAGGTGTAGATTAATAATTTACTAATTAAAATGTTATTCTTACTAATTTTAAATAATTATAAAGCTTTATTAATAGTGAATCATATCAATATTTATACTTAAAGAAAATTTTAAAATATTTACATATATAATTCTTCAAGAGGATTAAAAATGTAAATAATTACTTTATAAACTTATTACTTATTAACCTTAAAACTAATGAAACCCTAACTCTTATTTGAACGTTAATCATATTATTAACCTTAACCTTCATCTTGTAATACATATATAGGTGTCTTGTAATGAATACTTTGGGATTATCTTTTGGATCATACCTTAATCTTTTATATCATCTTGTAATGCTTACATCAATGTGAGTTTTCTTGCGCCCTTTTTACTTTATTTCATACTATTTTGGGGTGAAACATGATACGTATACATCATACACTTATAAACGTTTGAGACTTGTAAAGCACTTGCAATTCATATTTTTGTCATGGTTATTTGTGTGTTGTAAGTGATTATATGAGATACATAGTTTGTTTACAATCATTAACTATTGCTAGCCTGGCGACATCTTAGATCTTTGGGCCTGACAAGCCTATTTTGTAAGGCCCCGTTCCCGGGCACCTCACAGTTGGTCGTTCATCGCACATAAAACATACATTTGATATATATTTATAAACATCTTAAATAAACACTGCAGCGGAAAGATTCAAAAGATACATTTCATTTCATCATAAAAGCTTGTACAAAGATTACATCGTTACTGATTATAAAATGGGTCATAAACAGTGACCTCTAGTATAGAAACATTAAAATTTTTATCATAAAGAAGATTCCTTAAGTAATCCCGTTTATCAGGATCCTTAAGGAAGGTTTCTTAGGTAATCCCGTTTATCGGGATCCTCAAGGAACACTTGACACTTGCATGCAACAAAATGTGTTGCATGCATTATAACCCCGCATCCTATTGTGTGGCAGCATTATTAAAAGGAGAATGACATCCCAAAAGAGCTGAGTAGTCGCCTCGTGCCATCCCCATCAACACTACCTGCCAACTGGAAACACATAAAAGTCAGCGTTGGTGAGTGAGTTCTAGTTTTATAATAAACATATTTAATTCCCATTATAAACCATTCTTTCACGTGATCATACATCATACATATACAAAGATAATATTTATTATTATCTTCGTCATTCGTTATACTTCATTATCTTTAAATTCTCATATGGATCCTGTCAGGCTTTACCCACTTCATAGCACTTGGCTATGATTACTGTGGTCGAATGACAAGGATCCCGTTTTATCTTTGCTTGCACATTGAATTTCTTTTGTACCAATACCATATGCTATACCCCGATCAGTCTTAGCTACTGGGCCATGAATCAAAGCGTATGCCACAGTACTAGTAGGTAAGCGGTAGAGGTACCATGAATATGGTCAATCACAAAGAAAGACCCGTTTACCTTATTCAATGCTTTCAAGACTTAGTTCGTTCATTCATTAATGCATGTATTGATCATCATATCTCTTTTCATTTATTCATTAATACATGCATTCATCATCATGTTCCTCTTTCATTATCTTTCACTTTACTTTACATAATACTTCATTCATTCGTTTCCATAATTCATAAAGTTTCAGAAAGATAAACATACATAATCATAAGGAACATACACATAACATTCATTCATCATCATACAAGGCATCATACATATATGGTATACAGTAGGTATACCCATGCAACATCATCATCATCATCATGCATATGTTACTCGTTTACCCAAATAAATCAGATCTTACTAAGCTTAATCCGCATTTCACATTCTGGTTCATTTGCATTAGTCTGACCATCCGTATTAGTCAATGCGGATGAGGAATGCCTTATCCGCATTTCATGATCTACCCGCATTAGTCCATGCGGCTGAGAAATGCCTTAGCGCATTTCCAGACTTGTCCGCATTGGTCAATGCGGCAGTCGATTGCCGCAGCCGCATTCCTTTCATTCGTCCGCATTAGTCAATGCGGCTGAGATGCCTTGGCCACTTCTTTTCATTAGGACAATGCGGATGAGACAATGCCTGGACCGCATTTCCTTAACCTTCCGCATTGGTTAATGCGGCTGACTGCCTTAGCCGCATTTCGTGGGCTGTCCGTATAAAGTTGATGCGGTTGTCTAAGGTGACCTGCAACCTAACCTGTGCCCCTTTTTCATACTCGTTCATCAATTAACAGACCCTTAGCACAGATTCATCATATTACCTACTTAGAACCACCTAAACATCATGTATACCATTCTAGAACATACATTAACAGTATACCTATGAACATTCATGCGTGAATCATATATATCTATTCTGGGAAGTTCACACGTAGTGGAACCAGCGTCCCGAACAGACCGTATACACATATACATATACATACATGTACGGATTAAACACCCGCAACTCCAAAACAGTTTCAAGATATGTTCCAGCCCCCAAAATCGTTCGAAAATACGTAAAAGAAGTGGTCTTAGAACTCACATTGTGTTGCAGGGTATGGCTTCTTCAAAACCCGTCGCCGTGAGACCTTGTACCTCTAATCCGCACTCTTCTTCTTCTTGTTCTTCCTTCAAATTCTCGTGGTCTGCTCTTTCTCTCTCTAGAATATTTCGAAGATTTGGGGTTGTGAGAAAAGTGTGGGCAGCCATCCCTATGTATATCAGATATTTGCCTTTTCTTTGTACTTTTACACAATACCCCCTTCCACTTTTTCTTTCTTTTCCTTTCCTTCGAATATTCTTTCTTTTCTTTTCTTCTTATTATTTCTCTTTGTCTAATCAAAATTTCGGGTGTTACATATTTGGTGCTAAAGTCGATGTATTGCCGACTCCTAGGAGCCGTATGCTTGTGCACTAGGGAACCAAATACATTTAGCCAATCATATATACTTGTAATCAAGTCGAGGTTTGGTTGTAACGATATGTGTTCTATAACCTTACTAGCTTATAACCTATGACATGAATTGCTACTTGTAACTTTATCATATTATGTACGGAAACCTTGAAAACTCACCAACTATTTTTAGTTGACCTTTTATTTTTATCATGTTTCAGGAAAACCCCCAAGTTTGAAGTGAACTTATGTTGCTGGCATAATCTAGGACTTGGACCTAGTTAATAAAATCAATTGATTATACTGTGTTATGTCATGTTGAAACTTATTTCACTATTGTGACTTATGCTTGTAATATACCTTTCAAGCTTATGAATAATATACATTTGGATTTAATAATAGCGTTATGTGGCTGTGAACAATCGTAACCCTCACATCTCAACGATTCCGCCGTCAAGGTTGGGGTATGACAGATTGGTATCAGAGCTCGTAACTATAGGGATTTAGGTTATTAGAAATGGTGACCTAGACTATTGTTGCATGAACCTCATAGAAAGATCCTTATACTTTTGTGCTTACTTATTGTTTGCATGCTACATAATGCTATGCCTTTTTGTGCAACTTGATGCCTTAGCATAGGATTGCCTTATGTATGCTTAAAACTTAGTTACTTGTCTCCCTAAACTTAACTTTGACTCTTTGACTCTCCCCGACAAATGAACTTCCTAAACCTATTCTCAATGACATGTGGAATCTACACTTATCATCGTGGGATTAATTCCTTAGACTCTATGTCTAATCTATGAAAATCTCATCAAGGTTTTGATTTCATAAACCAAAGAAATTTGTGTGACACATAGACACCTGTATTCTAGATTTCCTGGCAAAAGGCCTTCGGGGCTAAGGCAAGCATGTCGTATAAATCTCATTGCGAGACCAGTTATGCTTACCTGGGGATTTCTGGGATGAGTGATAAACTATGGTCAATATACACAAACCTCTAAGGCAAATGGGTCAATTTACCTTGACGTGTCAAGGATTCCCAATGGTAATGCGTTACCAAACGGAACCATTCTCTTGTATCTTAAAAATCCTTGATTTCTTGAATTGGTTTACCACCAAAGTTTTTAATACCTTTCCATTCTTATTATATAGGATGTTCCAGTTAATATTGAACTCATCTTACATTTCCATTCCTACGTTTAAATATCGTTACATGTTGGGCGTTTCATATAACTATTTCTATACCTTGACCAACGTGAACATGAATCTTAATATACCCAAAGATATTGGGAATCTAACCCGAATGGTCTTCAAAACTTTAAATCATTACTTATGGTTCTAAAATCTTCTTAAGGGTGTGTTCCATAACTAAAGACATTCAATGCTGTAAGGTGAAATTCTTATATCTTGGGATACTTTATCTAGGCAAAGTGTAACTAGTGATCTGATTTGACCATTGAATCCGGTTACTTGACTTGAAATCCTTGAGATGAGTGACGACTTATAAGTACGTGTGTCTTCAATAAGGTTATGGCAGACCTCATATCTTGAGAAGTCCATGTATTCCCTTCGATTGTGAATCGAATGTTCACATCTCATTGTGATGTCGAATCATTCTTGTCCTTGCTTTTGTCTTCCTGATTTAAATTATTCAAGATTTAAACACCATCATAACAAATTCTGCTATCTCGAACTTTGATCTTAAGCTTGTAAGCATGATTTTCTCTTTTGTTTTATTGATGTAACTTGAAATTTCCTGAATTTCTAATTGATATTTTTTTTCTTTTCGCTGTTATGTCAAACTTCATACCGTTTGCACCATAGGAGACGCAAGAGTTAGTAAGTCAACCTATAACTAAGAACATTCGTATCTCCTAAATGATTCTAACTCATCAAAATAGGGGTGATTCCCTTACTTTGATGATTCTCTATTCGTTTTGATAAATGGTTTCCAATCGTGTGTTTTATGAAATTTCATCCTCTGGATTGGGGTGATTACCTTATCTTGAGGATTGACTTCAATTATATTCTTTGGAATGACATTTCACAAATGACATGATCTCACCAAAATAGGATTGAAACCCGTACTTTGGTGACAAATGTCAATCTTTGATTGTTTTCTTGTTATTATGAAATTCAATCATCAAGATAGGCATGAATTCCATACCTTGATGATAATATCATTTTTATGAATTGTATTTGTTCAAATGAGACGACCTCATCAAAGTAGGAGTGAATTCTGGATTTTGATGAAGAAGTTCATCTCGTTATATTTTGTTTTTGTAAAACTTCACCGTTAAGATAGGAGGGATGTCCCTTACCTTAATGGTGAGTTACCTCATCTTATTTCTGTGGATCCTCAACAATGAGTTGGGATCGAGCTTTTTGATTGATAAGTTAGAGGTCATACCTTGGGAATACACCATCAAGTTAGGAGTGAAAACCACACCTTGATGACTATTCTCATTTCTTGATCTTCAACTTACCAAGGTTGTAATCAAGTGGCGAGAAGCATGTAGTAACTTGAAGGGTGAAACAATGTTAGTGTTTCGACCTGACAAGCCAAAGCATGATCTCTGAACTTGAAAGGAGACCCGATCGCTCTAGGTTGATTTTGATTTCAAGCTTGGAGCATTTAAATTCTTAAAATGATTTCTTTCCCTTTATTCTCATGTTTTGATTTGATCTAGCTATATGGAACCATTTATTCCTTATTCATCGACTTTCATTTTGAGTTATCATCAAAACCTGATTGCGCGATGGTAGCCTTCCTAAACAATCTTTCTGCTAAAGACATTATTAACTTGTATTCATGCCTTTCTAGCCACATGAATGTCCTCGATTGAGCTTTTCATGAACTGCGTATGCAAACTGTACTTGGAAATTTGCTACCTTGTAAAATATCTTTACAAATGCATTTCTTATTGGTTGCGTCACTCCTTGCATCATTTTTTTCTTAAACTTGGAAATCTCTAAAATTCCATTTGATTTCAATCAACAAGACTCGTTATTATCCTCATTGCGATATGGATATAATGGTTCATAAAATTTCGTAATTTGTAGTCATGGGCTTGGCATAAAAAAAGGACATAACTTGGTATGTGTCCAAGTGTCTTGCCTTCACATATGACAAAACCGAACCTCCGTGTTCCTGTGAATCTCCTGTTTAACTTCTCATCACTGAATGCCTCTTATTTTAGATGACATGATGACAATTGGTGCATTATAGACCAATTAGTAAATTTCATATTGACTTATGTGGGATAACGGGTTGAGAAATTGACTTGTATCTGTTTCAAATATTCATATACCGTGGTATGACGTTGAAACATCGATCGTTATTTTGGATGACCGATACATTTTCTGCTTTTAATAATGTTCCTAATCATCATCGTGAACTCATTCCAAAATCTTCGCATATCATATTACTCTTAGACCGATGGTTGGTCAAAGGAGAATTACATATTCACAAGATATGTGTTAAGATCGTTTCGTTATATATAGTGACAGTTGGGATTCCTAAATCCCGACGGTTAACTTTTCTTATCATTGTTGGTCTTCTATTGATTTCAAGACATCACTTTACTACGAAATTACATTCTAAAAGTTGTGGTTTATAAGTCTAACATACCACGGTAACTCGTCATCGTTTTCCAATGTTAAATCTCAAAGCATCTCGCATTTCACTGAAAGAGATCAATTTGGTTGCATCGTGTAAAATTCCACAATTCGCAAGGCGAAACATCTCTCCCGTAATCAAACGTCATACACAGTCCATTTTGTACCCTTATCTTTCATCATAAGTCTTCTGTTCCTTTAAGTTTCATTCTTAATTTCGGGACGGAATTCTTAAAAGTTGGGGAGACTGTAACATCTCGTATTTTCGCTAAATAAAAAGTTAACTTTGTAAGGACTATTTATGCCTTTTTAAGAAATTTATGGGTTGTTATGTTTACCTGTTAGTTTGTCACTTAATTTTTAGTATAAAATCTTAATAATATATCTATTAAATTACAATAGCACTAATAATTATGTCATTAATACTAATGATAATAATGTTAATAATAATAATAATAATAATAATAATAATAATAATAATAATAATAATAATAATAATAATAATAATATTAGCAAAATAGATTATGATAATAATAATAATAACAATAATAATAAGAATAATTATTATTATTATTATTATAAAGCTTAGAAATTAATAAATTAGTTAAAATTTAAACTTAAATTAAGTTCAGGGGGTATTTACGTAATGTTTTTAAACTTAAATTTAAAGTTTATAACATAAAATAACAAACTCTAAACTACAGGGCCATTTTTGTAATTTATTAAAAACCCGAACCAAACCCCCCAACCTCGATTTTCCGGCTGGCTTCCGGCCAACCGCCGGCCGAACTCCGACGAAGTCCCAAACCCACTGAAATCCATCAAATTCCGACCCCAAACCGCTCCAAATCGATTCGTGACTCAATTCGAACTCAGTTAAGTACTTTAAATGGGTTTAAACATCGGTTATGAGTGCATTCAACGCATGTAACCGGTGAGCTTGCATCATTGCACCGTTCGAGCATTAAAGCTCAATAATAATCAAATTAACTTGGCATAAACGGTAATATTTAAACCTTTAATCGAAAACAACAGCCAACCTGTATTTTTTTTAAAAGAAATAAAAGAATAAAATGGAAAGAAAGAGGAAGAAATGAAAGTCAACCTAAAGTTAAGAGGTAAAAAATGCCAAAAGGACAAAGAGAATAAAAGTTGGTGAATAATGGGGTATGGCCGCCCATTTTGGCCTGTCAAAATGCTCTCATTCGGTTTTTAGAAAGAGAAACAGCAGAGACTTCGATTTTTAGAGAGAGAAAGAAGAAGAATTCGAATTCAAGGTAAGAATTAGTGTTTTTAAGTTGTGTTTTGGCTAAGAAACCGAGAATGCATGTTCTTATGTGTGTGTTGTTGTGTTCGGGTGTGTTCATTGGGTTTTATAGGTGTTGAACTTGTAGCAAACGGGTTTTTGAAGAAGTCATACCCTAGAGACTGCTAAGGTGAGTTCTAGACCCCAGTTTTTACTTGTTTAAAACTCTTTTGGGGCTGAAAATGTATTAAACGATTTCTACTATGTTTATCTTTTGATACCCGTATGTAATTTGGCATGTTTAATGATGTTTATTAGATGTTAATGTGTAGTTCATGCTTAGAAGGACCTTGGTAAGCTTAGAACAATTAGGCTTGATGTTTGGGTTTGGAAATTTCATAGTAATAAGTTGGATAGAAGGTTGATGAGCCTAAATAGTGCTCATACGCCCAGAATTTGCCTTAGAAATGTTCTAAGTAGGGTCATGAGTCCAAATAGTTCCCATGTGCCCAAACAGTACCTAATACGCCTAAGACTCATGAGCCTCAACAGTGCTCATGTGTCTGAAAATGCCTTAGAAAATGGCTTTACGTGGTATGTTATTATCGTAACGTAAAGTATATCGTAATAATAAAGTGAAAGAGAAATAAAGCAAAGAACAGGAACATTAATAAAATGTTAATAAGTCTTGCAAGCACATAGGAGGGACACGACCGTGTTGTTGTTAGCTCAACTGTGTTGTCGTTAGCTCAACTGTGTTGCGGGTTAGCTACCCTTTTATGCGCACAGGGTGAATCAATTGAGATTGGCAGGACCTTTGTAGCATGCCCTGGGTGATTGGGTCGGCCTTGTACATAGTTCACATAGCCCTTTCGAGGGATACAGTTGACCCTTTCGGGGGGATACACATAGCCCATTCGAGGGATACAGTTGAACCTTTTTGGGGGATACACATAGCCCTTTCGAGGGATATAGATGGCCCATCACCCATTTTTCCATCGCGCACATAGTTGGGGCATTGCTCACTGGTCCACATAGACAGTGGAACATAAAGTTAAAAAGTTTACAGACAAGGCATATAGTACAGAGAACGAACAATATTTGTTCATACAGTTAATGCGTGCTCGCATATACAGTACAGAGTTGTATTTTACAGAAAAGAGTATTTTCATATACAACATATAGAAAGTATTTTAAATTATCAAACTAGGACTAACTCAGCAACACTGACTTTTATTCATTTTCAGTTGGCAGGTAAATATTGCTGAGGATGGCACGAGGGCGAAGCTACTCGACGGGGAAAGACTGACATCCATTCTTAACAGAAGTCACTGTTGTTTTGTAATGCAGTTAAGCTATTCTTTTGTAAACTGATAAAATCAAGGTGTATTGCTTAAAAACATTGTTATTAATGAAATGAATGGCTTTTGTTAAATTAATTCCACTGCTTAAATTTGTAAACCCATAATGTTTGTTGTAATTACTGCTGTGAATGACCAACTGTGAGGTGCCCGGGATTTGGGGCCTTACAAGTTGGTATCAGAGCCAAAGTTTAAGTGAAATGGGTAAAAATTTTCAAAATAAACCTTAAGTTAAACTGAAAATGGGACCGAAGGAGGGATGTCAGCCCGAGTAGCTACGTGCCATCAGGTATTTCTTTTCTTAAAGCTAACCAGAATTCTGTGCGTGTGCTACTTGACTTATGTGTTCTTAGTAGATTTAGATACTGATGTAGCCAGGATAGGAAATGCTTGGGGTGTGAAAAGTAAAGTAAGTGGCTAATCACAACTGGCCACTGTAATTAGGGACTTACTATACTTGACATAAACTGAGCTATTACCTTGAATGACCGTGTTAGTGTTTAAATCTTATAGTGCTTAGGAAATGGCTGGGAAGAAATCTTCCAAGGCTTCTAGAGGTAGAGGTCGACCGCGTGTGACTAGGAGCAGTGCTAAGGCTCCTGAGATGACTCATGAAAACCCTGAGGTTCATGACCGGACTAAAGGAAACGAGAATGCCAGCCTGAACACCTCAGCTAGGGAAGCGATTGCTGATGAAGTACACCAGGTCATGCAGACAGTATTACCGTCTGTGGTGACTGAATTCATTAGGGCCGTGAGAAGTGAGGAGAGAAAGGAGAAGAGGAATATGAAGGGATTAGCGGACAAAGAGAGTAAAGGGGAGGAGGAACGACCAGAGCCTGAAACGGTATTGTCCGACGAGGACGAGGATGACGCGGCAGGGGTGACAACTAAGGGATGCAGTTATGGGGCATTCTAGAGGTGCAAGCCCCCGACCTTCGATGGCAACGGGAATGCTGCAGCCGCTTACTGTTGGGTGAGGGAGATGGAAGCGGTACTCGAAATCAGTGAGTGCCGCGAAGATGAAAAGGTGAAGTTCGCGACTCACTCTTTTGCCGACTCGGCATTGTGTTGGTGGGACAATATTGTCCAAGCTGAGGGTACTAGAGTCATCGGGAAGATGCGATAGAGGGAGCTGAAACAACTAGTGATGGAGGAGTTCTGTCCTCATAGGGAACTGGACAGGATCGAGAGGGAGTTCCTGCAACTCGAGGCAGGAACCATGACCCACCCACAGTACACCACCAAATTTAATGAGATGGCGAGACTGGTGCCGGATCAGGTGACACCGGTGTCTCGAAAGATTAACCGGTATATTCAGGGACTGCCAGCTGATATTCGCAGGCACATGATCGCTGCCATGCTGAGCACCTTTAGGTCGGCAGTGGATCTGGCTGGGAGGCTCTACAATGAGAGGGAAGTGACAGTGGTAGAAGTGAAGAAAGCCGGTGGTGGTGACCGGAATTGGATTGAAAAGAGGTTTAGGCGGGGGTGGTTTCACCCCGAACAACAAGAAGATGAGAATGGATGACCGTAGGGTGGGGTCGTCCAGCTCGGGGTCAAAGAAGTGTGGAAAATGTGGAAGGGAGCATCCTGGTGAGTGCAGGATGGGGATGAACGTATGCTTCAGGTGTGGCCAGCCTGGCCATATCGCTAGAGACTGCAAGAAGCCAAGGGCGGAGAGCTCGGGAGCTGGAAATAAGAAGCCGGAAGAAGGAGGGCAGAGGGCAAGTTCTAGAGCTTACACCATGACCCGGGAAGAAGCCAGAGTGGATCCCGATGTCATGTCACGCATGTTTCTAGTTAATCAAACTTGTGCCTCTGTATTATTTGATTCTGGTGCTAGTAGGAGTTTCATTTCTACTACCTTTTGTGCTAAGTTGTCTGCTAGTAGTAGGGGTATTAGCGAGCCTTTTGATGTAGAAACTGCTACCGGTAAGTCCACCAGAGTTACTGATGTAATAGAAGATTGTGCCATAGAATTTGAAGGTCATAGGTTTGCTGCTAAATTACATGTGATGCCCCTAGGTGGATTTGATGCAGTGCTAGAGATGGATTGGTTAGCAACCTATGAAGCGAATATTGTGTGTCGTATGAAGATGATTAGACTGACGGCTCCTGACGGAAGTTCGGTGACAATATATGGCGATCGGCTTACGACGATTCCAAAAGCAATTTCGATGGTGGTGGCGGGGAAATGCATGAGACGTGGATGTAGTGCTTATTTGGCCTACGTGAAGGATGTGGACACGTCAACACCACAATTGTCCGATGTGCCGGTTGTGTGTGACTTTCCTGATGTATTTCCAGAAGTCCTATCAGGTGTGCCACCGGATCGTGAAATCGAATTTCAAATTGACTTGATACCCGGTGCCCAACCTATCGCCAAGGCACCGTACCGATTAGCTCCGACGGAGATGAAGGAGTTAATGAAGCAACTGTAAGAGTTGCTCGATAAGGGTTTCATCAGACCTAGTATCACTCCTTGGGGTGCTCCGGTCTTATTCATGAAGAAGAAGGACGGTAGCATGAGAATGTGTATCGACTACTGGGAGTTGAACAAGTTAACGGTAAAGAATCAGTATCCGTTACCAAGGATTGACGACTGGTTCGACCAGCTCCAGGGTGCCAGTTGGTTCTCGAGAATAGATCTTAGATCTGGCTACCATCAATTGAAAGTGAAGGAGCAAGACGTTCCTAAAACAGCTTTCCGTACGTGCTATGGTCACTATGAGTTCCTCGTCATGTCTTTTGGGTTGACCAATGCGCCAGCTGCTTTTATGGATTTGATGAATTGAGTGTGTCGGCCAATGTTAGACAAATCAGTGATTGTGTTCATCGATGATATCCTGATTTATTCAAGGAGCGAAGAAGAGCATGCCGGTCACATTCGGGAGGTGTTGGAGACTTTAAGAAGGGAGAAACTGTATGCTAAGTTCTCCAAGTGTGCTTTCTGGCTACGCGAGGTGCAATTTCTGGGTCACATGGTAAATGCGGAGGGAATCATGGTGGACCCAGCAAAGGTTGAGGCTGTGATGTAATGGAAGTCACCAAAGACGCCATCCGAAATTCGTAGCTTCTTGGGATTGGCGGGCTACTACAGGAGATTTATTCAAGACTTCTCCAAGATAGCCTCACCCTTGACCAAGTTGACTCGCAACGACATAAAGTTCGTGTGGGGTCGAGAACAGGAGGATGCCTTTTAAGAGATGAAGACGAGACTAACACAAGCTCCTGTCTTGACATTACCCGAGGGAAATGACGACTTAGTGGTCTATTTGGATGCATCCTATTCTGGGCTAGGTTTTGTATTGATGCAGCATGGATGGGTAATAGCCTACGCATCCCGACAACTGAAAACCCATGAAGTCAACTATCCCACACACTATTTAGAACTAGCCGCGGTGGTGTTTGCGTTGAAGATTTGGCGGCACTATCTGTACGGGACGAAGTGCACCATCTTCACGGACCACAAAAGCTTGAAGTACTTCTTCGAGCAGAAAGATCTAAACATGAGGCAGAGGCGATGGTTGGAGCTCAAAAAGGATTATGATTGCGAAATCCATTACCATCCGGGCAAGGCCAATGTGGTGGCAGATGCCCTTAGCCGAAAGGAAAGACCCGAGCCGATTCGGGTGAAGGCTTATCAGTTAATCATGACCTCCGATGTGATGACACATGTTAAGGAGTTTCAAGACGAGGCTTTGAAAGAAGATCGTCTTAACTCCGAAAGGATGAGAGGTCTAGTTACGGAATTGGGCGAGAACACTCTTGGTGTTAAGACTCGATTCGGGCGAATATGGACACCTCGATACGGGGATCTACGTGGAAAGATTATGGACGAATCCCATAAGACTCGATACTCCATTCATCCCGGTGCTACCAAGATGTATCACGATATGAAGAAAGATTATTGGTGGCCGGGTATGAAACGTGATGTCGTGGAGTACGTGAGTAAGTGCCTTACTTGTCTCCAAGTGAAGGCGGAACACCAGAAACCGTACAGGAAGATCCAACCGTTGGATATTCCTGAATGGAAGTGGGAACATATCACCATGGACTTCATTACTAAGCTACCTCGCACATCGAAGGGATGCGATGCTATTTGGGTGATTGTCGACCGACTAACAAAGAGTGCCCACTTCCTACCGATCTGCGAGACGTATTCATCCGAAAGATTGGCGGATCTGTTCATCAAGGAAATCGTAGCTCTTCATGGCATGCCGGTGTCTATCGTGTCGGACCGTGACACCCGGTTTACGTCGAAGTTTTGGAGAAGATTCCATGATGCAATGGGAACGAGGCTACACATTAGTACAGCCTATTATCCTCAGACGGATGGTCAGTCTGAGAGGACGATACAGACGCTCGAGGATATGCGTGGACCATGCGTGATTGATTTTGGAGGAAGTTGGGACGATCACTTACCGTTAGCAGAATTCTCGTACAACAACAGTTATCATGCCAGTATTGGCATGCCACCCTACGAGATGCTATACGGTAGAAGATGTAGGACGCCCGTGTGTTGGGGAGACATTGGGCAGAAAGAGTTAGGAGGTGTTGAGGTGATCGAAGCTACGATCGAGAAATTGGAAAAGATCAAAGCCTTCATGAAGGCAGCGAAAGATAAACAAAAATCGTATGCTGACAAGAGACAAAGACCGATAGAATTCCAGGTTGGCGACCGAGTGATGTTGAAGGTCTTACCTTGGAAAGGAATTATCTGATTCAGGAAACGAGGTAAGCTAAGCGCGAGATATATAGGACCTTTCCGAATCATCGCACGAGTAGGAGAGGTAGCCTATCGAGTTGAACTGCCTGATGAGTTAAGTGGAATTCATCCCACATTCCATGTATCTCATCTGAGAAAGTGCTTAGCTGATGGGGATATGATTGTACAACTGGAGGACATTGAAGTTGACGAGAGGCTCAATTATGTGGAGCAACCAGTGGCAATCATCGATCGCGAAAAGAAGAGGATGAGAAATAAAGTGGTTCCTCTTGTGCATGTACAGTGGAAGCACAGGATGGGATCCAAATCCACATGGGAGACTGAGGAAGAGATGAGGCAGCATTATCCTCATCTGTTTGAGGAATAACAGGTTTCGGGGACGAAACCTATATAAGGGGGGTGGACTTGTAACACCCGTATTTTTTTAAAGAAATAAAAGAATAAAATGGAAAGAAAAAGGAAGAAATGAAAGTCAACCTAAAGTTGAGGGTTAAAAATTCCCAAAAGGACAAAGAGAATAAAAGTTGGTGAATAAAGGGGTATGGCCGCCCATTTTGGCCTGTCAAAATGCTCTCATTCAGTTTTTAGAAAGAGAAACAGCAGAGACTTTGATTTTTAGAAACAGAAAGAAAAAGAATTCGAATTCAAGGTAAGAATTAGTGTTTTTAAGTTGTGTTTTGGCTAAGAAACCGAGAATGCATGTTCTTATGTGTGTGTTGTTGTGTTCGGGTGTGTTCATTGGGTTTTATAGGTGTTGAACTTGTAGCAAACGGGTTTTAAAGAAGTCATACCCGAGATACTGCTAAGGTGTGTTCTAGACCCCGGTTTTTACTTGTTTAAAACACTTTTGGGGCTGAAAATGTATTAAACGATTTTTACTATGTTTATCTATTGATACCCGTATGTAATTTGGCATGTTTGATGATGTTTATTAGATGTTTATGTGTAGTTCATGCTTAGAAGGATCTTGGTAAGCTTAGAACAATTAGGCTTGATGTTTGGGTTTGGAAATTTCATAGTAATAAGTTGGATAGAAGGTTGATGAGCCTAAATAGTGCTCATACGCCCAGAATTTGCCTTAGAAATGTTCTAAGTAGGGTCATGAGTCCAAATAGTTCCCATGTGCCCAGACAGTACCTAATACGCCTAAGACTCATGAGCCTTAACAGTGCTCATGTGTCTTAAAATGACTTAGAAAAGTTGATGTGCTCGAACAGGGCTCTTACGCCTGAAAAATAGGCTTAAAAGCCTAAGAGTGAGATGATATACCTAAACAGTATCCGTGTGAGCCTGAACAGTGGTCATATGCCCAGAAAAGTTAGCCGGACGACTAGGTGTAGGGTCATGAGCCCCAACAGTGCTCATGCGCCCGAATAGCTTATACGCCCAATGTAGGTTGGTACGCTTACATAGTGATGAAAACTCTGAACAGGGCTCATGCGCCCAAATAGTCCTCATGCACCCAAACACTTAGAAATTTTTATAGAATTTTCTGGGAGTCTGTGCTTTAGGGTTTTGACCGAGGTTGACTAAGAGGTTATTAATGATGATGTTCCATGCATGATATGGTTAATTATAATTGTTCCTTATTATAGTTATTGCTACTATTATTATTATTACTTATAGTATGTGACTTTACGTGGTATGTTATTATCGTAACGTAAAGTATATCGTAATAATAAAGTGAAAGAACAATAAAGCAAAGAAGAGGAACATTAATAAAATGTTAATAAGTCTTATAAGCACATAGGAGGGACACGACCGTGTTGTCGTTAGCTCAACTGTGTTGCGGGTTAGCTACCCTTTTATGCGCACAGGCTCAATCAATTAAGATTGGCAGGACCTTTGTAGCGTGCCCTGGGTGATTGGGTCGGCCTTGTACATAGTTCACATAGCCCTTTCGAGGGATACAGTTGACCCTTTTGGGGGGATACACATAGCCCTTTCGAGGGATACAGTTGACCCTTTCGGGGGGATACACATAGCCCTTTCGAGGGATATAGATGGCCCATCACCCGTTTTTCCATCGCGCACATAGTTGGGGCATTGCTCACTGGTCCACATAGACAGTGGAACATAAAGTTAAAAAGTTTACAGAGATGGCATATAGTACAGAGAACGAACAATATTTGTTCATACAGTTAATGCGTGCTCGCATATACAGTACAGAGTTGTATTTTACAGAAAAGAGTATTTTCATATACAACATATAGAAAGTATTTTAAATTATAAAACTAGGACTCACTCAGCAATGCTGACTTTTATACATTTTCAGTTGGCAGGTAAATATTGCTGAGGATGGCATGAGGGCGAAGCTACTCGGCGGGGAAAGACTGACATCCATTCTTAACAGAAGTCACTGTTGTTTTATAATGCAGTTAAACTATTCTTTTGTAAACTGATAAAATCAGGGTGTATTGCTTAGAAACAGTGCTATTAATGAAATGAATGGCTTTTGTTAAATTAATTCCGCTGCTTAAATTTGTAAACCCATAATGTTTGTTGTAATTACTGCTATGTATGACCAACTGTGAGGTGCCCGGGATTTGGGGCCTTACAGTCAATTTCATCTAAAATCACACCAACACCCGGTTCGATTCCCTTCACCATCCGTGACCTGCAACCAGCCGAAACTCAACCTTCGATTGATTTCAACTAAAATTAGCATAGGGCTTTGCTTCCAGAACATCACTAGAAGCTGTCCACGAGTTTAATTTGATTTCCATTATCGTTTGTATATCAATCAGGTTCCCCTGCAGTCGCATCCTGTTCTTCAATTGTTCATATCAAATTAATCTACAACACAGGTAGTTAAACATATATACATACTCGATTTTAGTCGGGTAATAAAAGCCCTAACCATAATTTGATTAACAACATCGATTGGTGTTTCAATTTGATTCAAATCGAATATAGGGTTCATGAAAATTGGGGGAAATTGTTTAAGGGTTGGTTTTAAGATTTAAAAATGGAAATATACCGCGGCTGGAAGCCTTGGTCTACCGGTTCCCCGTTCACTTGCAAACCTTGAGGACCCGCGTTCGAACCCGTGCTCCCTCAACTAATTTTTTTAGGCTTTTTAAGCCTTAATTTAAATAGGAAAAATTTCTTAAAATTATAAAAATGTTTCTACAAACATTAAATATTTTTAAAACCATCTAATTATTTTCTGAAATTTATTTTAACATTTTATTTATTTATTTTATTATTTATTTTTAAACAAATAATATAATTAGTTTAATTTCTTATAAAAATAGATTCCAAATACGATTTATCTTATTAAATTATTATATGTTCAATAATTTAATCAAGTTATTCTCTTTCTTAGCTTAATAATTATTATTTCAAATAATATAAATGGTCGTTTAATACTTTTGCATCTTATCAAATCATTATTTGTTCAAATAATAATTATATTTTTGACTAAATGTTGATTTTTATTGAGACTTTGTTACAAATGGTATTATACAAAATGGACTTTTGTAATAATTTGAGGAATTATTATTATATTAGTGGACTCTATAATAATGATATTATATATTATAATGTCACAAATTATTTACAAATAGTAACTTTCTTATAAAATATACTAATTAAAGGTGTAGATTAATAATTTACTAATTAAAACGCTATTCTTATTAATTTAAATAATTATAAAGCTTTATTAATAGTGAATCATATTAATATTTATACTTAAAGACATTTTTAAAATATTTACATATATAATTCTTCAAGAGGATTAGAAATGAGGGTGGACCTTGGAGCAACTGGTAAAGTTGCTGCTTTGTGACCTTGAGGTCATGGGTTCTAGCCGTGGAAACAGCCTCTTGCACAAAATTGTGCAAGGAAAGGTTGCGTACATCAGATCGCTTCGCGATCCGGCCCTTAATAATTATAGAAACTTAACCCAATCTTATCACTCTTGGGTCCAATGTATGATCCCATGGTGTTATTTGAGTTAATTTTTTTATTCAATAATCAACTTCGGTTTTAAGCACAAGGGTATAATGGTAAAATCATAGCCTTTCTATCATTCACCCTGTAAAATTCAAAATCTCTATCTCGTCTCTCTAATATCAAATCCACACCCATGATAATCCAGAATTCAATCTTCAAACCCTGATTTACGATCCCTTGCACACATCTGAATCCACCTCCATCCATAACAAATCACTATCATACCACCCACCGAATGTGTTCCTCCGCCCATCGATGCCACATGACCAAACCCTCTTCATTATTACAAGCATTGATTCACCCTTTACTTTCACATTCGAAAGCTATCTCCATAATTAGTAGTTTCTCTACACCAAATGCATTCTACTACCCTCCTTTAGTCGATAGTCGATCGATTACCATCACAACACCCTTCGAATAACACTTCCAGCTGCTCCACTTCTCGTGCTATGAAGAACAAGCTTTGTAACCTTCAATTTTGTTTAATTCAACTTACAATAAACACAAAGGAATGTATATATTGATTTTAAAATCAAATGCAAGGGAATTGATGATCATGACCATAGTTCACTGAAAATAGGTTTAGATTTGTGATTTTTAGGTTATATTTGTGATTGTTAGGGTGTAAGTTCTTCTCTACAAGGGTTAATCATCTTGATACGGTGCGTCTTGATATGGTTCTTACTACTCGTTACCTAGAATTGATCATTTATTCGATCAGCTTCAAGGTGCAAGTTGGTTAGTTTTATAGATAGATCTCGGATCAGACTACCATCAGTTGAAGGTAGAAAAAGCAAGATATCCCGAACATGGTGTTTCATACTCGCTATGGATACTACGAACTTTTCATGATGTTATTTAGGTAGACCAATGCCTAGGTGCTTCCATAGATACGATGAACCATGTATATCAACCAACATTAGACAAGTCAATAATTATAATCATCGATGATATCTTGATCTACTCAAGAAGCAACGAGGATCATACTAATCATATCAAAAAGGTCTTTGTAATAACTATGATTTCTAAAAATACACAAAACATAATCAAAACCATCGAATCAAAGGTTAAATGAATGAAATGATACAACGTAACACATTCAGACACAAGTCAAAGCCTTACACATTAGGATAAATAAATTTTTCTTTCTTTTAGTACAATTTCTTAAAACTTTACAAAGTTTAAAATTACAAGAGTAACAAAATAAAGCTTCTACAAAACAATTTACACAACTTACAAAGTTCTCACCCTAAAACACTAAGTTCTTGCCCCATGGAGTTTTCGTTTGACCTCTACAATCCCCCTTACGCTCGGTGAATTGAATAATTTTAAAAAAACAACATCATCACATTGGTAATCACCTTTGTAAGCATACATCTTCTTTTCTAATGTTATATTCATTATCCAATAGACTTGTGCTGCTATGAAGGAACATATACATCAGCTTCAGTTGGACACACTTGTAGCTTTAAAATATCTTCTCCTCCAAACTTTAGTAAGTCAATGGGATCAACAATCCGATACTATTTATCAATATAAAAGATAACTGCGTGTCCACTATCCTTTTCACATATCCATCTGTAAGGATTACACTTAGAGCCTGATGCAACCAAAGATCTCTAAGCATGCACATGTGAAGAGTTACTTCGGAAGATTTGGTACAACTCAATGAATTACACTAAGTATCAAATTTTCCGAAGCCAAAGATGAAGTCTTCTGAAGCTTCAAAGATAAAGTATTCCAAAGCCAAGAGACAGATTTCTTCTGAAGATAGAGAAGACATGCTTTCTCTGACTTAGGTTTGACAAAAGCTGAACCACTTTTTGCTGCCTGAAGACTCATCCACTTACATAAGTTGGTGAAAAGTCTATACTTTTATCAACTGTAGATTAAGGTTTTGAGAGTCTGTAAGTTTTCTACTTTTGTACTTTCATCCTTTTTTATTAGATAAGTGTGAGCTATGGCATGTCATAATCACTTGTCAAAGGAAAATCTTTCGTTTTACTTTACATTGATCTTGTTGTCTAGATTAGTGTTTCCAGCTGACATTCAAAATATGACATGTTGTAGAATGTAGTACAAAGTATTTCAAGTACATGTCATTTGAATTAAGCTTTGTAACACTTTGTAAAAGAACTTGAGAGAAATATACATCATTCTTGAAAACCATCTTATTGTTTTCTTGTTCTATTCTTTACTTGTGTTCTTTGTTACACCTTTAAGTCGTTCCCTATTTGAACTGTTAAGTGTTCTAAGTCTCTCGAAACACTGTGAAACTATTATATTAACCCCCTTCACTGGTCCTACCATTGGTATTAGAGCTTTTTAGGCTATTGATTATAAGATCTCACCATCTTTAATCTCTTTCAATTTCATAAAACACTTACCAGCTCAAATGGCAGCTCTCACAAAGGCTGATATGGAAACTAGTACCATGAAAAAATCTCCATTGATCACTCATGATGTCTCTGATACTTGGTGCCAACGTATGGAAGGGTTCATCAAAGCTCAAGATAGCAGGATGTGGAGATCTGTTGTCAAAGGACCTCATATCTCAAGCACCTCTTCAACAACTACTAGAGGTGGGATGATTCCGAAGGGAATGGCTGACATTTCTGAGGAAGATTGGAAGAAGACTGACATAGGTTAGAAGGTCATTTCTAAACTCTATATAAAATGATTCAAGAAGTGCAAAGCTGGTAAGCAGCTCTGGGTGTACTGAAGCTTATGTATGAGGGGTCTGATAAAGATAAAGAAAACAAGAAGGGCCTCATGAAGTAGCAGTTTAGAACTTTGCCTGCAAGTCAGATGAAACTATGATTCAATAATTCTTTGGGTATGTTGAGATTGTAGATACTATGATGGATGTTAAAGTAAAGCTTGAGTATAGGTAAATATGAGGAAGTTCATGTTCTCTCTTCCCAGACAATGGACTCACTACTTTCTGGCTATTAAGGGAACCGAAAACCTCTTCACACTTAATCTCACAGAGTTATATTCACTACAAGAAAATGAAGCTAATGCAACTCCAGTAAAAAGTTGCAATAGGCCTTGAAAAGGTTGCATTAGGCCTAATGCAACCTTTCATCAAGGGCTGCATTAGGTGAAGTTGCATTAGATCTAATGTAACCTTTTTGTTAGCTAATGCAACTTTTTCTAAAAGTGTTGCATTTACTGTTTAAATGCAACTATTTAACAATGCAACCTTTTTTTACATGCTAATGCAACATTGTTTTACTTTTAAATACAACCTATGCTATCTCAATTGCAACTTTTGGTAGACTAAAATGCAACCTTTGTTGCACTTTAATGCAACAATTATTATATTTTTATTAGAAAAATGCAACTTTTTTTTATCAAATGCAACATTTCTAATATTTTAACTAGAAAAAATGCAACCTTTTTTTACAAACAAATGCAACTTCGTAATTCATTGTTTAATGTATTAAATTTATTATTAATATGTAATACTCTCCCAATTTCACCAACATAAGAATAACATAAATATAACAGATAATTATATATTGTAACTAAACATAAGGTCTAATTCAAAATAACAACATGATCAACATAAATTTGTCAAATACACTTGTAAAAAGTAATGAACACCTCCTACTCATCTCTAAGATCTTGAAGTACTTCAATAGGTAGCTTTTTCATAATATTCTGCATCATAGCTTCAAAGTTTGCTCGTTGGTTGTCAAAATCTTTCCGTATACCTTCTATCTCAACTTTTTTCCTGTCATGGTCCTGTTCAATTTCTTTTCGCATTTCAAGTAACTGTGTTTTTTCAACTTCAAAACCCGTTTTGAGTGATTCCATAAGTCCCCCCGAAATCATGTACGGTTCC
Source organism: Flaveria linearis (assembly GCA_024085815.1). Lineage (NCBI taxonomy): Eukaryota > Viridiplantae > Streptophyta > Magnoliopsida > Asterales > Asteraceae > Flaveria > Flaveria linearis. Next base: position 26,252,443 of record CM044015.1, read on the forward strand.
TCGCCACCATCCACTTTTTTCAACATTTTTTTAGTAACACCTTTGCCATAAAGTCGAAGGTAGCCATTATACTCCTTGTTCATTACAACAGTATAAGGATCGACCAAAGCTTTTTCATCTTCTGCAGGTTTGTAATTCTTCATTTGTTCCTTCAAAGGAGAATAAGAAAATATTATAAAATTACAACCAATAAACTAACAATACAAGTTGCTTGTCGAAAAATTTAGTAACAATACAAGTTACTTGTTGAATACAACTACCCATAAACAAGTTATTATCTGACATATATCAAGAACCATACAACATCAAATATTTCTAACTAAAAACAAGTCTAATGTCAACTTTTCTAATGTTAAATTAAACCAAGTCTAAGGGATTACAAGCTACGGTATATACTTGTAACGCCCGGAAGTTTGAATTTTTGGAGTGTTATGCGACTGAGTCTCAGTCGCATGGAACTCATGCGACTAGGGGACCAATCGCATGATGCTCGAACAACTGAAGGTTCAACCGCATGGAACTCATGCGACTGGAGGTCCAGTCATATGGTGTTCATGCGACTGAAGGCCCAGTCGCCTGGACCTCAGGCGACTGAGCTGTAGCTATAAAAGAGGGGCAGCCCTCTCTTCTTCCCCACACTTACACATTCAGTCGGGAAGAAAGAGCAGAGAGAGAGAACAGAGAAAGAAGAGAAAGAAAGAGAGAAAGTGGTGAATCGGGCTCGAGAATTGTCGAGTGACTAGTCCAAACGAAGCTCTTCATCTTCTCCTCGATTATGTGAGTTCTAGAACCCCTCATTTACTTGTTTTCATACGATTTTGGGGCTGGAACACATTCAAACCCGTTTTTGAAAAAGTGTATGTTTGACCCACTTGAGTGAAATCTTGGGTAATGTGTTTAAGGTATGATTAGGACTTGCACATGCTTGTATGATGTCCTAATATAAATCCCTGAGGTTTAGGAGGGTTAATTTGGGCTAGAAATGAGTTTAGAGGTGTTTGAAGGCCGTAGGTCGCGGCTGCTGTTCGTGATGAACTCCAGTCGCTACCCAGTTAGGGCTAGGAGACTGAAGGGCCAGTCGCACGACTGAGGAATGACTGATGTTCAATCGTACGATTGAGGCTCAGTCGCACGACCGAGCCTCAGTCACACGACAGGCCATGCGATTGAGGGATTCAGTCGCATAGGTCCATTCGCATAGTAGTTCAGTCGCACGACTGAGGGTTAGTCGCCCAGTAGCCTATTCGTATAGTGTTCATTCGCATGATAGGAGGTCCATTCGTATGATTGTATGCCCATTCGCATAACTACCCAATCGCGTGACCCAGTCGCATGGAGGCCATGCGACTGAAGTATGTTCAATTGCCCAAATAGGGCTGATGTGAAGGAGGAGAGATGTGTATGTAGGATGTAAATATTATAAGTATGATGTTTCCTTATATGATGGAAATGACTCATGATTTGTAAATATCTATGTTCCTTATGTCCATGTATGTTTATCTTTTCGTGACTTTACGTGAATGAATGAATGAATGAAACGAATGTAATAAGAACGTAAAGTGAAAGATAATGAAAGAGGAACATGATGAATGAATGGATGCATTGATGAATGAATGAATGAACGTAAGAAAGGCTTGCAAGCAAATGAATGGTGGTGCACACCCCTGGCAGGTGTTAGCTCAACTGTGATGCGGGTTAGCTACCCCGAAGGATGCACATAGGGTCAATCTTTGAGATTGATAATGAGGTGAGCGACTTTGTGTTGCAACAGACTCGGTTAGCAGGCAATCGTGAGATTGCCACTGAGGTGAGCAGCCATGGGCTGCAACAGACTCGGCTAACGTATGATCGTGAGAGATCGATATGGAGGTGAGCGGCCTTGTTGTCGCAACAGACTCGTAAGAATGAATGTAAAGACTGAAAGAGTTAATGAATGAACATGAATGATGACAATGAATGGTACACGAATGAAAGCCAATGAATGAATAATGAGGATAATAATAACATTATCTATGTGTACGTATGTTGTGTGATCGCGTGTATGTAAGAACGGTTTCTAATAAATGAAAGTATGTCTTATTATAAAACTAGAACTCACTCAGCAACGCTGACTTTTTATGTGTTTCCAGTTGACAGGTAGGGTTGCTGAGGATGGCACGAGGTGGCTACTCAGCTCTTTTGGGATGACATTCTCCTTTTTATAATGCTGCCACGCATTATGTTGCGTGCAAGTGTTCCTTGAGGATCCCGATAAACGGGATTACTTAAGGAATCTTCTTTATGATGAAATTTTAATATTTCTATACTAAAGGTCAATGTGTATGACCCTATGAATGTTAAGGATTCAAATAAAAGAGATTACTTAAGAAATTCCCGGTTTCATATGCCTCCGCAGCAATCATAGTAAAGTTAGGCAATGTAAAGAAAGCTTGTATTTTGTATTCAAGTCAACGATGTAATGTATTGTAAAAGCTTTTATGATGAAATGAGAATCTACTACTTTTCAATTCCGCTACGTTATTTTACTTAGTATATGTAAATTATATGTTGAAGTGCGATGAATGACCAACTGTAAGCGTCCCGGGAACGGGGCCTTACAATATTTGTAATACAATAAATAGTTATTGTTATATAATTTGTTTATGATACCCTGAATGTTGCATGAATGTCTTCGTAATGAACTAATTTGAACAATAGAACATGAAAATGACTTTTAAAAGTCAACACACACACAATACTTCATCCAAAATTCTCAAAACAAAAAACTTGAAAAAACTTACAATTTTCTTTGCGGTGTCATCATATGTATCAAGATATACATGCCCTTCGGTCCTTCTACGCGTGACTTCAAATATTTGAGTTAAACTTGGTACTTCCTTGTTTGGATCTTCATTTTTCTATATTCATGATAACATTTATCTATAAAAATCCGGTCTTGAATAGTGAAAAACACAAATCACGAGCAAAATATAATCATATTACCATCTCATCACGAATTCTAGCAAAACTTTTTGGGCCGGCTGTATGCATATTTTTTTGAGACATGCGCATTTCCTTAGCCCACAAACAACGCTTCTGGATAGACATGAATGTAAATGACTCAGCTAATAAAAAAACTCTAAATAGCAAATAGTAATAGATAAATTTTCTAGAAAATTACCGCCACATCTTTATTACTCCATAACCTCAATAGTTGCGAGAAATCATCTACCGGAATACTTTTAGGCCTGTTCTTCCATCTTGTTTTGTTATCATTATATTGATAGAAGTGCTTTTTCTTAAACGTACACTTGTGTACTTTATACGATTGACCAATACTCTTTAAAACCCAACTTTTAGCAGCAGCAGGGACATCATATTTTTCCTTTAAAAAAATTAGAGTTAGTTATAATATAAATATAACAAATATACAGATAAAGCTACTTAAAACCGTACCAAGATATACATCAATATTTTATCTTTATGTGGCACATTCTTCCATGAAGTATGAATCAATGGTGCATAAGTATGATTACAAGCGATCGTACCCAAAAATCGAGAGAATTGTCCAACTACATCCTTCTCCTTTGTTACAGGTCCCACTGGTTGTCCAAATTCATTACATATATTGACCTCTCGTGCATCGACTTTTCGCGTGTGCAAAAGATGCAACATTGTTGGTCCTCTTTTATTGGTTTTAGATTCTGAACTCAAGTATACATCAAAAATATATTTATAATTATACATATATATATACACATGAATATAACCAATAACAAATAAAAAACATGGTATAAGTAGTTAAATTGAACCTGTTGATTTTTCTAAAGCAGGGCGATGTAATTGATCTTGAACTAATGCATCGTCCTCGTCTTCCAAATCATCTTGGCTATCACTCCCTTGTATCTCATTATTATTTGCAGATACTAAAAGGTTCATGTGCTCAATTTCATCATCTTGGTCAACATAAAATTATCATAGTTAAATACAACACTACCAATAAATAGAAATTAAAAAAACACAGCAACAAAAGAATGAACTTGTTTACTTGATCACTAAATATAAGTACCTTTAGATCTCATTATATACCCTTCATTCTCATCATCCTCCAACCCTATTGGTTCCATATCTACTTCATGAACATGTAAAAGCATTTAATAGTAAATCCATGTGAAAAGTAGTTGTATGACTGACTTATTACTAAATAATTGAATGAACTTTAAGATCATTTAAATGATACCTTGAAATGTGTCACCCTCATCATCATCCTCATCAACAAGAAACAAACATTTCTTTGATCCACGTTTGATACAAGTAGGCTTTGTCAAAAAAGTGTTGAATACTTCTGTTTGCCTTGTCCCTTTATTCATTGAAATTAGTTCACCCATGGTAAGTGTTGCTTTAGAATGACCCCCTTTTATTGTATTTGAATCCGAGACCTTTGGAGCGATCACTCGACGTTGCTTTGCCAAATTAGCAACTTTATTCATGGTCATTGGTGCAACATATCGTGGACAATATTGCTATAACAAATGTCATTTTCATTAGAGAACATAATTCTACTAAAATTAAAATAAGTAAAAAATCTTATTACCTTTTTGGGTACTTCAACACTTGTATCAAATTCTTGATAATCTCCCTCATTATCATCAATCATTTCAGGAGTATAATTTATCTCTCTCCCACTAGAATAAGTTGGTTTCACCTTCTTTTCTTTGTTTTTGACTTTCTACCAAACTTGTCAAAGACTTAGCGAGTCTTTTAACTCCTAAATCTCGTAGTCTTTCTTGGTTTTCTTGAACCCTCAATTCTCTCATTTTTTTTGTAATTATTAACTTGTTTTCTATTTGACATTAGACCTGCTCAAATAAATAAGTTATAGTTTAATTTTTGTAGTGATGATACAACAGTCAGAGAACATTGACAAACTTATGTTACTTACGATGGTAGCTCTAAGAGTAAGTTTTGTTGATCAATTTTATGTCATCCTAAAAGAAGAATCTACCAATAAAAGTAAATATTAACAGCAATTATAAACATCTTGAAATATATAATCTACACTTTATATCTATGAAATCAGCCATGGTATTTTACAAGAAATGGCAGGATACATATAGGCATGAAGTTAGTTTTGATTGTGAACAATATGCTACCAAATTGAACACGTAATTTTGAAATTTAATGTATCCTGTTGCACGTTGTTTGGTACTATGAATATAGGCAAATTACAGAGCTTCAACAACACCTCCATTTGCAACCACCCATCAGCTCCAATAATTCATGGAAGACGAATTGAACAACCGACAAACATAAATATAATATCGAACAGGCAAAGTGAATCTACAGACCGTGAGTTCAATCAACAACTAAATAAAAAAAACAGGCCTGGTGATTATTAATAAGTCAGAATTCGATCTACAAAGTGCGAAAATGATTACCCGGGATGTCGATGATGAAGGTAACAGACCCGATTAAGAAGCCAGAAGAATTCTGTTGCTACTTGGCATTCAATTCGTATCATAAACCTAAAATCACCAAGAGAAAGCGTGAATACATGAAAATCTGTTTGCAAAATCTGTGATTTAGGCGTAAATAAGATTCTGGAGGGAATTTCTAATTTTGTATTGTATTTTGATGTAAATCAGGAGGGAACAAGTATAAAGTTAAGTATAAATTAGGAGGGAACATATACTTCAAGGGAAAATATAGAAGGTTAAGTTAATTAATTTAAGGAGTAGATGGTTTTTAAGCTGTTTTTTTCTACATTTTTTTAAATAATTGCAGTTACATCATGAAAATAATGAGTATATATACATTAATAATAACTAGTTCGACTTAATTTGATAAAATATGGGTCAACCAAGGTTAATGATTGTTGTCTACCTCAAATGATTGTGAACTAAGGTTAATGATTGTCGTATAGGTTTGTCAACAACCAATCATGGTTATTGAACAACCAATTACGATCATTGATGGCTACTTTAGGTCATTGATAGTCAATGTTGGTCATTGAGTATCCATCAAGGTTAATTTAGCCACTATTAAGGAATTAGAGTTCAATTAAGGTTTATGAGCGTTATTTAGGGCAACGATGTTTGCTTAAGGTCATTATAGGTCACTTATAGTTCTAAATGCTACATCAGATTCGTTGTTTGTCAAATAGGGTTTTCTTATTGTCAAAAGGTGATTATCGGTGGTTAATTAGAGTTATGATGGTCAAATAGGCTTATTAAAGGTTAATTAGGGTCATTGATGCTTAATTAGGATCATTGATGCTCAGTTAAGATTAATGTGACCATTAGTGATCATTTAGAGTTAATGTTGGTCAATTAAGGTCAATCATGTTCATTGATTGTTAATTTAGTGTAAATGATGGTCTATTAGCGCTAATGATGACTGCTTTTGGTCACTAACAGCCAATTAAGACTATCGATAGTCCATTAGAGCCATTGTTGGTCATATAGGGATTTGATGGTCAGATAAGCTAGTTGATGGTTAATTAGGGTTATGATGGTCCCAATAGGCTTATTGATGATAAGTTAGGCTTAATGATGCGTAATTACGGTTATGATGGTCATACATGCTTATTTATGGTCAAATAGGATTGTTGATGGTTAATTAGGGTGGTGATGGTCAAATAGGCTTATTGATGGTCAATTAGGGTTATTAATGCTTAGTTAGGGTCATTTATGCTCAGTTCAGGTTAATTTGATCATTAGTGGCCATTTAGAGTTAATGATGGTCAAATAGGGTCAATCATGTTCACTGATTGTTAATTTAGTGTAAATGATGGTCTATTAGCACTAATGATGACTGCTTTTGGTCATTAACGGCCAATTAAGACTATGGATGGTCCATTAGAGCCATTGTTGGTCATATAGGGATTTGATGGTTAGATAAGCTTGTTGATGGTTAATTAGGGTTATGATGGTCCCAATAGTCTTATTGATGATAAGTTAGGCTTAATGATGCTTAGATGGTCATACATGCTTATTGATGGTTAAATAGGATTGTTGATGGTTAATTAGGTGGTGATGGTCAAATAGGCTTATTGATGGTCAATTAGGGTTATTAATGCTTAGTTAGGGTCATTTATGCTCAGTTCAGGTTAATTTGATCAGTAGTGGCCATTTAGAGTTAATGATGGTCAAATGGGGTCAATCATGTTCATTGATTGTTAATTTAGTGTAAATGATGGTCTATAAGCACTAATGATGACTGCTTATGGTCATTAACGGCCAATTAAGACTACCGATGGTCCATTAGAGCCATTGTTGGTCATATAGGGATTTGATGGTCAGATAAGCTTGTTGATGGTTGTTTACGGCCATTGAAGGTCAAATAGGCTTATCGCACTAATTTGACATGTTGACCCATCTGATGTTACACAACTTGGTCCTCAAATAGGCTTTACTGCACCAAATTGAGTAGTTGACCCATTAGTTGTCAACAACTTAATTTACCAAAACAAGACTTGTCAAATGTCGTTGTTTATGGCCATTTTATTGCACTAATTAACTGTTTACATCAGATCAAAGTTTACCAAATCAAAGTTTACCCAGTAGTTGACCAATTAACTCATTCACTTTTTACATTACTCAATTTACCAAATCAGAGTTTATTTGTTAATAGTCAAATGATGTGGTTACAATCATTGATTGTCAAATAGGCTTATTACACCAATGTGACCTGTTGACCTATTTGCTGCTAACACAACTCAACTTGCCAAAACCAAGTTTTGTCAAATATAGTTGGTCTTTTTTCAGGTCAAATATTATTACTGGATTAACTTGACCAGTTAACACATGCACTGTATACACAACTCATTTGCAGCAGAAACCCATTGGATTTTAGACATCCCAATAACATCATGACCCTCAATAAACAAAGAGAAAGAAAAAGAAGGTACTACAGATACATAAAAAATCAATCAGAAACAGAAAACTATGACTGATGCAACAGATTTGTTTGAGAACAAGAAACAAATGACTGATGCAATTATATACACCCTTGGGCTTTATGTGCACTACTACAGCTTTATGTCAACTACTTGAACAGGTAACTGCAGCATCCCAAAATAAAATTTAATAGTGTTGTCCAAATGAGGAGTCATTCTAAAGCAACATGTTTAAGAAAAGGTCAAACTATAAGTTTCTATTACAGGTCAATATAAAAATTTACAATGAAATTGGTCAAAAATGCCACAATATAGTGAATTAGAATGAAACACGTTAACAAGCAACTTTTTTATAATAACAACTCAATTTAACGACACATCATGTTTTATCTTTTTATATATCAGCAACTTTTGACATATTTTATCTTTTGACCCATTAGTTGTCAACAACTTAATTTACCAAAACAAGACTTGTCAAATGAGGTTGTTTATGGCCATTTTATTGCACTAATTAACTGTTTACATCAGATCAAAGTTTACCACATCAAAGTTTACCCAGTAGTTGACCCATTAACTCATTCACTGTTTACATTACTCAATTTACCACATCATGTTTGCTGTTGACATCTTTTGACATGTTTGTTGTTGACAATATAGTGATAAGGGTTAACTTTTACTTCTATTTTTTCTTCTTACATCAGTTGTCTAATAGACACACCCCTGCAATTAAAACAAATATATATTCAAAATCCACAAAGGGATATGGAGTTGTAAGTGTTATAAGAACTGTTACTAATCTTGACTTTTCAAAGTCAACTGGACTATGTGCAACTAATTAAGATCATAAAATTATGATAAAATATCAATAAATTCTACAAATAGTTGAAGAAAAACATAAGTTTTAACAACAAGGAAATTATATATGCTCGAACTGTTTGACCAACCCATTTTAAAAGGTAATAAAAAAGAACTGTCAAATCAACTTATTTGTACCTCAATAACTCAATGAGCATAATCTTCATCTGCATTCACCCAATCCCATAATGTATCATCGTTATCAGAATCGTCACCACTCTCAATATCAACTACATCCATGTCAGCTAAACTTGTACTTGCTTCAACTACAATAGGAGGTATATCTTCTCTTGGCAAATAAGTCTCTTGCCCTCTAGCTTGAGCAAGAGAACCCAACCTATCTTCAGCAGATTCACACCAATAGGATGCACCATTAGTTTCATTATTTTCTTCTTCGAAGTCATATACATCCCTTGGAACTATATCGAGACATAATGCAAGCCATCTACCATAGGGTCTGGTACATAGAAGACCTGTTTCACTTGGGAAGGCATGACAAAAGGATCATCTGAATAGCACAACTTGTTCAAATTAACACATGTTAACCCATAATCATCTTTCTCAACATGGTACCACTCATAATAAAACAACACAACTTTAAACTTTGACCAATAGTCAAGTTCAATTATGTCCAAATTCGACCATAGTAGTCAACATTCCCAACGGTTGGATTTTTGTCCCACGAACTCGTAAAGCTAGGAGTTAAAGCTGTAATCAAAACACTGTTGTTTAGAGTTTTACATTTAACATCTCTTGATTTGGTATGAAAGCTATATCCATTAGCATAATACCCATAGTATCTCTTAGATGTAGGACTAGGTCCCTTAGCAAGCCAAAACATATGATCTGGAACAGTATTATTTAACATTTTGTCTTTGAACCAATTAGAGAACTCACGGCTATGGTTTTGTGCTCGTGCCCATCGACTTTGTCGAGGTTGATGTTCAATATAAGCTTCATGCTCACTGCAACATCATTTAGACAATTATGTTGTGAATCTGAAAGAACTAATACTAAGATATAATTTTAAGGAAATAGAGACTATATATTGATTACTTACTTGATAAGCTCATTAACTTCTACAGAATTAGAATTAAATAAAGAATAACGATGTGCTTGTTCCTTTAAATGAACATCTAAAGTGAATACTTGTCCCTGTCTTCATTTTTCACCCCCCAAAGGATGGCCAACATTCACGAATATTGACTCATCCGTTTATTTTCGCCCTCCATATCATCGTTGTCTTCTGCGCCCGTATTAACATTTGTATTTACTCCATGCATATAACGTGAGCAAAAATTCAAACATTCTTCAATCAAATAGCCTTCTGTTATGGATCCCTCTAGTCGACTCTTGTTCCGCACATATGACTTCAACTTGCACAAGTATCTCTCTATGAAAAACATCCATCTATATTGAATAGGTCCTCCAAGCCTAACCTCATTTACTAAGTGGATAGGTAGATGTACCATTATGTCAAAAAAATTTGGCAGAAATATCTTCTCAAATTCACATAATGTTTCTACAATCTCCAATTGTAATTTGTCAAGGTTCTCAGGCTTGATTACCTTGCTACACAAGCTTCGGAAAAATACACCCAGCCTAGTTAATGGTATGGCTACATGTTTGGTAATGATTTTCTAACAACAACTTGAAGCAAGTAATGCAAAAAGATATGAGCATCATGACTCTTGTAAACCGAAAATTTCTTTCTTGAGGAATGAACACAACATGCAATATTAGACCCAAACCCGTAAGGTAATTTTGTTTCCTTCAAAACACGACAGAAATTAACTTTCTCATTTGAAGACATTGAAAAACATGCATTTTGGATGATAACATGCTTACCATTATCAGAAAGTACCGGTTGAAGCCTTTCTTTAATACCAAGGTCTAAAATGTCAAATCGAGCTTTTGGGTGATCTTTGACTTTCCACTAATATCCAACAAAGTCCCTATCACATTATCACATATATTTTTCTCAATGTGCATCACATCAAGATTATGTCTACAATTATTGAATTTCCAGTACGGCAAGTCAAAAAATATTGACCTTTTCTTCCATGGGCAAGTGCTATCATTTTTCTTCTTTTGTGTCTTACCAAATAGATTTTTAAAGCTAGACAACTCACTCAAAGCTTCTACACCTGATAGAAGTTTTGGAGAAAGTCTTTTCTCCGTCTTTCCATTAAAAGCACTCTTATTACGTCGCCATGGGTGTTCAACATCTAAAAATCTGCGGTGATCCATATAACATGTTTTCTTACTATGCTTTAAGTAAAGTGAGCTAGTCTCATGAATACAACACGGACATGCAAAATTTCCCTTTGTTTTCCACCCAGACAACATTGAGTACCCTGGAAAGTCACTAATTGTCCACATTAATACTGCATACATTTTAATGTTTCATCTTTAGATTTGTCATATGTATTCAACCCATTAATCCATAATTCTTTAAGCTCCTCAACCAAAGGTTGTAAATAAACATCTATGTTATTACCTGGAGATTCAGGTCCAGGAATTAACAAAGACACCATAAAGTATTCTGGTTTCAGTGACATCCATGGAGGCAAGTTATAGTTAACCAACACCACAGACCAAGTGCTATGAGCAATACTCATTGTTCCAAATGGATTAAATCCATCACTTGACAAGCCTAACCTCACATTTCTCGATTCTTTTGCAAAATGAGGATACAAAGAATCAAAGTCCTTCCAACTTTGCCTATCAGCAGGATGTCGTAAGTTTCCATCTTTTGGACATCCTTCATCATGCCATGTCATATGTTTAGCTGTTTCTGAACACATAAAAAGTCTTTGTAGCCTTGGTTTTAAGGGAAAATGCCACACCACTTTAGCTGGAACTTTTGAAGGTTTTTTCAAGTGTTCACTATCATGCCTCAACTATTGGTTCTCATTTGGTTGTTTCCACTTTGAGGTGTGGCAAATGTGACAAACTTCAATATGTTCATTCTCTTTCCAATAAAGCATACAATCATTTGGACATGTAGGAATCTTCTTATAATCAAGCCCTAAATCCCTTATAACTTTTCTAGCTTGAGTAAAACTAGCTGGAGGTTTTGCTTCTGGAATCATCTCTTGTAAAAGTTGTAGAAGTTCATCAAATACCACATTACTAAGCCCATGAAGAGTCTTGTAGAGAAGAAGTCTGATGATGAAAGAACTTCGAAAAATTTACACCCTGGGAACAACTCTTGCTTTCCATCTTCTATAAACTTGTAGAACTTTTTGGTGTTTTCATTTAGACCTCCTTGTGACGTACTTGTTTCCTCTATGGTATCTCTAAATATCATGCAAAAACTTCTCAAATTTTCATGCATACCATCCCTATTATCATCAATGTCAATATTAAATCTTCTCTCTGAGGGGCTTTCCATGAAAAACCCATACATAGTAGTCTTCTACAAATCCGTGTCCTTTTAAATGATCAAATACTTCATCTCTTCGATACCATTAACGATTTTTACACCGTTTACAAGGACAACATATTTGTGATCCTTTTGCTGCCTTGTGAAATGAAGCATTAAGGAATTCTATAACTCCGGCTTCAAATTCTGGTAACCATCTAGGTAAATACATCCAATCTCTAACATTTCTCATGTCTCTCGTATCCTGAAGTTAATAGAAACATTAAAAAAACAACATGGTTTTATTCACATATAAGAAAGTGCATCTTAGTAGCATGTATGCTTATGTAAGGTAATTGCTTATATATAGACTAACCGACTGTCTTTTACATTTATTGTAGTAGCATGTATGCTTATGTAAGGTAATTGCTTATATATAGACTAACCGACTGTCTTTTACATTTATTGTATATGTTATTACAACTTAAAGTAAAAACTCAGCAAAGGATGTATGTATTAAAAATATGAGCAAACAACTGATGAATCATACTCTAAGCAACAAATTAATAAAAGCTGACTTATGCATTAGCACGATTAATTGATAAAACATATTAATCAACTTGGCAGTTGTATAGAGCTAAAAACAAAACATATTAAAGCTGTGACTTTATCAATAGATAATAACTACATTGGAAATTAACGGCTTAAAGTCCTATACAACTCAAGTAACGATCGGTTCTTTAATCAGGTTAGTCGCTAAAAGTGGGTGATGAATAACAAATCAGTAGCTTAGAGTAATAACCTTCTTCTTCTATCAGTTCTTCTCTCTTTCAATTCTAGGCTTAAAAAAACAAAACATGAATCTGGGAATCCATAATACGTCTAATAAACTCAGCTAAAATTATTATAAACTCCTAACATACTTGTTAACAAGCCAAAGTGCCAAAGTGCCAAAGCAAAGAACTTTTATGAACAACAGAATTAGTCATACTAACCTTGCACTATGTTGAAAGTGATGGTTGAAGCAAACAATTGATACGGATAATGATCAAGCAGCCAAAGATTCAACAAATGATCAAAGGTTGCATTCCAATATGTTTTAATCGATTACATGAGCTCTTGATGTCAAGCCTAAAAATTCAATCTGAAAACATCAACAAAATAACCTGATCAATGATTTAGTACCGGAAACAACTAATGATGAAGCACAAAACCAG
>CM044015.1:26865857-27155857 GCA_024085815.1 Flaveria linearis
GATTTGAAAATTCCAAGTGAAAAAAAAATGCACAAACAGTTGTTATATGTCTGATTAGTTGATGTGTGGACATTTCAGATTTATTATGCTACTAATAGTGCTTATGCTACTGAAACAGTGCTTATTCTACTGAAACAGTGCTTATGCGACCAACAGTGCTTATGCTACTAATAGTTCTCATAAGTCTGAAACAGTTCTCATACGGCTAACCTAATGTGTCTAACAGTGCTAATACGACTAGACTCACAAGGCTGTATAGTGCTCATAAGTCTAAAATTTTTGTACTTAGTATAAATAGAACACTTGTGATATTCATTTCATTCTAAATTCAAAAACCCTCATAAAACCCTCATAAAACCCTCTGAACTCTCGAACTTTCGACCTTTCTTCGAACAAAACCCTTATTCATCGATTGAATCCATTTTGAACAAAAATTCCAGATTGTTGATAGTATTCTTGTGATTGTGAATGTAAGTGAATGAATCATATTCAACTGATTTCATTTTAAATGAAACATTTTGATGGTCGTTCGATCCTTGTACGGTCGTATGAACCCTAACACTTGTAAAATCACAGATTACTTCAAATCGAGAAAAAATGTGAAAAATTGATGATTGATTCTTGTTCATCTGATGATTTCGATCATGATATTAGGTTAAGCTTGTGATAATCTGATATTTGATTGAAGTTTTGATTCATGGTCACCGATGAACATTCTCGGTGATGATGAACTTGATGAAGAAGATGAACAGTTTCATAATTTTCAAAATAAAATAACACAAAATTCAAGTCAGCGATTGAGAATGCATTGAAGGAAATTGAAATGTACAAGCAGAAGCCAATGTTCTCTGTAAAAGAAGAACCTGAGGATTTCTTTGCAGATTGAAGAATGAAGAGAGAAGAGTGAAGATAAAAGAAGAAGTCAAAGGATGCAGAGAAGATAAAATGAAGACAAAGACAAGATCGAAGATAAAAGAAGAAAAGAAAGGATGGAGCTGAACTGAAGACTGAAGACAATGGATTGTTTGATGTGAAAGGGTTACCATTTCCAGTCTTCTTTGGTTTCACGCACTCTCGTTTGAAGTGTCCCTTTTCAGCACAGTTAAAGCATGTGACTTTTGTTTTATCAAAACCAAAGGTTGTGTCTTTAGTAGCAATCAGGTTTGTCTAGTTGTTTTCACAAACTTCTTTGCTCTTCTAACTGCACTAGCTGAAGGAATTGATCTGCCCAAGATACATATTAAATTGATGTGGCTAATGTGATATGATCCAAGTCGGGTCACACCCAATAACAAGCCAAACAAACACCGATAAATATTTATTCGTTGATAAGATCACACAAATAAATATTAGCACCAATTTAGATACCGGGTTTTCTAAATCATTGCTTTTGTAAATGAACAACATTATATGGATAATTTGTTCATGAGAAATAGTTGTTTTATAATTTAAGTTGGTTAAGTAATATCAAACAATAGTGTGTTATATTTTATAAAATTAAAAGAGTTTTAATTTTATAAAACTAAAGTGCAAGAGTGTATTTTTTTATAAAAGTTCAAATGAGAGGGAAACCTCATGTGGGACCAAAAAATTCGGCCGCCCCTAGGGCATTATGAAGGCTCTTGATTTGTTCTTGGTGCATGCAAGAATAACTCACTTGAACACTCTTCTACCAACACACCTTTCTCTCACACACACAAAGCAAAAGGAATTCTCTCACACACATAAAGCAAAAGGAATTCTCTCATCTCTCTCTCTCTAGAACTCGGTTTCTAGAGCTGAAAAACAAGGGTTTTTTCAGCTTTCAAGCAAGGATTCTTGGCTGAAAAAATCGATTTCGAAGAGGGTTTTCAAGTGGGTGCAACACAACCTAGCAAGTGGGTGTTTGAAGGAGCTTGGGGTATCATCTCTTGAGGACTTCTACCTTGAAGTTTTTGACATTCAAACATCATCATCTAGCCTCCAAATCCACGGTTCAAAAGGTAGTATATGTGGTTGATATATACATGTTATGATAGTATGTTCTTCCATATAAAATGATCCTTGTTTTGGGTTTTGATTTAACATATGTATATGATACATAAACTCACGTTTTGAACATAAACTCCTCTGCTTTTACATGTTAAATGGTTAATATGTCTTTGATAAACATCTACAAAACCCATCAATGGCATCAAGAGCCGGATTATATGGATACATGCTTCAAACATGAAATTTTCGGGTCCTTTTTTATAAAAAGTGGGATGGAAATTTCTCTAAATGGAAGTCCCTTTGTTTTTCAAGATATTACTTTATATGCATGTAAGGATCTTGAAAAATATAAATCATAAGATGGTTTGTTTGTTTGGACAAAACCTACTTGTTCTTGGTTCAAAAGGGGCTGCCAAAATCGATAGATATATACATATTTGGATGTGTTTTAAGCGCATAAAACTAGCCATGACCTTGTGTTTGATTATTTGTGGTTGTGATTCATTTGAATGTAATAAAGGCTATGTAATTTATTTGTTTCATTTGGTATGTAATAAGTAGATTAGCTTGTACTTTATTTTACTGGAAAAATGTATTAGGACTTTTTCTATGTAATAAGTATTTTTGGGGTTGTTTTGTAAGACAAAGAAGGTGCCTAAAGATGGTGGTGGAATCACAACACAAAAGGCATACTTGAAGCATTTGGATGCAAGTTCAAGTGGGAGTTCATCAACACAACAATGTGTCATGTTTTGCCCTAGGAATGACCACTTGACACACTTGTGATGGCAAGCAAGTGTGATCAAAATAGTTGGCTATGGTTATGCACTTATTTTTTTATGTTTGGTTGATTATTTGGTTGTTTGGTTGTGTTTAATATTTTAATTGAAAATAGACAAACTAGTTAACCAACTATGATAAATCAAGCATAAAAATGGTTCTTTATAATCATCAAAGGAATTAATAAAATGTGTTTATTAAGGGTTAATGATTTAATAAAAATGGGTTTTAATAAAAGGAACCTTGAAAATAGTTTTTCAAATAATACCATGCATTTGAATGCATAAAAGTTGTATGGTATAAAAGGCCCTTTCTAAAAACTAGAATTTTAGAAACTACAAAAACCCTTTCAAAAACAAGTTTAACACCATCCTTTTAAACAACACTCAATTCACTTGTAACTTATTTATGGGATAAAGGTCACCTAACCATAAATATAGAAACTTGTGAAGTTGAGGTGAAATTATCATATTTGTGGGATAAAGGTCACCTAACCACTTATATTTGTAAAATCACACGTGTGTCTAAGTAGGACGACTTGATCTGGAAATCATGCATTAGGATCACCGAAGCATGATGTATAAACGGTGTTGATGGGATAAAAATGCCAAACAAAACATAAGATGTTTAAAACGATCCCATATAACTAGAAATTGTAATAGGTTGCAATTGTCAAACGTTGACTACCTTGTTAATTTAAATAAAGGGATAAAGGTCACCTAACCGATATTTAAATGTAACGTTGGATTCTAGATTTTAATTATTAATTGTCTATGAGACATAAAAGGGTATTAATAATTAAAATGCTTAAATATCAAAATACTAAAATTTGAACTTTGTAAAATTGTAGATGGCTAACAACAACAATTCAATCCCGACCGTCCATAACCTATCACTAAGAACCATTCTTGAAAAGGAACGTCTAAACCATGGGAACTTCATGGATTGGTACCGAAACTTAAGAATCGTTCTCAAGCAAGAAAAGAAGTCCTATGTGTTAGACGATCCCATTCCTGATCAACCCGATGAAAATGACGTAGAGGCCTTTACCGAGTGGGTCAAATACACCGAGGACTCTGTGCGAGTCTCATGTCTCATGCTGGCGAGTATGATTCCCGATTTGCAAAAGGATTTTGAGAACCACAATGCCTATGACATGATCACCCAGTTGAAGGAAATGTTCCAACAACAATCAAGGGTGGATCGCTTCAAAACTGTTCGAGCACACCATGCATGTCGGATGGATGAGACCCAATCGGTGTCATCTTACGTTCTTAAGATGAAGAGCCACATTGATCACCTTGAAAGGCTTAACTGTCGTGTGTCCAATGAGTTAGCAACGGATTTGATCCTCAACTCCCTATCAAAGAAGTTTGATAGCTTTGTTATGAACTATAACATGAACGGATGGGACAAGAGCATTGGTGAGCTTCATTCAATGCTCAAAACGGCCGAGGCATGCATGGGTAGAAAGGTTCTACCGGTCCTTACGATCAATGAAGGAGGTAGTAGGAAGAGGCACCTCCCCCACCCTAGGGCAAGTGTTGCCAAAGGGAAGGGGCACGTCAAGGGGAAGGGTAAGGGTAAAGCAAAAGTGAAACCGCCCAAACCGAAAGAAAAGAAGAAAAATGTTGCTCATGATGACCCATGTTTTGAGTGTGGTAAGGTAGGCCATTGGAAACGCAATTGTCCGGTCTATCTCAAAGAGTTGAGATCGAAGAGGGATGCGGGGCAAACCTCAGGTACAATATTTATGATACATGTTGATCTTAATGTTATTTCTTCTAACACACGGGTATTGGATACCGGATGTGGAACTCATATTTGCAATTTGTTGCAGGGGTTCATAAGAAGTGAGCATTATACAAAAGGGGAAATTAGTCTCTTTATGGGCAATGGTGCAAAGGTTCACGTGGAAGCCCAAGGAGACTACATTTTGAAGCTTCCAAGTGGTTTGGAAGTTATTTTAAAGAATGTTTTGTATGCTCCTAGTTTGACTAGGAACATTATTTCTGTTTCCCGTTTAAGACAATGTGATTATGATTTCAAGTTTGTTGACAATGATATTCATGTTTCTTTAAATCATATGTTTTATTTTGAGGCTATACATTGTAATGATATTTATGAATTGGTTCATGAAAACACAACATATGATAGCTCAATGTACCAAGCAACCACCAAAAGGCTCAAACAAAATTTGAGTGATTCCTATCTTTGGCATTGTCGCCTTGGTCATATAAACAAGAATCGTATGCAAAAACTCCAAAAGAATGGTCTTTTGAAAACTAACAAAAATGATTCATTTGATGTATGCGAGTCTTGTTTACAAGGTAAAATGACAAAGGCCCCTTTTAGTGGGACTAATGAAAGGGCAAAGGATTTATTAGGGATCATACATTCGGATGTATATGGACCTTTTAAACCAATAACTAGGAATGGTGAAAGATACTTCATTACCTTTACCGATAACTATAGTCATTATGGGTATGTGTACTTGTTAAGACACAAACATGAATCTTTTGCAATGTTCAAAATCTTCAAGAATGAAGTAGAAAATCAACTCAACAAAATGGTCAAGATTCTTCGTACAGATAGAGGAGGTGAATACCTAAGTAGTGAATTTCAAGAGTATCTTAGAAGTTGTGGGATTGTCTCACAACTTACTCCACCTGGAACACCACAACATAATGGTGTGTCTGAGAGGAGGAATCAGACTCTATTGGATATGGTTCGATCTATGATGGCTAGAAGTACACTACCTCTATCATTTTGGGGTTTCGCATTGCTCTCCGTGGCCCGTATTTTAAATATGGCCCTAACCAAGAAAATGGAAAGGACACCTTTCAAAGTATGGCATGGAAGGGTTCCATCATTATCATATTTAAAAGTTTGGGGTGTAATGCTTATCCTAAGCAATACACTCAAAACAAACTGGAAGCCTGATCCACAAAGTGTATCTTCATTGGATATCCTAGAGATTGTATTGGATATTATTTCTATGATCCGACAGAGCAGAAGGTGTTTATTGCTCGAAAGGCAGAGTTCTTGGAAACTAAGTTTCTTTCGGAAGAAACTAGTGGAAGAGCTGTGGAACTTGAAGAGGTTCAAGATTCACAAGACGATACATAATTGGTTGATACTAGCAATCAACATGAGGATGTTGAGAATGATCATATGGATGATCAAGATACACAAAACGTTCATAGATCTGGTAGAATTAGTGTTCCTCCTGAGAGATATGGATTTTCATGGATGGATGCTATGTGGTAGATTCAGATAAACCAACCATATACCATGATGCAATGTCAAAACCTGATTTTGACAAATGGCAAGAAGCCATGAATGTTGAGATGCAATCCATGTATGATAACCAAGTTTGGGAATTGGTTACACCACCTCTTAAGTCCAAGATAGTTAAAGTAAGTGGGTTTTCAAGAAGAAAACCGATATGCATGGAAACTTGGATACCTATATAGCTAGAGTTGTAGCAAAAGGTTTCACTCAAAGTCAAGGGGTTGATTATGATGAAACCTTTTCGCCTGTGGCAATGCTAAAGTCTATCAGGATATTGTTTGCCATAGCAGCATATTATGACTATGAGATTTGGCAAATGGATGTCAAAACCGCTTTCCTTAATGGATATCTTGAGGAAGATGTCCATATGAAACAGCTTGAAGGTTTTGTCGATCCAAAACATTCTAACAAGGTATGCAAGTTAAAGAAGTCAATCTATGGATTGAAACAAGCGTCAAGAATCTGGAATCACCATTTTGATGATGAAGTAAAGAAATTTGGCTTCATCAAAAATGCTGATAAAGCTTGTGTATATAAGAAAGCTAGTGGGAGCACTATCACTTTCCTTGTATTATATGTCGATGACATTTTACTACTTGGAAACGACATTCCAACCTTGGAAGGTGTAAAAGCCTGGCTTGGAAGCTGTTTTTCCATTAAGGATCTTGGTGAAGCCGCCTATATTTTAGGAATAAAGATCTATAGGGATAGATCAAGATGGCTGATAGGTTTAAACCAAAGTGCATACATTGAAAAGTTCTTGAAAAGGTTCAAGATGGAGAATTCTAAGAAAGGTTTGGTACCTACTCAAAAGGGGACTATATTGAGCTCATCTCAATGCCCTAGTTCAAAGGTTGAACAAGAAAGAATGAATGGAGTCCCATATGCATCAGTTATAGGATCCATCATGTATGCAAGGACATGTACTAGGCCGGACGTGTCATGTGCTCTAAGCATGACAATTAGATATCAACAGAATCCTGGTAATAGTCATTGGATGGCTGTTAAGAGTATTTTGAAGTACCTTAGAAACACTAAGGATATGTTCTTAATATATGGATCTGGTAAGGAGGAGCTCGTTGTAAAGGGTTACACGGATGCGAGTTTCCAAACTGATCGAGATGATTCTCGATCACAGTCGGGATATGTCTTCATTACGAATGGAGGAGGGGTCTCTTGGAAGAGCTCAAAGCAAGATGTAGTGGCACTATCTACAACAGAATTAGAATACATCACCGCTTCATTGGCAGCTCAAGAAGCTGCGTGGCTTATGAAGTTCATTGCTGATCTAGGGGTCGTTGCTACCATTCAAGACCCCCTAGAGATCTTTTATGACAACGAGGGTGCGATTGCTCAAATCAAGGAACCTCGTGCTCATCAAAAGAGTCGGCACATTGAACGGAGATTCAACTACATAAGGGATGAAGTTGAAAACGGAAAGATATGTATTCGCGAAGTTCACACCGATCAAAACATTGCGTATCCATTCACGAAGCTCCTAGATAGGCCAAAGCATGAAAGTCATACTTATGCCTTAGGACTTCGATATTCTAGTGATTGGACGTGATCAAATTTTGTATTTGGATATTGGAACTTATGTTATTTGACTTAATTATATGGTTATAATTTTCATTTGTTCTTCTATTTTAGCATGTTTAGATCCGTGAATAAGTAAGTTACTCTAAACGTCCATAGTCGGTCATACTTGTGGGAACAACTATGAATGTGAGACTATAATGAACTTGGATTGGTTGATATTCATAAGGTATGAATATAGAGCAGAAGGTTGCTGCCAAGGTCCATTGATATCTATGGTATATAGATATTGGACTGACCCACTCTCAATTATTTCTGCATGGAATCTCTGTGATTAGTCATAAGAGATATTGAGTAAAGGCAAATATCATTGCATCCTCAGACCTGAGATACATATTGGGTCTTGATATTCACCAAGTGTTGTACTTTGACTTAGTACTTTGCTGTTCTGAAAGATTGGCAGTACATAAGGCTGAGTTCGGGTATGATATAAGGTGAATGTGAGAGACGTATGTAGTCAAGATGGAATTTGTTCCTCTTATTCGTTGAGAGTTAGATGTCTAAGGCCTGTTAAATGTTAAATCAACGGAGAATGACAATTCTGTGTCTCTGGGATTTAACATGACATCTGTAACAAAAGGATAAATGATTGATTCACCTAAATCATATTCAAGTAAGGTACTTGAAAAGGATGATGTTATTGAATGGCACTTAGTCATATGCATTAGGGGTAGCAAACCGTTGCTAGGCGTTATGTGCTGCTTGCATCAATCTTCTATGAATCTTGTGCAAGTAGGAGATTGAAGGAATTGATCTGCCCAATATACATATTAAATTGATATGGCTAATGTGATATGATCCAAGTCAGGTCATACCTAATAACAAGCCAAACAAACACTGATAAATATTTATTCGTTGATAAGATCACACAAATAAATATTAGCACCAATTTAGAAACCGGGTTTTCTAAATCATTGCTTTTGTAAATGAACAACATTATATGGATAATTTGTTCATGAGAAATAGTTGTTTTATTATTTAAGTTGGTTAAGTAATATCAAACAATAGTGTGTTATATTTTATAAAATTAAAAGAGTTTTAATTTTATAAAACTAAAGTGCAAGAGTGTATTTTTTATAAAAGTTCAAATGAGAGGGAAACCTCATGTGGGACCAAAAAATTTGGCCGCCCCTAGGGCCTTGTGAAGGCTCTTGATTTGTTCTTGGTGCATGCAAGAATAACTCCCTTGAACACTCTTCTACCAACATACCTTTCTCTCACACACACAAAGCAAAAGGAATTCTCTCATCTCTCTCTCTAGAACTCGGTTTCTAGAGCTGAAAAACAAGGGTTTTTTCAGCTTTCAAGCAAGGATTCTTGGCTGAAAAAATCGATTTGGCAGAGGGTTTTTAAGTGGGTGCAACACAACCTAGCAAGTGGGTGTTTGAAGGAGCTTGGGGTATCATCTCTTGAGGACTTCTACCTTGAAGTTTTTGACATTCAAACATCATCATCTAGCCTCCAAATCCACGGTTCTAAAGGTAGTATGTGTGGTTGATATATACATGTTATGATAGTATGTTCTTCCATATAAAATGATCCTTGTTTTGGGTTTTGATTTAACATATGTATATGATACATAAACTCACATTTTGAATATAAACTCCACTGCGTTTTGCATGTTAAATGGTTAATATGTCTTTGATAAACATCTACAAAACCCATCACTTGCCAGAGCCCACATTATGTCCATTCTTTCCAATTCAGCGTCATCAACCTATTCATAGTCTCATCAGTAAGATGACAATTTCCAATTTTTCTAGCAACTAATCCATCATAAGAGTGCACAACAGCAGCAAGAAGATCCAGGTGTTCCTTGGCTACTTCAACAGTAACATTTCCCAGATTCTCAGTCTTTAGCTTTGTTGGACTTACTTCTACGATATTGTATTTAGCTCCAGATGATCCTGACACTTCACTTAATGACCGACTCTGAGAATTTCTAGACATGTTGGATACAAATGCTGTTTAAAGAGGTGCTCCTGATGAAGCTGGTGTGGGAACATCATTATACATTGATGGATTCTGAGTATATGACCCCTTCTTGGACTAGTATTTTAGCCTTAGCTCCTCCTCCATCAGCTTCAAGATAAAATCATTAATGTCTATAGTGGCTAGAGTATCATTCTGTCTCAGATTACAAACAAAGGGATCCCATTACCATCGTATCACTTTTCCAAAGCTGACCACAACTTCTTGGATATTTATCTTCTGAGAATTGATGGAAAATGTCCTTTGGAATTGACTGTGTCACTAAAGCATAAGCTTTCTTCTCAGCATTATGTGCAACCTTTTGCACCTCATTCATCCCACTCAAGGTCAGCTTAACACCACTTGCTCCAACCAGTGCAGAATAACCAGTTTCAATAGCAATCCACAAGTTTAGGTCTACACCATTAAGGTAAATCTGAAACCGTTGTTTCCATTTTGGGTATTCATCCAAAGTCAACCGTTTGGAGGTTTGTTGTGATTTCCAATTTCATTCTCCAGTAGTAAGAGGTTTTGGATTCGTGAGTCCTTTCCAGCAGTAAACGTGGTGTTTTGATCGTCCATGTTATCAAAACTTAAGGATAGCTAAAGTCGAATACTCAAACTTGAAAACCTTATGTGACTGAGTCAATCATGCGAATGGACAGTTCAATCATGTGATTGGAGAGTGCGATTGAGTTCAATTAGATGATTGAGTTCAATCGTGCGATTGAGGGATGCGGATGAGTTCAACCGTACGAATGAAGAGTGCGAATGGGTTCAATCATACGATTCAGCTTAATAGTACGACTAGGGATGCGACTGATTCTAGTTGTGTGGTTGAATCATGCGATTGGGACTCAGTCATGCGATTGAGACAATCGTGCGACTGAGACTGCTGGGTTTGAAAAATTCAAGATTTTGAACATGTTTAGACTCAAAACAATTTTGCACAAACCCTAACTGTTGTTAGTCGAAAAGTTCAAAACTTTTGAATCATGCACACGTCAAAAACTCGTTTTGTATCAAAAACATGGATTTTTGAATAAAGAAACATTAACTTTAACCAAAACACCGACCGAATCCATGAAGAATCAAGAGCCAAAGCTCTGATACCACTTGTTAGGACCGTGTACGTACGAAGTACTAACTGATTCAATGTGAAACCTAATCAAATAGTGCGGAATCCTATTTGATTGGCGATCCAATCAGTGAGAACGTAAACCTGGATCAATCTAACGATAGAACAACATTAAGAATGAATAGAAAACGATCTGGGATGAACGGTGAACTTGGATGAACGTGATAGAACTCTCTGGACGGCTAGGGTATGAAATAATTCGTAGTGTTATGTTTTTCCACAAATTACAAGGTATTTATAGATTATAGTGTACAGTCGTACGACTGAGCCATTAGGATGGTTCAGTTGTGCGACTGAGCCAAACGATTCATTTATACA
The DNA here is from genome assembly GCA_024085815.1 of Flaveria linearis. Lineage (NCBI taxonomy): Eukaryota > Viridiplantae > Streptophyta > Magnoliopsida > Asterales > Asteraceae > Flaveria > Flaveria linearis. The sequence continues at coordinate 26,876,926 of CM044015.1, forward strand.
CACGACTGAACTATATGATTGGTTCAATCGTGCAACTGAGCCAGTCTCATGACTCAGTCGTGCGACTGAGCCAATCACCTGGTTCAGTCGTGCGACTAGTCCATTAGCATGAATGACCATAAGACTAAGTCAAACACATTCCTGAATCATTATTAACTCAGAACTATGAATAACTACTGCGAACCGATATATAATATTTATTCAAGCGTGTATTTATAAACAATAAAGAATAGGACATATTCAATAGTAAATAAACATTCAAACACATATCATATTACTAAAATACCCTTGTATTACACATATGTAAGAATAAAAGACATAAACATTTAAGTACAATGAACTAGGGACATTTTGTATCAACAAATGAGGTGGCTGTGTGCCGGGAATAAGGTGGTTGGGTGCCCAACGATGGGGGTAAAGTTATGACAGGATCTAGAAACAATGATCAAAGTACGAAACGAACGAGTATGTGCGATAATAAATGATGAATGAGGTTATACATTGTTGTATGTACAATGAATTCTCACGTATTAAAGTAAAGAAAGTATTTTATTGAGAAAGAGTATTTTCATATATAAACAGTACAAAGTATTTCAATACTTTAAAACTAGAACTCACTCAGCAACACTGATTATTATGCATTTTCAGTTGGCATAAAATTTTGCTGAAGGTGGCATGAGGGTGAAGCTACTCGGCGGGAAAAGACTGGCATCCATTCACGCATAACATTATTTTTGTTTTGTAATGCAAATAAACGATGCTTTTGCAACTTAAACGATATTGTATTGCTTAACAACAGTAATTATCAGTGAGATGAATGGTTTTTATTAATGTAATTCCGCTGCTAAATCTTATTAAAGGTGTAATGTTTTTAAATATATGTGCTATGAATGTCCAACTGCAAACGTCCTGGGAACGGGGCCTTACATGGAAGAACAAAGTCCTATGGAAGACTCAAGTCCTTCGGAAGACCAAAACACTTGCATGTACACCAAGTACATCAAGTCAACAAGTCAAACTCTAAGTGATGTCATAAAGTCAACTTCGGCGGACTACTTCACTTTAGTTAGAGAACGTCACATCAATACATTCTCTAAGCGATTTTCTACCATAATAAGAAAGTTACTATTACCCTAACAGTAAAATCCTGAGCCAATAAATATGAGGCATCGTTTAGCAACCGATTGCTACCGATCATGACCTAACAACAAACCCTAGCAACCATAACAATACACACCAAATCTTCATTAGAACCCTAGCAATCAATAATAGCAATCATTCAATCATTATTTGTTCAATTGTAATCGTTAATTAGTATTAATGGAAAACTTTTGAATCAAACGTGTTTGTTCACTTATTACGTTCATCAGTTTTAGATTTATCTGAATTGTTCTTCGTTGAATTATATTACGATTATTATTTCATCTTTAATCAATTAAACAAAGAGTAGTGATAATTCCGCGATCATCATTCGTGCAACCTAACCTGATAATTCTTGTTTCGATCCTTGGATTCATAGGTGGTATCAGAGCCTCGTGCTCATTGATCTAGATCAATTGATCTATCAGTGTTAGATTTGTTTAACTGATTGTTTATATTATTAGATCTATCAGGTTTCTAATTAGATCCATTGACTTTGAGTAAACTTGTTTTAGGGTGTTTATAACGGTTTGCTAGTTCATTACTCAGATTCTAGCGTGTTATTGATCGGAGTAATCCAAACACAAGTTGAGTTAAGCTACTCAATAGCTAACGAAGGAATTCTACTCAAGAATTTGGTGTGTATAATTTAAAATCATTAAAATCTGTTATATCGTTCTTCGAGATTATTTCATTGCTCAATACTGATCTACATCAAAATCATTTTGATCTGTGAATTTGGGTTATTGATCGATAATCAACAGTTGTTCAAACGAATTTGAACAAATTCAATCATCAAACATTCTCAATTGCATCTCATTTGAGAACATATAGAGAGGATCGACTAATTTGACTTTAACGTCTTAATTAACCGATAATTAAGTGTTTGTCATTAAGTAGCTCATATTCAAAGGAATTTCTGGTTTAGTTAACAATCAGTGATTTAACTAAATGAGTAATTCACCCGGTTGATCAGCTTACCAACCTTTGAAGTTGGAAAACAAAGTTGATTTCAAAACATAGAAAAGCAGATTCAGGAATTATGTCAATTACACTGATTCTGATTTATGGCCATCCATCACTGAAGGTCCATACATTTCACCAACACTTGCACCTGATCACAAAGACAATAATCAACCCATAAGTCTGAAGGATATGTCAATTGAAGATGCTAAGAAGGTCAAAGTTGACATTAAAGCATATAGTATGCTTACTATGGCTTTACCTGAAGACCTCTTAATCCGGTGTGAAAATTACAAAACAGCAAACTCCGTATGGAAAATTCTTCACACTCTATGTGAAGGGAGTGATGAATCAGAAGCATAATCGTTCACAATATGAAACATTTCATCATATTAAGGTGAATCTGTTCCTAAAAAACTCCATAGGTTCATGTAATTGGTGACTGAGATGAACATGTTGGAGTTGAAATATAACAATGAGGAGTTGAACAAGAAGTTGCTCCTTACTTTACCAGAAAGTTGGATCAAATAGTATCCATGTTCAAGAATACCTTAGATCTCAAATCCATTGGGCTAGATACTTTGGTAGCTAAGGTAGAATCACTTGAACCGGATGAGAAAACAAGAAACAAGAGTACCAAAGCACCCATTGCTCCTTACCAGTTCAAAGAATCTAAGGGTGTTGGAAGTGCATTTATCTCTAATCATGATGATAGAAGCTCTTGTGCTATGAGTGATGATGAAGAAGAAGTTGGTTTTTATGCATCAAGACCTTCTAAATCAAATTCTCAAAGCAATTGAACAAGGAAAGAGAGAGGAAAACATGATGAGGGAAAAAGATCACATGCTGCAACAACTAAGGAATCATCCTCCAACAAAAGCAACAATCAAACAGAACTAATTATTGTGATTCTAGACTCAGAAGAACAGAAGGCAACTTTGCAACATTCAGTTCAAGCCTCCAAGCTTATCTAGGCAGTACATTGACACCCGCACACATTTGCCAGCAAGAACTTGTGGAACTACATTCAGATGATGTTAAAGAAATGGATCTGCAATGACAAATGTGTTGGGTTTGTTAGAACATAAAATCATAGTTTAACCATTTAAACTTTCTGAAAACGCAGCGGAATTACAACTTTATAAACCCTTTTATAAGCTGAAAAATATGTTCATTAGATGACCATATTAATGTATAAAACAAACCCAAAGAACAAAGGATCATTTATGTTAATTAGCAAGCTATGAACATATGTAAAACTACATAAAATCACAGCTACATAGAGCTGTGATTAATACCTTTCTGCAGCAGCTAAACTCGACAGAAAAGGGTTGTTAGATGCTCAAGAACTCGGCCAAGGCTCCAAGGAAGGAACCCTCAAGCTAGTATACCCCAAGCCCTTTGCAAGAACACCTTCTTGTTAGGTAGAAGACACCAAATGAAGCCCAGAAAACCCTCTTTTGCTGCTGCTGTTGCTCGTAACTTTCAGGAGAGAAAAAGAGAGGATTTTGCTTGTGTTGCATGTATCAATTAGTGAGAATGAGAGATGATTATAGACTAGTTAGTGGAGGAGACAACATGCATGTGATTGTTCTTTCCTAAGCCAAGATAGTGGAGTGACAAGCATGCTTGTCTTGTCTTCCACTCAAGGGAATCAAGGCATCTTTCACACATGCATGTGTGTGAAGTGTTGGACGGTTTTGATGTTTAAAAAGAGAAGTTTTCTTTTATAAATATCAAACATTAACACACACATATTTGTCTAGTATTGTAACTAGTTTATGCAATTAACCATTTAATTGTATAAGTAGTATACTCTTATTATTATTTGGTGTTATACAACTAATTTAAATAACACTTCAAATAATATTATTGAACAAAATATCTTAATAAATTGTTCCATCTCATATGCAACTTATTTAGAAAACCCATTTTCTAAATTGGTGTAGATATTTAATTACATCTTCATATCATCAATTAAATATTAATTGGTGTTTGCTAAGCTTGTTATTGGGTATAACCCGACTTGGATCATAACGTACTAACCACATCAATATTCTATGTGTCTTGGGCACATAGAATCCTACATTCTCCCACTTGCCCAAGATTCATAGAAGATTAATGCAAGCAGTAAATACCGCCTAACAACGGTTTACTACCCTTAATACGCATGACTTATAGCCATTCAATAACATCATCCCATTCAAGTACCCTACTTGAAATGATTTAGGTGAATCAATCATCTATCCTTTTGTTACAGATGTCATGTTAAATCCAAGGACATAGAATGATCATTCCTTGTTGATTTAACTTAATCAGGCCTTAGACATCTAACTCTCAACGAATAAGAGGAACAAATTCCATCTTGACTACATACGTTTCTCACAAACACCTCGTGTTATACCTGAACATACCCTTATGTACTGTCCACTATTTCAGGACAGTGAAGAATTAGCTCAAGGTATAATACTTGGTGAATATCAATACCCAATATGTATCTCAGGTCGGAGGATACTAAATGATATTATCCTTTACTCAAATTTACTTATGATCAATCGATAAGATTCCATGTAGTAAAATTTGAGATGCGGGTTAGTCCAATATTTGTATCCCACAAATATCTATGAACCTTGGTAGCAACCCATTGCTCTATATTCATCCTTATGAATATCAACCAATCCAAGTTCATAATAATCTTACCCTCACACTTGTTCCCACAAGTATGAACAACTACGGACATTTAGAGTAAATAATTTACTCATGGATTAAACATGCTAAATAGGAACATTAATTGAAACATTATAACCAAATAATTTTATTCAAATAATAAAGAGTTCCATATATTCAAATACAAAATTTGATCAAGTCCAATCACTAGAATATCGAAGTCCTAAGGCACAAGTGTGATTTTCATGCTTTGACCTATCTAGGAGCTTCGTGAATGGATCCGCAATGTTTTGATCGGTATGAACTTTGCGAATACATATCTTCCCCTTTTCAACTTCATCCCTAATGTAGTTGAATCTCCGTTCAATGTGCCGAGTCTTTTGATGAGCACGAGGTTCCTTGATTTGAGCAATAGCACCTTCGTTGTCACAAAAGATCTCTAGGGGGACTTGAATGGTAGCAACAACCCCTAGATCAGCAATGAACTTCCTAAGCCACGCAGCTTCTTGAGCTGCCAATGAAGCGCCGATGTATTCTGATTCTGTTGTAGATAGTGCCACTACATCTTGCTTTGAGCTCTTCCAAGAGACTGCTCCTCCATTCATAATGAAGATATATCCCGACTGTGATCGAGAATCATCTCGATTAGTTTGGAAACTCGCATCTGTGTAACCCTTTACAACAAGCTCCTCTTCACCAGATCCATATATTAAGAACATATCCTTAGTGTTTCTAAGGTATTTTAAAATACTCTTAACAGCCATCCAATGACTATTACCAGGATTCTGTTGATATCTACTTGTCATGCTTAGAGCACATGACACGTCCGGCCTAGTACATATCATTGCATACATGATGGATCCTATAGCAGATGCATATGGGACTCCATTCATTCTTTCTTGTTCAACCTTTGAACTAGGGCATTGAGATGAGCTCAATATAGTCCCCTTTTGAATAGGCACCGAACCTTTCTTAGAATTCTCCATCTTGAACCTTTTCAAGATCTTTTCAATGTATGTACTTTGGTTTAAACCTATTAACCGCCTTGATCTATCCCTATAGATCTTTATTCCCAAAATATAGGTGGCCTCACCAAGATCCTTAATGGAAAAACAACTTCCAAGCCAGGTTTTTACGCCTTCCAAGGTTGGAATGTCGTTTCCAATTAGTAGAATGTCATCGACATATAATACCAGGAAGGTAATAATGCTCCCACTAGCTTTCTTATATACATAAGCTTCATCAGCATTTTTTATGAAACAAATTTCATTACTTCATCATCAAAACGGTGATTCCAACTTCTTGATGCTTGTTTCAATCCATAGATTGATTTCTTTAACTTGCATACCTTGTTAGGATGTTTTGGATTGACAAAACCTTCAGGTTGTTTCATATGGACATCTTCCTCAAGATATCCATTAAGAAAAGCGGTTTTGACATCCATTTGCTAAATCTCATAGTCATAATATGCTGCTATGGCAAACAATATCCTGATAGACTTTAGCATTGCCACAGGCGAAAAGGTTTCATCATAATCAACCCCTTGAGTTTGAGTGAAACCTTTTGCTACAAGTCTAGCTTTATAGGTATCCAAGTTTCCATGCATATCGGTTTTCTTCTTGAAAACCCACTTACTTCCAACGATCTTGGACTTAAGAGGTGGTGTAACCAATTCCCAAACATGGTTATCATACATGGATTGCATCTCAACGTTCATGGCTTCTTGCCATTTGTCAAAATCAGGTTTTGGCATTGCCTCATGGTATGTGGTTGGTTCATCCGAATCTACCACATAGCATCCATCCATGAAAAATCCATATCTCTCAGGAGGAACACTAATTCTACCAGATTTGCGAACGTTTTGTGTATCTTGATCATCCACATGATCATTCTCAACATCCTCATGTTGATTGCTAGTATTAACCAATTGTGTATCGTCATGTGAATCTTGAACCTCTTCAAGTTCCACTGCTCTTCCACTAGTTTCTTCCGAAAGAAACTTAGTTTCTAAGAACTCTTCCTTTCGAGCAATAAACACTTTCTGTTCTGTCGGATCATAGAAATAATATCCAATACAATCTCTAGGATATCTAATAAAGATACACTTTATGGATCGGGCTTCCAGTTTGTTTTAAGTGTATTGCTTAGGATAAGCATCACACCCCCAAACTTTTAAATATGATAATGATGGAACCCTTCCATGCCATCTTTCGAAAGGTGTCCTTTCCACTTTCTTGGTTGGGGCCATATTTAAAATACGGGCCGCGGAGAGCAACGCGAAACCCCAAAATGATAGAGGTAGTGTACTTCTAGCCATCATAGATCGAACCATATCCAATAGAGTCCGATTCCTCCTCTCAGACACACCATTATGTTGTGGTGTTCCAGGTGGAGTAAGTTGTGAGACAATCCCATAACTTCTAAGATACTCTTGAAATTCACTACTTAGGTATTCACCACCTCTATCTGTACGAAGAATCTTGACCGTTTTGTTGAGTTGATTTTCTACTTCATTCTTGAAGATTTTGAACATTTCAAAAGATTCATGTTTGTGTCTTAACAAGTACACATACCCATAACGACTATAGTCATCGGTAAAGGTAATGAAGTATCTTTCACCATTCCTAGTTATTGGTTTAAAAGGTCCACATACATCCGAATGTATGATTCTTATTAAATCCTTTGCCCTTTCATTAGTCCCACTAAAAGGGCCTTTGTCATTTTACCTTGTAAACAAGACTCGCATACATCAAATGAATCATTTTCATTAGTTTTCAAAAGACCATTCTTTTGGAGTTTTTGCATACGATTCTTGTTTATGTGACCAAGGCGACAATGCCAAAGATAGGAATCACTCAAATCTAATTTGAGCCTTTTGGTGGTTGCTTGGTACATTGAGCTTCATATGTTGTGTTTTCATGAACCAATTCATAAATACCATTACAAGGTATAACCTTAAAATAAAACATATGATTGAAAGAAACATGAATATCATTGTCAACAAACTTGAAATCATAATCACATTGTCTTAAACGGGAAACAGAAATAATGTTCCTAGTTAAACTAGGAGCATACAAAACATTCTTTAAAATAACTTCCAAACCACTTGGAAGCTTCAAAATGTAGTCTCCTTGGGCTTCCACGTGAACTTTTGCACCATTCCCCATGAAGAGACTAATTTCCCCTTTTACATAATGCTCACTTCTTTTGAACCCCTGCAATAAATTGCAAATATGAGTTCCACATCCGGTATCTAGTACCCATGTGTTAGAAGAAATAACATTTAGCTCAACATGTATCATAAAGATTGTACCTGAGGTTTGCCCCGCATCCCTCTTTGATCTTAATGCTTTGAGATAGACCGGACAATTGCGTTTCCAATGGCCTACCTCACCACACTCAAAACACGAGTCATTTTGAGCAACCTTTTGCTTCTTTTCTTTTGGTTTGCGCGGTTCCACTTTTGCTTTTCCTTTTCCCTTCCCCTTGACGTGCCCCTTCCCTCTTGCAACACTTACCCTAGGGTCGGGGAGGTGCCTCTTCCTACTACCTCCTTCATTGATCGTAAGGACCGGTAGAACCTTTCTACCCATGCCCGCCTCTGCCATTTTGAGCATTGAGTGAAGCTCACCAATGCTCTTGTCCCATCCATTCATGTTATAGTTCATAACAAAGCTATCAAACTTCTTGGATAGAGAGTTGAGGATCAAATCCGTTGCCAACTCATTGGACACACGATAGTTAAGCCTTTCAAGGATCACTCTTCATCTTAAGAACGTAAGATGACACCGATTGGGTCTCGTCCATCCGACATGCATGGAGTACTCGAACCGTTTCAAAGCGCTCCACCCTTGATTGTTGTTGGAACATTTCCTTCAACTGGGTGATCATGTCATAGGCGTTGTGGTTCTCAAAGTCCTTTTGCAAATCGGGAATCATACTTGCTAGCATGAGACATGCGACTTGCACAGAGTCGTCGGTGTACTTGACCCACTCAGCAAAGGCCTCATCGTCATTTTCATCGGGTTGATTGGGAATGGGATCGTCTAACACATAGGACTTCTTTTCTTGCTTGAGAACGATTCTCAAGTTTCGGTACCAATCCATGAAGTTCCCATTGTTTAGACGTTCCTTTTCAAGGATTTTTCTTAGTGATAGGTTATGGATGGTCGGGTTTGTGTTGTTGTTGTTTGCGGCCATTCTACAAAATTAACAAAGTTCTTATTAGTATTTCTGAAAAATTACATTTTAATCATTAATACCCTTTACGTCTCATAGACAATTAATAATTAAAATCTAGAATCCAACGTTACAGTTAAATATCGGTTAGGTGACCTTTATCCCTTTATTTAAATTAACAAGTTAGTCAACGTTTGACAATTGTAACCTATTACAATTTCTAGTGTATGGGATCGGTTAAACATCTTATGTTTGTTTGGCATGTTTATCCCATCAACACCCTTTGTACGTCATGCTTTGGTGATCCTAATGCATGATTTCCAAATTAAGTCATCCTACTTAGACATACGTGTGGATTTGCTAATATTAGTGGTTAGGTGACCTTTATCCCATAAATATGGCAAACCCACCTCAAACTCATAAGTTCCCTCTAATGTGGTTAGGTGACCTTTATCCCACATCAAGTTCTCAAATGACTCGAGTGTTGTATAAGAGGATGGTGTTTGACTTATTTTAAAAGGGATTTGAATATTTAGAGGTTTCATAATTCTAGTTTAGAAAACTCTATGTACTTGTATTTGCATGCTTTCAAATACAAGATACCCTATGGTTCTTTTAATAAAACCCGTTTTATTATAAATCATTAATCCTTTTTAATAACCTTTTATTAACTTCTAATGATTAAGAACCATCAATTTTCAGCTTGTTAAGTTTGTTAATGAGTTTGTAATATATGTCTAAATATCAACCAAACAATCAAACAACAAACATTCAAACAAGCATAAACATATAAACATGAGTGCATAACCATAGCTACTAAGTTGACAACACTTGTTTGCCATCACAAGTGTTGTCATAAGGTCTTTCTAAAGGGTTTGTAATGACACATTATATGTGTCCACGGACTCCCACTTGAATCCATATCCAAATACTTCAAGGTCCATGTCTTTGATATCCATCTTTGGGTCTTGATCTTGTGCATTTTCCTTTTACAAAAATTATATCCTAATACATTTTTCTAAGAAAAAATGCACCTAATCTATTTATTACATAACCAAATGAATAAATAATTACAACCCAAATAATAAACATAAATATTACAAACCAATTGAATGAATTAAAACAACCATTCCAATCATCAAATAACATAAGGCCAAAGGCTAGGTTATGCACTATCATATGAACAATTATAAACATTATTCAATAAACAAAATAAACCCCATCAAACCCTAAATTTTCAGCCAACATAAACTGAAAATTTGGGTTTGTTTGTCCAAACAAACAACAACCAAACATATCAACCAATTGACATTCCTATCTTTCAAAGTTTAATCATAAGCATGAAGATATAACTTTGAAAGACTTGGGGTTTATTAAATCAACCAAAATCAGCCCCTAATTAGTTGATTAACATCCTTTAAAATGATTTTTAAAGGATAACAACAAGCAAGCTGTTGGACCAAAAGAACCAATGAGCCAAGATCAGGAAAACCTCTAAGTCCCACATGACATCACAACAACTGCTGAAGACTCCCATCAGCTGTTCTGACAAAGTCTGAAGAATCAACAGCTGAAGTTCAAAGAACTGAAGTACAACAGCTGAAGATCCCAAAGTACTGAAGATAAGTACTGAAGTCTAAAGTACAGATAAACACAAGTACTGAAGACTTCAAGTACTGAAGACAAGTGCTGAAGATCAAAGTCTGAAGAACTGAAGAACTGATGAACAACTGCTGATGCACAAAGTCTGAAGACAATGACTAAAGACATTAGCTGATGACAACTACTGAAGTCATCAGCTGATGAATCATCTGAAGACCAAAGTCTGAAGACCAAAGTGCTGAAGGTTCAGAGTTTGTCATAACAGCTGAAGAAGTCTTCTTCAGTTGTTGTGATGGTTTATTTTCTTTTCAGTAGTTTTATGTTTTTCATTTCAGTAGTTGTACAACAGCTGAAGAGTTTGTTCTTCAGCTGTTATAGATCAGTAGTTGTAAACGACTGAAGAGTTTGTTCTTCAGTCGTTGTAGCTTTTCAGTAGTTTCCTTTTCAGTACTTGTAATAGGTAGAACACTTAGGAAATTTTGTAAGAAGATGTCAGCTGTTGTGACATCTTCAGTAGTTGTGTTTTATAAGTAGTTAGTTAAATAATTGTTTAATGTCAGTGGAATCTGACAACAGTATGGGTCATTTGCCTATAAAAGGGCAGTGACCTGAATGTATTCCACGCCGAAACATGTGAAATAAACGAATATTATTCCTTTTAAAGCAGAATTATTCTCTCTCTCTACTTTTGGTTTGCATGCAATATTCTTTATGATCTTGCTTTAATTGCTAATATTCATGCTAAATCCGCTGCGAATATAATCTAATTGATCAAACTAGAGGCTGAGATCCTAACACAAGCTATTCACATAACCGGCTCTTGATGCCATTGTTGGGTTTGTTAGAACATAAAATCATAGTTTAACCATTTAAACTTTCTGAAAACGTAGCGGAATTACAACTTTATAAACTTTTTTATAAGCTGAAAAATATGTTCATTAGATGACCATATTAATGTATAAAACAAACCCAAAGAACAAAGAATCATTTATGTGAATTAGCAAGCTATGAACATATGTAAAACTACATAAAATCACAGCTACATAGAGCTGTGATTAATACCTTTCTGCAGCAGCTAAACTCGACAGAAAAGGGTTGTTAAATGCTCAAGAACTCGGCCAAGGCTCCAAGGAAGGAACCCTCAAGCTAGTATACCCCAAGCCCTTTGCAAGAACACCTTCTTGTTAGGTAGAAGACACCAAATGAAGCCCAGAAAACCCTCTTTTGCTGCTGCTGTTGCTCGTAACTTTCAGGAGAGAAAAAGAGAGGATTTTGCTTGTGTTGCATGTATCAATTAGTGAGAATGAGAGCTGATTATAGACTAGTTAGTGGAGGAGACAACATGCATGTGATTGTTCTTTCCTAAGCCAAGATAGTGGAGTGACAAGCATGCTTGTCTTGTCTTCCACTCAAGGGAATCAAGGCATCTTTCACACATGCATGTGTGTGATGTGTTGGACGGTTTTGATATTTAAAAAGAGAAGTTTTCTTTTATAAATATCAAACATTAACACACACATATTTGTCTAGTCTTGTAACTACTTTATGCAATTAACCATTTAATTGTATAAGTAGTATACTCTCATTATTATTTGGTGTTATACAACTAATTTAAATAACACTTCAAATAATATTATTGAACAAAATATCCTAATAAATTTTCCATCTCATATGCAACTTATTTAGAAAACCTATTTTCTAAATTGGTGTAAATATTTAATTACATGATCATATCATCAATTAAATATTAATTGGTGTTTGCTAAGCTTGTTATTGGGTATAACACGACTTGGATCATAACGTACTAACCACATCAATGTTCTAAGTGTCTTGGGCATATAGAATCCTACAAAATGGCCATGATTGCTTACAGAGCCAAAATATATCTGAGAAGAAACAAAGGATTGGCAGCGGCAGGTAGAACAACAAAGATTTGTGTTGATAAGTCCAAGGTGAGTTCTACAAATGCAATTTGTATGGTCATTTCTCAAGGGATTGCAATTAGAAATCAATAACTGACTTGAGACAATATCAACAACATCAGTCTCATCAACAACCAGCAAATCAAAGAACCTTCAAATAGCCTTAACTTACAAACTCATCCCCACCAGCCACAAGTTTATCAACAGGTCCAGGCAAAACCAAGGAAACTGGGTTGATCATTCTGCAAGATGGAAAGTATGATTGGAGCATGTATGAGAAGGAGGTGTTGGAATAAAATCAAACTTTAATGACCAACATGGAGAACAAAGTCCCACCTATGGCTAGAGAGGTATGGGATAGATTATGTTCATCAAGTTGTGTTGAAGATGTAGAAAGATATAGAGTCCATGCTGTAATGCCCGAAATTTGGTTATAATAAAAGAAAAGAAATTACATGTGGAAAAGAAAAATAAAGTATTTTGAAGGAAAGGAAAAACAACTAAAGCGGAGGGGGCGAAGTGAAAAATAGTACAAAAGTCAAATATTTTTATATATATGGGGCATGGTGTTGATACACATGTCCCTAGTTCTAGTCTAGTGAACTTCAATGTAATAGACTTTCATCTTGTAACACATATGTAATGTTTTATCAATAAAATGAAAAACTCTTCTATGAATGTTTATTGGTTGTTCAATGTTACATCTATTAATATTATTTATTGTTACACGCATATATGAACATGTTATATAGGTTTACAGTTGTTAGATATAGTTCTGAATCATTAAAGGTTCATGAATGTGTTTGACTAAGTATTCTGATTCAGTCGCACGATTGGACCATACGAATCGGCCAATCGCATGACTGAACTAGGTGATTAAATCAATCGCATGATGGAGTCATAAGACTGACTTAGTCATATGAATGAATCAATCATATGACTCAGTCGCACGATTGAGACAGTTGCTTGGCTCAGTCATACGAATGAAAGCTGTAACCTATAAATACCACTTAATTTGTGGAAAAATGAGAGACTTCGATAATTGACAACCCTAGCCATCCCAGTTCGCACAGAGCATCCCTTCCAAGTTCATAGAACGTTTCAGATCATTCCTACCTCATTCTTAACGTATTCTAATCATTAAGTTTGATCCGATTAACGTTCTCCCTGATTGGATCACCAATCAAATAGAATTACATGCTATTTGATTCGGTTTCAAGTAGAGTCAGTGAGTACTCCGTCCGTACATAGTCCTAACAAGTGGTATCAGAGCTCTGGCTCTTGATTCTTCGTGGATTCAATCTTGTTTATGAAAAAGTCAATGTTTTTAAGCGAAAAGATCCGTTCTTTCTGCTCAAAATCCAGTTTTTACGGGTGCATGCTTTGAAAATTGAGTCTTTTTCGAGTTGCAGCCGTCTAAGGTATTCAAAATTGTGTTTTAGGTCTAATTGTGTGAAAAAGGTTGAAAAATTTCGAAGTCAACAGTCTCAGTCGCACGATTGACTCAATCGCACGACTAAACTCCAATCGTCCTGTTCAATCGCATGATTGGACGAATCGCTTGTTCAATCGCACAATTGTCCCAGTCGTTCTGCTCATTCGCACAACTGCCCTAATCGCCTGCCTAGTCGTACGACTCAACTCAATCGCACATTGATTGTCTCAGTCGCCCATTTTAGTCCATACACAGTTTGGTTTTTCAAGTTTAAGACTACTTCATTATGGACTCAGAGAACTTTGCATTCTCAGCAGGGAAGGACTCTAGGATCAGAACCTTTTGCTGTTGGAAAATGAGATCGGGAACCATAATAAACCCCCTAAGCTACTGTCTCTTGATGAATTTCCTCAATGGAAACAACGGTTTGAGATTCATCTTAATGGAGTGGATACAAATCTCTAGAATGCTATTGAAACTGGCTACACTATGCCAGTTGGAGCTGATGGTATACCCCTAACTTTGAGTGGATTGACTGATGCACAAAAGATTGCTTACAATGCAGAGAAGAAAGCCTATGCTATGTTGACCCAGTCAATTCCCAAAGACATCTTTCATCAATATTTAGAACATAAGCAGAGCAAAAAGTTATGGGAGGCTCTTGAGAAGAGATATGAAGGTAATTCAACACTAAAGTCACTGAAGGCTAAAGCGTTAAAGAAAGAATTTGATAATTTCTCTTCTATTGGGAATGAAAGCTTGGATGATATCATAGATCGCTTCTACCATTTGATGAGTGAATTTAACACTCATGGTACTACGACGTCCAAAGAAGAAAAAGTGGCAAGCTTTGCTGATGGGCTACCAGAGAAGTGGGATTCATTCATTTCCACTCTAAGATATAACTCAGTACTGGAGACTTTGGATATCAATGATTTCATCCTGAAACTAAGAGAAGAAGAGGTGAGACACAAGTACAAGACAAAGAAGGGAGCATACACTCAAAATCTATCTCTCCACAACGTCACTCCAACTCCAACTGCAAAATCTACTAGTGCCCCTCTGCAGACTGCATTTGTATATAATGCATCATCGGCAACTGGTCAAAGCTCATCGTCTGGTGGTGAGTCACATGGTTCATCAGGGGTTCAACAAAGTCCTACAATTGCTCAATCGACGAAGTTTGTGACAGAAAATTTAGGCAAAGTAACTGTGGAAGTGGCTAAGGAGCACATGGACCTACTTGCTGTTGTGGTTCGTTCTTATGATGGTTTGGTTGCAGGAAAGATTGGAAACTGTCACTTGGATAATGAAGACTATGAGCAGGTGGATGAAAATGAATTGGAAAGAATGGACATAATGTGGGCTCTCGCAAGTGCTGTGCGACGAGCAAAGAAGTTTGTGAAGAAGACGGGACAGAATCTTGTGGCTACCAAAGATACTACTTTTGGATTCGACAAGTCTAAAGTCACATGTTTCAACTGTGGTGAAAAAGGCCACTTCAAGCGGGAACGTGTCAAACCGAAGAAGACTGGCAATGGGAACCCGTTCTCGTCCTTCAACAAACAGGATAAAGAGAAAAAGATAGCTTCAACAAGCAGTGATTCAAAGGCAATGGTTGCTCAAGGTGATAAAGGACAGGACTGGTCCTTCCGATTCTTAACTGATGGTGAAGCCAACATTGCATCTGTTGAAGATCTGAATGAAGACTCAGCGAGTGAGGGGGAGAACTCGGTTGAGCTTGACACTGCTGATGTGGATGAGACCTTAGTTGTTGTTAATCAACTTGTTGAAAATGAACTGAATGCTAAATCTGAAGCACAACCCGAACCTCAAAATGCTTTCATGGCTGGAACGTCTACATCTGCACAGGTAGAATCAAAGGATGAACTGTTTATTAAACATACTTATGTTGAATGTGATAAATTTAGGGAAAGCATTGATCTGAAATTTGCTAGGTTATTAGATCATAATGATAATTTAGTAAATGACTTAAAATTGTGCACTGAGGCAAATAGAGTGTTAAAACAAAACGAGAGCAGCTATAAGTAGAAAATTGAAGCATTAAAGAAACAACTAAAAGAAACCGAGGTTGTCGCGTTTAACCAAGAAAATGATATAAAGTTTTATTTAAAGACAATTGAGGAAACTAAAAAGGATAGAGCTATTTGGCAAGTTGAAAATGAGTCTTTAAAGCAAAAACTCCACAGTCTAGCTAGTTCTTCTCATATTTTGAAAAACTTGGTTAAGGAACGCAACAACGGGGAAGGGTTGGGTTATAAGGTTGTGCCTCCACCACATGAGATCCTTTTGAACACCAAACAACGTCCTATTAATAATAATCCCATAAAGGATCATGTAGTGACTACTCCTCTGGTCAGCAATCCGGACACAGCAGTTAAACCTGCTCCTCCGGCTGCTGATCAGACAATATCAACATCAGGCACAACTGGTAAAACCATCACTGAAAACCGGGTGGAAGAGAATGTTCAAGAACCTCTTGGGTTGGGTCCAAAATCTGCTACCACACAACCTAAGATTTCCAAAACCACTCAAACTAAACCGGTTAAGCAAGAAAACAATCATATTTAAAGACAAAACTCCCATAACGTTAAACAAGTAAAATTTGTCAATGAAGTTGAAAATCAAAGGAGTGAGACCAATAAGTCAGTACCTAAAGTTTACTCACTACCCCACAAGAGATCTCTTAGTCCTGTTAAAAGGAGATCATGCTATACTTGTGGACAATACGGTCACATCTCTTCAAACTGTCCACGCTATCAGACACCCAAAATTAAAATTGAACTATACAATGAAGTTAAACAGTTTTCAAAACAGAAATCTAAGACTCCCATTAGATCTAAAACACCTGTTAGGTCTAAAACACCTTCTAGGTCTTTTACCTCTCCTCAACGCCACAGACAAAACAGACAAGTCACTGGCAAGTCTGTGATGCCTGAGGTGAAACCTGTTTTTGAAACTAAACCTAAGGTTCAAACTGTAAATCAGTCATCGGTTTACCATAAACAATCCTTTCACAAGGATGGTTTGTGGAAAGCTAAAACACCTAAAGTCTCTGAAAGCATGGATAAGTTGAAGATTGAGATTCCACCTACTGATAAAGGACAGTGGGTCATGTTCGTGATGTGTGATGCCTCTGGGAAACCCAAGCCAGTCAAGGTTTGGGTCCCTCTCCTTAACTAACTATTTTCTACTATGTGCAGGTTGTCCGCTATAGTGCTTCTACCAACACATGGATAGTTGATAGCGGAGCATCCAGGCACATGACAGGAAATCAGTCTCTCCTTTACAATGTCAAACAAATTAAAGGGGGACACGTTTCTTTTGCTGGAAACTAAAGAGGATACATTACCGCATAAGGAGAAGTAGGTAATGCAAAGGTAAGGTGTGATAAAGTCAATTTCATTCAAATTGGAAAACAATCTGCTTTCAGTGTCTCAGATATGTGACAAGGGCTTTAAAGTTATGTTTGATAAAAGGAAGTGTTACATTCTGAAGAAAGAGATGGAGATTCCAGAGGAGCAGGTATTAATGTCAGCATCTAGGTATAATGACCTGTATGTTCTAGATATGTCTAATGCTTCAACTAGTGTGTCTACTGTTCAATGCTTTTTGTCTAAAGCTATAGAGAAGGATTCCAACTCATGGCACAGGAGAATGGGACACATTAATCACAGGAAGATGAATCATCTGATTCATAACAACTTAGTTGATGGAGTTCCTGTTAAGAACTTCAAACTTCCTGATTTTTGTGTCTCATGTAAGAAAGAAAAGCAGACCAGGAAATCTCATAAGACCAAGCACGTCAATTCTATCGAGATGCCCCTGGAGCTATTGCATATGGATCTATTCGGTCCGTCAGCACGATGAGTATCATCGAAGACTGGTACTGCTTTGTAGTCACAGATGACTACTCGCGGTTCCCCTAGGTGATGTTTTTGAAAGCAAAATCAGAAACCTTTAAGTCATTCAAGGCGCTCGTTACTACACTGGAGTCTCTCTACAAGCTGTAGGTTAGGAAGATTCGTTCAGACAATGGAACAGAGTTCAAGAATCAGTGGATGGATGCTTTCTGCAAAGAAAAGGGAATTGTTCATCAGTTCACCTCTGCATACACACCATAGATGAATGGAGTTGCTGAGCGGAAGAACAAAAGCTTGATCGAGACTGCCAGGACTATGTTGGCAGATTCAAAGCTGCCAGTGCAGTTCTAGAATGAAGCTGTTGCCAACACATGCTACACACTTAATCGTGTGTCAGTTGTCAAGAGGCATGGGAAGACTTGCTATGAGTTGCTTCAGAAACGTAAACCTAACCTGGAGTATCTGGAACCATTCGGAGCTCCATGTACGTTACTGAAGAAAACTCCGAAGGGCAAGTTCAGTGAAAAGGCAGATAAGGGGATCTTTCTAGGATACAACATACCAGATAAACGAGTTTACAACAACTCAACAGGTCTGGTCGAAGTATGGCGCAATGTCGATGTACAACAATTCACCATCCCCCCTGCTGGAAAAGGTCCATCGTCGTTCTTCGACTACGATGGCTTTTTCAAATCATTCAATCTTCTTCAGATAGATTCAGATGAAGAAATTGCTACTCAGATGATGCACGATGTTCTATACACACCGAATCTGAATACTAGCGAGACAACACCTGCGAGTGGCTCGTCGGGATCTTCACCAGCTGATCAGGATGAGAGTGATGACTCATCAGATGATGAAGAAGCAGCTGAGACAGGCATTGAGCATAATGTTGATCAAGAAGAAAGCTCATCTGCTGCTGAACATGCATCAGGAAATACGAATACTGAACATCTTGTCACAAATCTGGATACTGAAGTTGTAGTCCCTACGATACCTGTGACTAGGATCAGTATGAATCATCCGCCGAAGGCTATCATTGGAGATCTACACTCCGGTGTGCAGACGAGAAATCAGTTGTACTCTGCTGATTACGCTGTAATTATGGAAAAGGGCTACGTGAATGATGGAGCCTTCAAATGCTTTGTATCTCAAGTCAAACCCAAACACATAAGCGATGCCCTGAAGAATGAGGCTTGGGTCAATGCTATGCAAGAGGAGCTGCTACAGTTCAAGAAGCTTGGAGCGTGGACACTTGTTGACCGGCCGAGAGGAGTGAAAGTGATAGGCACCAAATGGGTGCTACGATGCAAGAAGGATGACCAAGGTGTCGTTATCAGAAACAAGGCACGGTTGGTTGTTCAAGGCTTTAGACAAGTCGAAGAAGTCGATTATAATGAAGTCTTTGCACCAGTAGCTAGAATGGAAGCAATCCGCTTTCTGGCTGACGCATCTTACATGAAGATCAAAGTCTATCAACTAGATGTAAAGAGTGCGTTTCTTCACGGGGAAATCCGTGAAGAGGTCTACGTTAGTCAACCAGAGGGATTCAAAGATCCTTACCATCGGGATAGAGTCTACAAGTTGGACAAGGCTCTGTATGGGCTACATCAGGCTCCTCGAACTTGGTATGAAAAGCTTTCCACCCACTTGCTGAAACACGGGTTTCGTAGGGGTGTGATTGACTGCATGCTGTTTATCAAGGAAAGAGACGGAGATTTAGTGATGTTGCAAATTTATGTGGATGATATTATCTTCGGTTCACGAAACGAAGATCTATGTAAAGAATTCGAATCTGTGATGAAGGCAGAATTTGAAATGAGCGCCATGGGAGAAATGAAGATCTTCCTGGGATTACAGGTGGATCAGACACCTACCGGTATATTTCTGCATCAGACTAAGTATGTTGGAGACATTCTTAGTCGATTTGATATGGAAAATGTCACTGCTACCGGTACCCCACTCGCCATAAATCATGATGTGGCTCCTGATGAGAATGGGGATTTGGTGGATGCCACTATGTATCGTGGGATGATCGGATCTCTCATGTATCTCACTGCCTCGCGTCCAGATATCATGTATGCCACATGTCTATGCTCCAGATATCAAGCAAAACCGTAAGTAAATCATCTGATCGGGGTGAAAAGGATCTTTTGTTATCTAAAGGGTACACTAACACTGGGGTTGTGGTATCCTCATGATGATGACTTCAAGTTAACGGCGTATAGTGATTCAGACTATGGCAGCTGCAAGATGAGCTTCAAGTCTACATCAGCAGGGTGTTAGTTTTTTGGAAGACATTTAGTCACGTGGCAATGCAAGAAGCAAACCTCGGTGGCCTTATCAACCTGTGAAGCTGAATACGTTCCTGCTACAAGCTGCTGTTCTCAGATTATCTGGATCCAACAGCAAATGCGGGACTACGGTTTGCAATTCTCTAACACCCGTATATATGTTGATAACTCTGCTTCCATAGCTATAACTAAAAATCCGGTTCAACACCCTAAAACAAAACACATCGGCATAAAGTATCACTTCATACGCGACTGCTATGAAAAACAATTAATTGATGTGGTTAAGATAAACAATGATTTTCAACGCGCTGACCTCTACACCAAACCATTTGATAAACCCAGATTTTTCTATTGTTAGAGGTCAACGACGTGAAAAAGAAAAGTGACATTATCTCTGAAGACACAGACGCATAGTCCAACACTAGTTTAGTTTGTTTATTTTATTTTATTTTTTTTTTATTTTAATTTTCCTGTCTTATAAAAAATCCAAAAACACAAAAAATTTCTGTTTAGAATTTTAGGGGGAGATTAGGTTACGTTCAGTATTTATTTACTTAAAAAAATGGGAGGGGAAGGGCAAATAAGCTAAAAGGTAAAAACCACAAAGATAAGACTGTGATTCTACACAATGGAAAGTGATAGTACACAGGCGTCTAGCTACTTGGAATACCAAAAAGATTTTAAATTTTTACAATTTTAGTTTACATTAAATCATAGAAAATTATTAGTCAGAGAACTCTAAGTCTAACAAAATGGGAAAATGATAGTACGCTTGGGTGTTACTGTAATTACACGGAGAAAGTTGATCTAGGGTGGTGCTAGTTCACTATAAGATGTGTCGGTAGATTCAACACGACAGACCATTAGAAACCATTGGTGAACACAATTTAAACAAATTATTCAACCGAACTGTTGGTTCCCATCTTATCACTGGTTAACACAATCAGTTATTTCCAATAAGGGATGACGAGCAAATTAACGCAACTAAAAGTGCCCGATGACCATAAAAAGCAAAGCACGAAAAAATTGAAATTAAGCGCAATCAAGCTGATAACATATGTTGTTGTTGCGTTATGTGCAAAAGAAAATAAGAAATGCTCTAACAGGGAGATAGGTTGTGTGCCTCTCAGTTGTGCGGTGGCACTGACCTGAGGATAAGCATAACCAAGATATTCTAGAATTCACTGTTGTTTGCCGCCTTTCTACTGTGAGGTGGCACTGACCTGAGGCTTGGCTTCTCTTTGAAATTCTAAGAATAGTCTCTTCTTGTCAAAATACCCGTAGACCGCTCAAAAGTCTCCTGAGGAATGTTGATTACCATATAAGTGTGGGATCCACAAATGTTGGTTGAAATAATATAATCTAATACATCACGAATATGTGTCAAAAGTATGTGTATGGATTTAAGTGGACAAGTATACTGACAATCGTCGTTGATGCACCGCCTGATGTTGATAATCAACGTGTGTTACGTATCAGATCAAGCATGATTCCCAGTTAGAACTTAGAAATCTCAGATGAATGAGAAACTGTGATATGTATAAATGGTAGTTTCCATTTCAATAAATATATAAAAGTTCCAAGTAATTGAGTTTATGCTTGTCTGATTCCATAAGAATCTGTCTTGGAAATGATGTTAATGCTAATAGGCGTGTCTACCCAACCATAAGAAAATCACAAAAACATGTTTATTTTGTTACTTAGTTTAGTCTTTTAATTTATTTGTAAAGTGTGTCAGTGTTGGACTGTGCTATGCTACTCATTGCAGAAAATGTCACAAATATGAACTTAACATTTAATCTAAAATCAATTGTTTCTGAAAGGATAAATGGATCATGTCTGAGATGATCAGGTGGATAAATGGATCATGTCTAAGATGATCAGGTGGATAAATGGATCACATCTGAGGTGATCAAATGTTGTTTTAATATTAAAATGGTCATGTCTGAGATGATCAAATTAATCAAAAAGTTTTGTCTATTGAAATAAGGGTATAAGTGTTCATGGGTCAAAAAGGAAAAACTTCACAAGTATAACCCATTCGCACGACTGGACCATGAGAATGAACCCATTCGCACGATTGGACCATGAGTATGGACCAGTCGTACGAAAGCACCATACGAATGAGCCCAATCGCACGATTGGAGGTAACAGACTCTGACAATCGCACGAATGAACCTCAATCGTACGACTGGTGATGACAGAATGGGCGAGTCGTACGACTGAAGCTCAGTCGCATGACTCAATCATGCGATTAGGTTAAGTCGCACGACTGAAGGCTGCCCTAGTATAAATTGAGGGTGAGTCGGTCTTATTCGCCCCATTCTCTCAAATCGCTCTCCATACGCATGATACACCCTTACTCTGCCAAAATTCAGTTTGATCTTCGTAGACTCATCTTGACATCTTCTAACCATCTGTTTCTGTTCCATAGGTACTAAGTGACTTTTGTTGGATGACAAATCGGTTACTACAATGTAGAAAAGGATCGGACAGTGACCTAAGTTAAAACCGAACCAAATCTGGAAAATAAACCAATAAAACTAAGTGTTTTGAACATATAAAAGTTGTTAGAAGCTTAGTCAGTCATATGTGAACGTAATGAGCCATTCCTCAATGTTTAACATCAAGAATCGCTCAAAAATCAAATTTGAATGGACAAACCGTCAGTCATGCGACTGGACACACTGATGAACTCCAATCACACGACTGAGCAGGACGACTAGACTCAATCGCACGACTAGATGGACGAATGGTTCAATCGCACGATTGAACCATGCGTCTAAGCTCAATCGCACGACTAAGGTAAATGCATGAGTGATCACACGACTAAGTCCAATCGCTTGACTCAGTCGCACGTATGAGCTCAATCACGTGACTAGAGCTCAGTCCCCCAGCTCAGTCGCACGACTAGATTCAATCTCTCAGTTCAGTCACATGACTGAACAAAATGTTTAATTACATGAAACAAGTCTAGAATACTTTGACACGTACTAACGTTTATTTACTTTGTGTCACAGATGGCGAGCAGATGGCCTATGAGCTCTAAGCACAACATTTGTGCTTATCTGACCTGACTTCCCGCAACTCTGCGGAGTTTGCTGAGATCATCACATTTTTACGACGCTCTAGGATTTCTCGTGCGATCTCAGCGCCTTGCACTCCTTACCGATCGATACAGCAGGCGTTCTGGGAAAACGCTGCTGTAGATAGGTCTACCGATCCCCACACCATCAGGAGTTCGATTTTTGGGGAGGCCATACAGATCACCGAAGAGGATATACGGACAGTTCTGGAGTTCGGGGATGATGCAGATTGCCCCACTAGATTACATCCCCTTACCGTCCGTGGTGCTTCATGAGAGCCAGGTATTTTGGGGACATCAACACAAGTATGCTCAACAAAAGCAACTTGTACCCCCAGTTCAAATACTTGGCACATGTACTTCTGAGATGCATCGTATCAAGGAAGGGTGGCTTCGATGAGTTCTCAGACCAGATGTAGAATGTATACGCACTGGTGCTGACCATCCTTTCAGCTTCTCCAGGATGATCTTCACCTACCTGGTAGAGAACATCGAGGCCAAGGGGAAGGAGAGTTTCTGCATGTACCCGAGGTTCATTCAGATGATTATCGATCAGAAACTCCCCCAGCTGCCTAAGGAGAAAGATGATGTGGTCGTATTGGTGGTTATTGATGATACGACGCTGGGGAGAATGAAGGTATACAGGGGGAAGCAGGTGAAGCCCCCGGTGAGGAGACTGTTTGGGCATTTGGCCCATGAGGACTACATGGCGCCAGCTAGGAGAAAGTGGCGTCACGATGATAGTGATTCGGACTCGGTGCCAATAGCGGTTCCGGATGATGATTCAGATGATGATGACGGTGATGGTGGAGATACTGGCCCCACAGAATCTAGGGCCACTACTACCGATGTGACATCTCCATCATCCACCCAAGGAGGAGCAGTGAGTGCTGGTTTCCGTCAGGGATTTCAGCCTGATGAGGAAGAAGAGTCGGATGATGAGCCCCTGGTACGAACGGTAGGAAGCCGTATTGTAGCCACGGAGAGGGGTATTAGGACGGTTGGCGGACATCCTGGAGCGTCTGGGGATACCGTCACTGACGCATCTTACATCCCAGACTCTCCCAGTAGCTGAGGGGGAGCCTCCGGGTCCAGGGGACTCGGAGGAAATGGATGGCTCAGCCACATGGGCTGAAGCCCAAGCAGAGGAGGTTTACCCTACTCACTACCTCCACAGCCACCACCACTCCTTCAACCACCCTTACTACCACTCCACCACCCACTACCACTCCTCCACCCACTACCATTACACCACCAACCACCTCTATACCACCTCCAATCTTCACTACCACCACTACACCACCAACCACCTCTACACCACCCCCAATCTTAACCACCACCACGAGCCACCAAGCCGGCCCATCCTCCTTCCCCACAGGATCATCCCTCCCTCCTATTGGAGTGGAGGAACAGCTTGCAACACTTAACAGAATGGTGCTGAAGCTGTTAGCTGCTGACAAGGAGAAGGCAGCTAGGCTTCGTCAGCTTGAGGTGCAAAATGCTTCTCAAGCTCATCATATTGCTCAGCAGGCTGAGCAGATCTCCTAACTCTAGGAGAAAACATCCTGTCTACTCAGAAGATTAAGGAGTTAGAGTCAGCTAATAGAAGATTTTGATAAAGCTGAAGGGGTCGCAAGCTGAGCCACTGAAGATAGGAGAAGGAGAGGATGATGACTATGGTGATGATGATAAGGATGATGATGAAGAGGATGAAAGCGAAGATGATGATGATGAGGGTGATGGCGAGGCTCGAGGCAAGGATGGTGATGATGATGAAGGGGATGCAGCTGCATCCGCCTCTGCTCCTTGTAAGGAGCAAAGGACCAAGAGGAAACAGGACCAGGGAGCATCATCGTCTGCCCCACCTACCTCACCATCTGCTGAAGATCTGGCTATGATTCAGAGCAAAATTATAGATTATATGTTTTTATTATACAACTTTTGTACTTCAATCATCTGCAAATGTTTATGTAACTTATGTAAATGTTTAATGATTAATGTATGATTATCTTGATTACTTACTAATGATTGTTATTCTATATGTGTAAATCAAGCAGATCCGGGATTTCAGCAAGATGAGCATGATGTTACTCCCCTCCAACAGATCAAGACTCAACTCACAATGATTATTGATCTGTAGGGGATCGTCAGAAGGTCGGTGAGTTAAACTCTTGAAGAAGAGAAATAATTCACGACCTAACCGACGAGTAACTTGCTGAGATATTTTGACTAAATCTAGACGAGATTGTAAAGGATGCTCCAACATTTAATGGTGCTGATGATGATGAGCTCAACGATGTTGAAGAAATAGAGATAGAAGACATCACTGATCAGCATTATCTGGAATACGCTGACCGAGAGGGCAATGTGTTTTTGAATCTGGTTAACACCCTCGGCAGTGATATTTTAGAGAAACTCAGTGAGAGGGAAAAAGGAGCTGAAGCATCAACAAGCCAAGCCCAAGCCTCAGACGCTGATGTCGATATCCGAGAGGCTGAATGGGCAGCTTGCTTCCCTGAGGTCCGAGCCCAACGCGCTATAGCAACTCAGAGTACCTACACCAAGCTCTACAAAGTCAAGAAGAACATGAAGGTGTCAGGGAAGATCATTGCTTGGGCTCATTTTGATGACCTTGGAGTTTATGGAGTGAAAAGGGAGAGGGGAATCGAGTACTTCAGATTCCTTCATGATCTGAAGACTCTCCCCGGGTTTGAGCTCAACCAGCTGGCACGCCTGAAGTTACTATATGCTAATCCGAAGAAATTGTCAGGCTGGTTTGAGGCTGCCCTAAAAAGGGAATACCGGACGAGATGGGTAAACATCAGACCACAGCAGGCTACAAGGTACATCCGTAGGTCTGAAGTGAGTCCCATCACTGGTCTACCAAAGATAGTCCTGAAGTGGCGCCCTCCGCATACAATGTCCAGAATTCCAAAGACGGAGATGCCACAGGACTTTAGCCCACACTTTAAGTGGTGGTACTATGACTGGCGCTCTGGAGAGGCCGTCATTGTTTTGGATAGGGAAGGCACGGTGGACATAATAAGGGTGTTCGACCCCATGTGGCTTATCAACTTGTCAGCGTCAGATGTTTATACGCTATACAAGTGACCATTATTTTTTGACACGCAGGATATAGTGCAAGCACTACAGTTTCAGCATATCATACGTCTATGCTTCACACTCAATATCCATGCCGGGTATCATAAGAAGAAAGAGTGAAGAGATTTGAAGAGTTTAAAAAGGAAGTCAAAGTTTAGATAGATCTAGGTCCAAGGGGGAGTTTGTTGATACACATGTCCCTAGTTCTAGTCTAATGAACTTCAATGTAATAGACTTTCATCTTGTAACACATATGTAATGTTTTATCAATGAAATGAAAAACTCTTCTATGAATGTTTATTGGTTGTTCAATGTTATATCTATTAATATTATTTATTATTACACGCATATATGAACATGTTATATAGGTTTACAGTTGTTAGATATAGTTCTGAGTCATTAAAGGTTCAAGAATGTGTTTAACTAAGTATTCTGATTCAGTCGCATGACTGGACCATGCGAATGGGCCAATCGCACGACTGAATCAGGTGATTGAATCAATTGCACGATTGAGTCATAAGACTGACTCAATCATACGAATGAATCAATCGTATGACTCAGTCGCACGACTGAGCCAGTCGCTTGGCTCAGTCGCACGAATGAAAGCTGTAACCTATAAATACCACTTAATTCGTGGAAAAACAAGAGACTTCGATAATTGAAAACCCTAGCCGTCCCAGTTCACACAGAACATCCCTTCCAAGTTCATAGAACGTTTCAGATTATTCCTACTTCATTCTTAACGTATTCTAATCGTTAGGTTTGATTCGATTAACGTTCTCCCTGATTGGATCGCCAAACAAATAGAATTCCATGCTGTTTGATTCGGTTTCATGTAGAATCAGTTAGTACTCCGTCCGTACACGGTCCTAATAAGAATTGTGAAGTCGCTAGATCGATGAACATCAGAGCGTGTTCTTGATGGAAGGTGATAAACCAAAAGACAAACAATAGTACGGACAATAATCGAATGATTTCATTGATAAAACCTAATGATTTTAAGCTCGTTACATCTTAAGAATCAAGACTCTTGGCAAGGGGAGATCGAGCTTGATCTCTCCTCTCATCCGGCAGCACCTAGGCCCCGGGCACAAACCTTCTCAAAACCCTTTTCTCTCTACACATTGCAACTGGTATATATAGGCCTCGGCCCATATTAGATGTGACTGGGCCCATTCGTGAGATTGGACCATGCGTATGGTTCAATCGTACGACTGGAACATGCATATGGTTTAATCGTACAACTGGACCGTTCTTATGGTTCAGTCTTACGAATGCCCAAATCGCATCTCTCAGTCACACGAATGGTCCATTAGCATGGCTCAGTCGTACAACTGAGTCTCATTCGCATATGCTCCTGCGAATGATCTAGTTTCATGTGTTTACAACATATCAGGAGTAATACATTAAGCCTAGACTATTCATCAAGCGACGGACATACTATATATAACAATATATGCTCCAACAAATTCCCCCTTGGACGTTGCTTGCGAATAGTTGATAACACCTCTTACAATCTTTAGTCAATCTTTGCTCTGGTTTCCAATAGAATCAAATGAACAACCATATTAGCCAACGTTGTCGATCCGTCAAGTTACTACAGTATCCCTGAAAATGAATTTACGCATAATAGCTTTCGTTTACTTTGAAGAACACCATCATAACAGCAAGATTCCCCATATGACTGATTTTTCTAGATAATAACATAAACAGTTTTCCATTGCTTCAATCTTCACACAGTCTAACCTGATTAACATTAACAACTATAGAAATTCCCCCTCACATTCAGCATATCCCAATATATAAACATTGTGCTCTCCTAGCATCTTCATACGGTGTATTGGGCAAAAAGTTGAAGGTTCCAATCCACAGCTGACAATATCAAACAAATCAGTATGCACGTAGATTCATTATCAGAAACCTGCTCACATCATCACTTTCTGATTGCGTCTTCAATTTCTCTATACATGGATTCCCCCTAAGAATGAGAATTCTCTCTGTGCCGATAAATATAACTTGATTGGCCCATAAATAGTCAGATGCTCCTGACTACCCCACAAAATTAGCACCGACAGCTGACATCTTCTCTTCTCTCTTTCGTGTTTTAACAACATTCACCTATTCTGGAAGTCCAACGAATAATAGGGTATCCATCGACTTGTTTGGACAAAAGAAACTTAGGGTGAATGTGCTTTGCTCATCCTCAACTCTTGCATTGACTCTCCAGGAAAATCTTCACTATTGACCCGGAAATGAACCGAAAATGACTCGATAATTTTCCCAAAAAAAAATTTATTTTACCAAACTTTTTTAGAAGGCTTCCTGACTGAAAAAAATGGTTAGGGAAAGATTCAAGTAACAAGCTGTTCCAGACTCTTTTTTTTTGGTCTGGAACACCTTTCATTCGTATGACATGGAGTACACTTATCACACTCGTGTGAATGAATTATACGAATGATATCTTCGTGCGACTGAACATAAGACTGGACATAAGACTGGTCCAGTCGCACGACTCACATAAGACTGGTCCAGTCACATGGTCCAATCGCACGACTAGTCTATTCGTATGGTCCAGTCGTACGAATGGTCCATTAGCATGGTCCAGTCGCATGAATGGTCCATTAGCATGGTCCAGTCGCACGACTGGTTCATTCGCATGGTCCAGTCGCATGAATGGGTCTGCACGTAGATTTTCAGATCTGCAGCCGCCAAGGCTGCCAAAAACCCTAATCCGACGAATTTTACATGCTTTGAACCACAATAAACATCATCAGATTTGCAAGGGTGATCAGAACGTGGTATCGAGTTTGATTTTAACATAGAAACAAACACACGCCACGAGATCTGAGCAAAACACGAAGAACATGAAGTGGGTTTAACGTCAAAGAACCTGAAATAGATCCAGAGATCAAGAGTTCGGGTTGCTAGAATGATTGTTAGATCATTCTAGCAGTATCCGGCTCTGATACCAATTGTGAAGTCGCTAGATCGATGAACATCCGAGCGTGTTCTTGACGGAAGGTGATAAACCAAAAGACAAACATAGTACGGACAATAATCGAATGATTTTATTGATAAAACCTAACGATTTTAAGCTCGTTACAACTTAAGAACCAAGACTCTTGGCAATGGGAGATCGAGCATGATCTCCCCTCTTATCCGGCAGCACCTAGGCCCCGGGCACAAACCTTCTCAAAACCCTTTTCTCTCTACACATTGAAACTGGTATATATAGGCCTCGGCCCATATTAGATGTGACTGGGCCCATTCGTGCGATTAGACCATGCGTACGGTTCAATCATACGACTGGACCATGAGTATGGTTCAATCGTACGACGGGACCATTCTTATGGTTCAGTCTTACGAATGCCCCAACCGCATCTCTAAGTCGCACGACTGGTCCATTAGCATGACCATGCGTATGGTTCAATCGTACGACTGGACCATGCGTATGGTTCAATCGTACGACTGGACCATTCTTATGGTTCAGTCTTACGAATGCCCCAATCGCATCTCTCAGTCGCACGACTGGACCATGCGTATGGTTCAATCGTACGACTGGACCATGAGTCTCATTCGCATATGCTCCTGCGAATGACCCAGTTTCATGTGTTTATAACATATCAGGTGTAATACATTAAGCCTAAACTATTCATCAAGCGATGGACACACTATATATGACAATATATGCTCCAACACATGGCCGCCGATGCCATGCCCACTTTCTGCTTTTGGTCGACTGAAAAGAGAAAAGAAGAAGAAGGAGTTGTTTCTCTCAGTTCTTCAAGAAAAAGGGCTGAAATTCACATCTTGTAACTATTTTATAGTGTTTTTGGTTCGGTTATATTAGGTTTTCCACCTTAGAACCGATTTATATATGTTTCATGTGTTCGGGTTGTGTGTTCTTGGTTTTTTATGTGTTAAAATTCGTGTACAAGCAAGTTTGGAGGAGTTTTACTTGTTTGCTACATCAGGTGAGTTCTAGACCCCGTAATCTTACTTGTTTTAACACTTTTTAGGGTTGAAAATGTATTAAATTAGTTTTAAATTTACTATGTATGTATGCCCGTATGTTTTATGCTTATATGATGATGATTTATGGTTGTTATGT
The DNA here is from genome assembly GCA_024085815.1 of Flaveria linearis. Lineage (NCBI taxonomy): Eukaryota > Viridiplantae > Streptophyta > Magnoliopsida > Asterales > Asteraceae > Flaveria > Flaveria linearis. The sequence continues at coordinate 26,907,310 of CM044015.1, forward strand.
GGCATTCATGCCTAAAAAAGTTTCCATAAGCTTAGAAAGATAGAAAATGATGATTTGGGACTAGAAATGTGTTAGAAACATGCCAAATAGGTTGGTCATGCGCCTAAATAAGGCCCATGCGCCTAAAATTGCCTTAGAAAAGTTCAAAGTAGGGTCATGCACCCAAATAGGGTTCATGCACCCAAACAGTACCTCATGCGCCTAGTTTATGCCTTAGAAATTCTAAGTGTAAGTTCATGCGCCTAGTTTATGCCTTAGAAATTCTAAGTGTAAGTTCATGCGCCTGAACAGTAGTTAATGCACCTGGGTTTTGGCTAAGACGCCGAAGTATAGGGTCATGCGCCCAAATAGTGCACATGCACCCAAAAGGCTCATGCGCCTAAGTGTTGAAATGGTTAAGTATGGGCTCATGCGCCCACATAGTTGAAAAGCGCCTAAGCAGGGCTCCTACGCCTGCATAGTGCTCATGCATCCAACACTTAGAAAATTTTCTAAAATTTTGAGAAAACAGAATGATTAGGGTTTGACCCTAGTATGACTTTAGGGTTTTAATTGTTATTATTATACATGATTATAAGCTGTTCTTATGTTCCTTAAAATTATCATTGTGTGACTTTACGTGGTGTGTTTATGAACGTATACGTGAAGTATTATCATTAATAAAAGTGAAAGGTTAATGATAAAAAAAGTGGAACATAAATGAAAGAATGCAAGTCTTGCAAGCAAATGTATAGGAGGTGCACGACCATGTTGTCGTTAGCTCAACTGTATGCGGTTTAGCTAACTCGAAGGATGCATGCAGGGTCAGTCATTGAGACTGACAGAGACCCTTGTAGCATACCCTAGGTGACTGGGTCAGCTTAGTTTCGTGGTCTATTTATAGACCACAGGCCCAGCATTAGCTTTGTGCACTATGTTCGGGGTATTGCACATTGGTCCATAAGAAAGTGAAAGATAATGGTAAAAGTATGAAATGAACGAATGCGTACAGTAATGAAAGAAAGAAAGTATTACCTTGATGTACGTATGATGCGTGCTCATGTACGAAAGTAAAAAAAGTATTTTATTGAAAAGAGTATTTTCATATATAAATTATATAAGGTATTTTAACGCTTTAAAAACTGGAACTCACTCAACAACACTGACTTTTATACATTTTCAATTGGCAGTTAAACATTGCTGAGGATGGCATGAGGGTGAAGCTACTCGGCGGGACAAGACTGACATCCATTCATATTTTGATGTTATTGTTGTTTTGTAATACAATTAAACAATTCTTTTGTAACTGATGATCAACATTGTATTGTTTAACAACAGTAACTATAATAATGATGAATGGGATTTTGTTAAGATAATTCCGCTGCTATATTTTATAAAATGTATATTAATATGTATGTTTAGTGCTATGAATGACCAACTGTGAGGTGCCCGGGAACGGGGCCTTACACATGCTCAACAACTGGCTAACAAAGTAAAAGAAACAATGGTTTTGAATAAATCTCATGTAAGAGAGCTAAATTATATCAGATCAAAATCACCTCTTTACAAAAGGATTTAGATAAACTTGTTTCTAAAAACTACAGTTTAAAATCCCAAATGAGCATCTGACCACCTCTTTAAAAAAATCAATGGTTGGTCATGCATCAACTGAAGCAAAACTTTAGAAGTTTCAGTTATCATCTTAACAGTATGAGAAATTGTTAAATTCTGATACTAAATCAAAGAATTGGTATTGATTGGGATTTATGTTTTTGCGCCCCCATTGAATGATAACTATACCCCTTTACATGAGTCTATGACCAATAGTTTATCAAACCATTTTATGCCAAGTACCAAAATTGAACCAAAAACTGACATTAATCAACTGGTAAATGGTAATGATACTGACGTGAGTAAAACTGAGTCTTCTGAATCAGAAGTTTTACAACAAGATGAATCAGAATTTGACTTTGATGCGTGTGATGACTTGAGTGAGTCTGATGAACATGATGAGCAAAAAGTTACTGGTTTGGGCAAGGGAAAGAATGTTTCATTTGAACCCATCATGCCTAAAGTTCTTGAAGAGATCAAGCTACCTTATCCTCCAAAGAAAAGAAACATGCTGAAGACCATTTACAAAAGGATAGCATAGCTGAATGAAGGACTTCATGAACTCAACAAGCAGCAAAAATCTCCATCAACAAAAACAACAACTGAAGCTGAAGCCACTCTTGACTCTACAGAATGGACAAAAATCACTTACGTAGAAAGCCAAAGTCTTCAGTAGAATTTCTACGGAAGAAGAAGAAAAATTTTGAGATCTCAACATAATCAACATCCGTAGAAGATCTACAGAAGAAGAAGAAATCAGCTGCTTCAGAAATCATCAAGAAAGCCAAGCAACAGAAAGCTGTGAATCCTAAGCAGCAGAAGTCAACTACTATTAAATAAAACCCTTTAACATCATGTCTGGAGTGGTCTGCCAAATTTGAAAAGGAGTTGAAGGTACAAAAGCAAACAAAGAAGAAGAAAGTGATTGGCTCTAAGAGTGTAGCAGGGAAGAAATACTGCAACTGGTGTGATATGCATAATCACAACAACGATGAATGCTACTTCAGTAGTTATTGCTCCATATGCAACATGAACAATCATATGAATTCTGATTGTTACTTCAACAAGCATTGTGCTATTTGTAACTAGAATAATCATTCTACTCAAGAACGTTATTTCAACAAACAAAAAGAACAAAACAAAGAGCACAAAGAAGCAGCAATCTGAGAAAATTGAATCAGACTCACAACCAGTGATAGTCAGGAAGATTCAAAGCTCAAGAAGCAGCAACAAAAGCAAAGGATGCCAAAGGTAAAAAAGCAACCATCTGCTGATGAAAAAGCAAAGAAGAAAAAGAAAAGCAACATTCTAAACTCAAAACTCCACACCAGAAGGTAGATTTAAAAGAGAAATAGCTGATACTCATGAGACCTTCTTTGACCATTTTGAAAGGGTACTTCCATACCACAATCAAAATCAAAGGATGGTGAAACTTTCCCTAATCAAGGATCATCATCAAGTTCAAAGTAGAAGAAGCACAAAAAGAAGGTAAAAGAAGAAGTGATAGTGGAACCACATCAAAGTAGTTCAAGTCCTTCTTCAACAGAATCATACTCACCCTAAACAAAACATAATGAATCAATTGAGTCTAAAATCAAACCTGAAACATCTAGACCCATTCAAGAGGGAGTAACAATATTAGACATAAGTGGCCAGCCCAAGATCATTACGCCTTGGATTCCACATTCTAATTGTTTTCATTATTTATGCAGGAACATCCTTGGAGGCCTGACAACAAGTAGTATGTTGACAGTGGGTGTTCTAGACGTATGACAGATAGTTGTTCTCTACTCCATGACTTCAAACATAAAAATGCTTCATATTTGGCATTTGGTAGGGATAAAAAGGGAGGTAAAATTATTGGTGAAGGAATGATAACAAATGGTGTACTCAAGTTTGAGGAAGTAAATTATTATGAAAATTTGTAATACAATTTACATAGTGTTTCTCAAATTTATGATCAAAATTATATCACTTTATTTGATAACACTTATTGTTACATTCTAAGCCAGGTTTTCAAGTTCCAGCAGATTGGATCCTTCTTAAAGCATCAAGAAAAGGAAACACATATGTTTTGCATATGAACAACACCTCAATAACAAGAAAAGAAACCTTCCTGATCTCTAAGTCTTCAGAAGATGAATCTCAACTGTGGCATAGAAGGATGGCTCATTCAAATATGAAAAATATGAACAACCTGGTGAAAAATGACTTAGTTATTGGTTTACCAAAGAAAGAATTTTATTGTTCTAATAATTGTTCTTCATGTTATAAAGGAAAATAACATATGGTGTCTCACAAATCCAAAACACTCAACACAAACACAACACCACTCAAAATGCTTCACATGGATCTTTTTAGTCCAACCAATGTGATGAGCATTGGCAAAAAGCAATATTGTTTGGGGATTGTTGATGATTTCACTAGATTCACATAGGTTTTTTCTTAAAATAGAAAAGTGAAACATCAGAAACATTAATAGAGTTTATCATAAAGTTTAAAAACCATCTTTATTTGAAAATCAAAATTTTATGAAGTGATAATGGGTCTAAATTTGTAAATCATGTTTTAAATTCCTTTTACAGGAACAAAGGCATAGCAAGACAATTCAGTGCACCAAGAACTCCACAACAAAATTGTTGGATCTTATATGCCCAAGACACATACAAGATTGATGTGGTTAGTACGTTATGATCCAAGTCGGGTGATACCCAATAACAAGTTAAACAAACACCAATAGATATTTAATTGTTGATGAGATCAAACATTTAAATATTGACACCAATTTAGGAAATGGGTTTTCTAAAACATTGCATTTGAAATAAACAAATTATATGGATAATTTGTTAATGAGAAACCATTTGTCATATTATTTAAGTTAGTTGAATAATAACAAATGATAGTGTGTTAGTACTATAAAATTAAAAAGGGGTTTTAGTTTTATAAAAACCTATGACTAAAAAAGTGCAAAACAAATAAAATAAAATTGGGGGGAACCTAATATTAAAAGGGGGCCTTCGGCCGCCCCTTGCCTCAAGGAATCACCCTTTGTCTTGGTAAAAACACAAGACATAACTCACTTGCACTCTTCCTTGAAAACACACTTTCTCTCTCATAAATGCAAAGGCTCCTTCTCCTTTCTCCCTTGGCTAAAAATTCAAAATCAAAGGCTAATTTTGTGGTTTTCTTTGGTGAAATTCGGGTTATAGAAGAAGAGTGGGTCTTGGTGTTATATGGGTATTACAACTTGAGGCTTTCTCTCTCGGGGGCTGAACATTCAAGACTTCTTCAACATCATCTTCATCTCCATCTTCATCTCATACATCTATAACATTCATATAAGAAAGGTTGTATCTATGAACCCCCTTATGGTTGTTTTATGGTTTGATAGCACACTATTTCATGTATATATAAGATCCTTGTTCTTGGGTTTTGTTTCAGTTAAAAATGGTTCATATTTTTCAGATTCATAACCACATTTTAAACTCTAATATCCGCTGCGTTTTCATGGTTTAAATGGTTAAACTAGCTTGATAAACTTGCTTCAAAACCCAGCAATGGCATCTAGAGCCGATATATGAAATATGTGCTTCAAAAGTTCTTGAAAAATTAGTTTTCATGGACTTTTTCAACCCATTAGGGGCTGATTTGTTATGGATGATGGAATCCATTATGTTTCAAAGTTTATTCTTACATGCTTATAGTATAAACCTTGAAAGATAATAGTCAAATGGTTGATTGTATTATTTGGACAAAACCCCAAAGTTTTGGTTCATGTTGGTCAAAACTTTAGGGTTGAAATAAGGGATTCATTTTAGTTCTTGGATGTTGAATATGTTTCACAATTTTAGTGAATAACATAGCCTTGGCCTCTTGTGTTTTGGTTTTGGTTGATTGAGATTTGTCATGTTGTTTTGATTCATAAAAGGGTTATAATATTTATGTTTGTAATTTGGGTTGTAATTATTTATTCATTTGGTTATGTATTAAATAGATTAGGTGCATTTCTTTTATTAGAAAATTGTATTAGGATATAATTTTGTAAAAGGAAGATGCACAAGATGAACACCCAAAGATGGACATAAAAGGCATGGACACTTGAAGCTTTGGATGTGGATTCAAGTGGGAGTTCATGGAAACATATGATGTTTCATTATTTACCCTTAATAAAGACCTTATGACAACCCTTGTGAAGGCAAACAAGTGTGGTCAACTTAGTGTCTATGGTTATGCACTCATGTTTGTATTTTTATGCTTGTTTGGATGATTATTGTTTGATTGTTTGGTTGATATTTGGATATGCATTACAAACTCATTAACAACTTAACAAGCTGAAAATTTGATGGTTCTTTATCGTTAAGTGGTTAATAAAAGGTTATTAAAAGGATTAATGGTTTTAATAAAGAGGTTTTATTAAAGGTGAACCATAGGGTACCTTGTATTTGAAAGCATGCAAATATAAGGTAGATAGAGTTTTCTAAACTAAGATTATGAAAACTTTAAATTCTTTACAAACAAGTTTAACACCATCCTTTTGCACAACACTTGAGTCATGTGGAAACTCTTAATGGGATAAAGGTCACCTAACCATTTTGAGGGAACTTGTGACTTAAGGTGGGGATACCATATTTGTGGGATAAAGATCACCTAACAACTTATGTTGGAAAACTCACATGTGTGTGCAAGTAGGGTAACTTGATTTGCAAACCATGTTAAATGGATCACCTACAATATGGTTTACAAAGGTGTTGATGGGATAAACATGCCGACCACACATCTGATGTGTAAGTCGATCCCATACCCTAGAAGTTGCAAAGGGTTGCAAATGTCAAAACGTTGACTACCTTGTTAATTTAAATAATGGGATAAAGGTTGCCTAACCACTACTTAAATGTAACATTGGATTCTAGAGTTTTAAAATTGTGTAAGACACATAAAAGGGCTTCAATTATTAAAGTATGGACAATATCGTAAATACTAAAATTGAACTTTGTTAAAATATTATAGATAGCCACCAACAATAATGAAATGAAATCCCGTCTGCTCACTCACTATCACTAAGGACCATTCTCCAAAAGGAGCGTCTAAACCATAATAACTTTATTAATTGGTTTTAAAACTTGAGAATTGTTTTCAAGCAAGAGAAATGATTATATGTTTTAGACGATCCGATTCCCGATCAACCTAATCAGAAAGATGAGGAGGCCTTTATGAATTGGGTAAAATACACTGAGGACTCAGTCCAAGTGTCTTGCCTCATGTTGGCAAGTATGACTCCTGATCTCCAAAAGGAGTATGAACATCATGGAGCGTACGACATGATTACCCAGTTGAAGGAAACGTTCCAACAACAAGCAAGGGTAGAGCGCTTTGAAACGGTTCGAGCACTCCATGCATGTCGTATGGATGACACCTAATCTGTTTCATCTTATGTATTTAAGATGAAAAGCAACATTGACAGCCTCGAAAGGCTTAATTGTCCCGTCTCGAAAGAGTTGGCTACGGATTTGATCCTCAACTCTTTGTCAAAGAGGTTTGACAACTTTTTCATGAATTATAACATGAACGGATGGGACAAGAACATAAGTGAGCTTCACTCTATGCTCAAAACTACCAAGGCGACTATGGGTAAAAAGGTTTTACCCGTTCTCACCATCAATGAAGGTGGGAACAAGAAGAGGCCTCACCCCGCACCCAAGGCAAATGTTGCCAAGGGGAAAGGGTACGTTAAGGGAAAGGGGAAGGGAGTGGTAAGAGCTCCACCACCAAAACAAGCGGAGAAGAAGCAAAAGGTTGCTTCAAATGACCCATGCTTCAAGTGTGGGGAGATTGGACATTGGGCAAGGAAGTGTCCAGTCCATCTCAAAGAGTTGCAAGCTAAGAGGGTTGTTGGGCAAACCTCAGGTACAATTTACATGATTCATATTGATCTAAATTTAATATCCTCTAACACATGGGTATGGATACCGGATATGGAACTCACATTTGCAATTTATTGCAGGGGTTCAAAAGAAGTAAGGACTTCAAGAAAGGGGATGTTAACCTCTACATGGGGAATAGGGTGAAAGTTCAAGTTAAAGGCCGAGGGAACTACATCTTGAAGCTTTCAAATGGTTTGGAAGCAATTTTGAACAATATTTTGTATGCTCCTAGTTTGTCTAGGAACATTATTTCTGTTGCCCAATTAAGACAATATGGTTATGTTTTGTCATTTATTTAGAATGAAATTCATGTTTCTTTAAATGGCACGTTTTATTTTAAAGCTATTCCTGTTAATGGTATTTATGAATTGGTTCGTGAAAACACATTATGTGATAGCTTATTGTACCAAACCACCACTAAGAAACTCAAATTGGATTTGAGTGATACCTATCTTTGGCATTGCCGTCTTGGTCATATAAACAAGAAATGCATACAAACACTTCAAAAGAACGGTCTTTTAAAAGCAAATGAATATGATTCATTTGATGTATGTGAATCTTGTTTACAAGGTAAAATGACTAAGGCATCGTTTAAAGGCAAGACCAAAAGGGCAAAAGATTTATTAGGCATCATACATTCGGATGTATGTGGTCCTTTTAAGCCAATGACTAGGTACCATGAAAGATACTTCATTACCTTTACCGACGACTATCATCGATATGGTTATGTGTACTTACTAAGACATAAAGATGAAGCTTTTGAAATGTTCAAAATCTTCCAAAATGAAGTAGAAAATCAACTCAACAAGAAAATAAAAATTCTCCGCACCGATAGAGGAGGTGAATACCTAAGTGATGCTTTTAGAGATCATCTTAGAAGTTGTGGTATTGTCTCACAACTATCTCCACCTGGAACACCATAACATAATGGTGTCTCCGAGCAGAGAAATCAAACTCTATTGGATATGGTTCGATCTATGATGTCTAGAAGCTCACTGCCTCTATCATTTTGGGGTTTCGCTTTGCTCTCAGCGGCACGTATTTTGAATATGGCCCCAACCAAGAAAGTGGAAACGAAACCTTTTGAAATATGGCATGGAAGGGTTCCATCGCTCTCATATTTAAAGGTATGGGTTGTGAGGCTTATGTTAAGACTCCCACCTCAAACAAGCTAGAAAGTTGTTCCACTAAGTGTATCTTCATTGGATATCCTAAAGATTCTATGGGATATTATTTCTATGATCCATTGGAACAAAAGGAGTTTGTTGCCAAGAAGGCTGAGTTCTTAGAAGCAAAGTTCCTTATGAAAGGAACTAGCAGTATAATTGTGGACCTTGAGGAGGATCAAGAACCACAAACCGATACACGTTTGGTTGACACTAGCACTCAACATGAGGATGTTGAGAATGATCAAGTGGTTGATCAATATACATAAAACGTTCGCAGATCTGGTAGAATTAGTAATCCACCTAAAAGATATGGATTTTTCATAGATGGATGCTATGTGGTAGATTCCGATGAACCAACCACCTATCATGATGCAATGTCCAATTTGGATTATGACAAATGGCTTGAAGCCATGAACGTTGAGATGCAATCCATGTATAACAACCAAGTATGGGACTTGGTTAAACCACCTCTTAACTCCAAGATAGTTGGAAGTAAGTGGTTTTCAAGAAGAAAACCGATATGCATGGGAACTTGGATACTTATAAAGCTAGACTTGTAGCAAAAGGTTTCACTCAAACTCAAGGGGTTGATTATGATGAGACATTCTCACCAGTAGCAATGCTAAAGTCTATTAGGATATTATTTGCCATAGCTGCTCATTTTGATTATGAGATTTGGCAAATGGATGTCAAAACCGCTTTTCTAAATGGATATCTTGAGGAAGATGTCTATATGGTTCAGCCTAAAGGTTTTGTCGATCAAAAACATCCTAACAAAGTATGCAAGTTAAAGAAATCAATCTATGGACTGAAGCAAGCATCAAGAAGTTGGAATCACCGTTTTGATGAAGAAATAGTCAAATTTGGGTTCATCAAAAACACTGATAAAGCATGTGTATATAAGAAAGCTAGTGGGAGCATCATCACTTTCCTAGTATTATATGTCGATGACATTCTACTATTTGGAAATGACATTCCAACCATGGAAGGTGTAAAAGCCTGGCTTGGAAACTGTTTCTCCATTAAGGATCTTGGTGAAGCCGCCTATATTTAGGAATAAAGATCGATAGGGATAGGTCAAGGCGGTTGATTGGTTTAAATCAAAGTTCATACATTCACAAGATCTTGAAAAGGTTCAAGATGGAAAACTCTAAGAAAGGTACTGTACCTATTCAAAGAGGAACCACATTGAGTAATACTCAATGTCCAAGCTCAAAGGATGAGCAAGACAAAATGAAGGGAATCCCATATGCGTCTGCTATAGGATACTAGACCGGACGTGTCATGTGCTTTGAGCATTACAAGCCGATACCAGCAAAATCCTGGAAACAGTCATTGGATGGTTGTTAAGAACATACTTAAGTACCTAAGGAGGACTAAAGATATGTTCCTAATCTATGGATCTGGTGATGAGCAACTCATTGTAAAGGTTACACGAATGCGAGTTTCCAAACAGATCAGGGGGGTACATTTTCATCTTGAATGGAGGAGCGATCTCTTGGAAGAGCTCTAAGCAAGATGTAGTGGCATTATCAACTACAGAATCAGAATACATCGCCGCTTCATTAGCAGCTCAGGAAGCTGCATGGTTAAAGAAGTTCATTGCCGATCTAGGGTTGGTCCTTTCTATTCAGGACCCCCTAGAAATTCTTTGTGATAACGAGGGTGCGAAAACTGAAATCAAGGAACCCTGTGCACATCAAAAGACTAGGCACATTGAACAAAGATTCGACTACATAAGGGATGAAGTTGAAAGGGAAAGATATGTATTCGCAAAGTTCACACGGATTAAAACATTGCGGATCCACTCACGAAGCTTCTTGAAAAGGCGAAGCATGAAATTCATGCTTGTGCCATCGAACTGCAATTTTCTAGTGACTGGATTTGATTTTAATTTGTGTAATGAGATATTGTAACCCTTTATTACTTGAATGAATTATTTGGTTATAATGATTCAACGAATATTTATATTTTGCATGTTTAAAATCCATGAGTAAATTGTTTACTCAGAACGTCCGTAGTTGTTCATGCTTGTGGGAACATGTGTGAAGTTAATGCTATTATGAAATTGGATTGGTAGATATTCATATGGACGAATATAGAGCAAAAGGTTACTGCCAAAGTTCATAGATATTTGTGGGATGCAAATATTGCACTGACCTGCATCTCAAACATTACTACATGGAATCTTCTTGATTGATCATAAGTAATTTTGAGTAAAGGCGAATATCATTTGGTATCCTCTGACCTGAGATACATATTGGGTCTTGATATTTACCAAATATTATGCTTTGACTTAGTTCTCCGCTGTTCTAAACATGGCAGTACATAAGTCTAAGTTCAGGTATGATATAAGGTAATTATGAGAGACGTATGTAGTCAAGATAGGATTAGTCCCTCTTATTCGTTGAGAGTACGATGTCTAAGGCCTGATAAAGTTAAATCAATGGAGAATGATCACTCTGTGTCTATGGGATTTAACATGACATCTGTGACAAAAGGGTAGATGATTGATTCACCTAAAACATTTCAAGTATGGTACTTGAAGAGGATGATGTTATTGAATGGCACTAAGTCATACGTATTAAGGGTAGTAAAACGTTGTTAGGCGGTATTTACTGCTTGCATCAATCTTCTATGAATCTTATGCAAGTGGGAGATTGTTGGATCTTATATGCCCAAGACACATACAAGATTGATGTGGTTAGTACGTTATGATCCAAGTCGGGTCATACCCAATAACAAGTTAAACAAACACCAATAGATATTTAATTGTTGATGAGATCAAACAATTAAATATTGACACGAATTTAGGAAATGGGTTTTCTAAAACATTGCATTTAAAATAAAACAATTGTATGGATAATTTGTTAATGAGAAACCATTTGTCATATTATTTAAGTTAGTTGAATAATAACAAATGATAGTGTGTTAGTACTATAAAATTAAAAAGGGGTTTTAATTTTATAAAAACTTATGACTGAGAAAGTGCAAAACAAATAAAATAAAATTGGGGGGAACCCAATTTTAAAAGGGAGCCTTCGGCCACCCCTTGCCTCAAGGGAATCACCCTTTTGTCTTGGTAAAAACACAAGACATAACTCACTTGCACTCTTCCTTGAAAACACACTTTCTCTCACATACATGAAAAGGCTCCTTCTCCTTTCTCCCTTGGCTAAAAATTCGAAATCAAAGGCTGATTTTGTGGTTTTCTTTGGCTAAAATTCGGGTTCTAGAAGAAGGAGTGGGTCTTGGTGTTATACTACCTAACAATAGGTGTTTGGAAGGGCTTGTGGGTATTACAACTTGAGGCTTTCTCTCTTGGGGGCTGAACATTCAAGAACTTCTTCAACATCATCTTCATCTCCATCTTCATCTCATACATCTATAACATTCATACAAGAAAGGTTGTATCTATGAACCCCCTTATGGTTGTTTTATGGTTTGATAGCATACTATTTCATGTATATATAAGATCCTTGTTCTTGGGTTTTGTTTCGATTAAAAATGGTTCATATTTTTCAGATTCATAACCACATTTTAAACTCTAATATCCGCTGCGTTTTCATGGTTTATATGGTTAAACTAGCTTGATAAACTTGCTTCAAAACCCAGCAAAAATAAAGTTACGGAAAGAAGAAACATAACTCTAATTGAAGCAGCAAGAACAATGCTAGCTGATTCACATCTACCAATCACTTTTTGTACTGAAGCAGTGAACACAGCATGCAATGTTCAAAAACAGACATTAATTGTCAAAGAACATAACAAAACACCATATGAGTTTTTGTTAAAAGAAAACCTTTCATAGGATATATTAGAGCTTTTGGGTGTCATGTGTCTAGTTTAAACACAAAAGATCAATTAGGAAATTTTTCTGAAAAAGCCCATGGTGGTTTCATTGTTGGTTATTCATCAAAATCTAAATCATATAGAGTTTATATTCCACATTAAAACATTATCAAGGAAACATTTAATGTATCCTTTGATGAATCCTTATTTCTAAAATTTGTAAAGGATCATCATGGCTTTTTGATATAGATGCATTAACAAATTCATTTAACACTAGTTATTTGAATCCTTATTTCCAAAATTTCTATGGATACATGTTATCCTTATGTACCTCCAAATATGAGTGAAGTGTCATTGACTGCTGATCCTCCAAGACCACAATCTCACACTTCAAGTGTTGCTGATCCTGGCCCTTCATCTCAAACAAGCAATGAAAAGACTGGTGGAAATGATATTTCAGCTTCCAAAGAGGTGAAGAAAGCATCAGCAGAAGTTAACTCTGTATCCACAGAAGTTACTACTGCATCTCAAGGAATGAACAATGCATCAGCAGATGTTCCTACTACTACAGTAGATATTCCATCTACTTCCGGAGGTGCTTCATTACCTTTAAAGGACTACAACACATCAGCAGATCCATAAACAACATCCGTAGATGTTCCTGTAACTCATGCGGAAGTTATTCATACATCCGTTGAACCACAAACTCATGAAAATGGTTTTCTTTCAGCTTAAGAAGAACAACATGATGAAGATTTTGACTACTTTGTTGATTCTCCATCTCAGCTGGATCCATCTCCATCAACAAATATGAACAACTTGGAATCATCTATTCAAGTTGCATCCATTCCAACATCAAGAATTCATAAGAATCATCCAATAGACAACATCATTGGTGATCTTAATGAAAGAATCACAAGACGCCAAGGGGGAGTTGCTAACATTTGTCTTTTCTCTTGTTTTCTTTCACAGTCTCGGTTAGCCACTTCTAAAGTTGTGTTATACCGGTTACCCATAGGGAGAACTGAGCCTCAAACAGTGCACCATACCTGGTGGATGGTTCACCATAGTATCTTATAAAAACCTGTCACATGACACAAATGACCCCGCAGGATCTCAGTGTGGTACCCTTCTGATTATACGTAAGGCACCGTGTGTGGGGATTCCCCAAGTAGATCTACCCATATAAAATAAGTTGTTCACAACAAGAATTAATGATTGTGATACAAGTATAAGCCGGTATCAACATTTTCCGAAACTTATAATCATCATAAAATAGCTAGCAATAGTTTCAGTTCATATAGAGCATGCTTCATCTCAAAACGGGAGTAAAAAGGGAAAACTAGACTCACTTTAGGTAAATCAACAGTTCTTCAATCACAGAAAAGATTCAAGTCCTAGCATCCAATGATCAAGACACAAGTAATAAGCTATATGTTCTTAGAATATTGGAAGTGTGACTAAGTGTATTTTATGGTTATAAGTTCACGTGGCTTTGTTTCTTAGAAGTTTGCGTCAAGAGTTTCCTTTTTAGGAAAGTTAGGGTTTTTGGCATATGAATGACAAGTTTTTATGGTTATCATAAATTTGTTTACACAACAATAAGTTTAATAATAGTTTTTGGTCATATGGTTACTGAAATTTAGTTATATTTATAGAAATTACACTTTGGTCTCTTAAGTTTCAAAATTTACAATTTGAACCTGAAGTTGCATTTTTTCCATTTCTTGACCCAATATGGCCCTTATTAGTTCCTAGGGGTTTTTATATTACTTCTAGGCCTGTTTAAACTTAACATTTCTAGATGTTATCTTGAGAGGTTTAAAACACAAAAATCAAGTTACCGATTACGGCAAAACCGACACTTTTATACGTCTAGTTTTAAAATCTTCTAATTTCAACCAAAAAAAACTAAATCTAGTGTCCCTAACATACTGAAATAATGTGATTTTTATATATTTTAAGCTCCTTATTTTATTTTTAAGATTTTTTCCAAAATCCTCTCGATTAAACTACTTTTGTTAAATAATTCGATAAAAATCACATTTTAACCCAATACATCACCAAATTCGATTTTTATTACTGAAATAATTATTTTGGGGCTTGGAATTTTTCAAGCTTGTATCTTTTAATGTTGACCATATTTGACAATTTTCCACTTTTCGGGTCCCCCAAACAAACTTGCTTTGACAACAATTACGTCCTTTTTACATTTCCAGCCGTTAACACCAACTTAAAACATTTAGCATCACTAAAATTACTGGAAATAAGCCTTAGTTCACGGTTTATACATATATGGCATAAATGTTGCTTTTATTAGGTGTTTTATACCATTTACACATGTGTGATCAATATAGTTTGTACCTAAACATATCCAACACTTCTTATAACTTTTAGAGCAGATAGTTATGGAGTTCATAAACTATTTTTAAGTAGACTTTTAACCTTAGTTGGGAGATGTTTCAATGCAAGTTGATAGATGATGCATAAACACATAAAAAGAGGGTTTTCAAGGTGGAACCTTGTGCACCAACCCTAGATTCATGGGTTTTCTTTAGAATGTACCTTGAGTGAAGTTATGAGTCCTACAAAAATGAGGTTATAGCAGCACGTTTTCTGTTAAAATAAGGAAAGTGAGGTTTGAAGTGGATTAAAGGTGATAAATTCCAGATTTAGCGTTGTTACAGTACAATGGTGCTTACGTTTTTGATAGTCCGCAATTTTGAGAAAGTTAGAAGGCTAGAATGAGTTGATGATTCATGAAATAGGGCTGGAGCTTCTTGTTCTTGCAAGAACCGTGCACCAAAAGTTCACTAACTCTTACTTTCTTGCTTGTTCTGGCTTGGATGAAGTTAGAATGGTGTTGTTCTTCGAGATTTTTGCTAGAATGAGGAAGAAATGGAAGTGTATGTGTGTGTTTTCAGTTGAGAGAAATCTGAGAGAGAGAGAGAGATGGGAGGTTTGAAAAGAAATATTTGCATGTATGGGAAGAAGAGAGGGGGTGGAGTGTGTTGGGAGATTTGTGGGGTTCAAGGGAGGAGGAGATTGGGTAAAATGGGACGGCCGAGGTTGTTGTTTTATGAGAGTTTTATTTTGAATTTTTAGTTGTAATTATTTATTTTATAGTATAAGTTGTTGTAGATGGTGGTTTCTAGTTTTATAAGTTTGTAAATGTGTTTTATATATGTATGTGTTCGAACCATGAATGTGTGTGTGTGTGTAGACATATAATTATTTTGCATTCATTTAAATTTGTAAGATTTGCATAAGATTTTATATTTCGGAGTTGATAAATAATTCTACACCAATACCAGACAATATAATCCTCTAAGAAATTAAAACAAGTGCATATACATAAGTAAAAAATTCTAGGCGCATGACAACTATTCAGGCGCATAGAAACTGTTGGACGTCCGAGACCTGGGCGCATGACAACTGTTCAGGCGCATCACTATTGGGACGTCCGAGACTCAGGCGCATGGGCACTGTCCAGGCGTATGGGCACTGTCCAGGCACATGGGCACTGTCCAGGCGCATGGGCACTGTCCAGGCGCATGGGCACTGTCCAGCGCATGGGCACTGTCCAGGCGCATGGGCACTGTCCAGGCGCATAGGCACTGTCCAGGCGCATGGGCACTGTCCAGGCGCATGGGCACTGTCTAGGCACATGGGCACTGTCTAAGCGTATGGGCAATGTCCAGACGCATGAGTACTATTCAGGCGCATTTCTTAGACAGACGCCTACTTAGATACTTAGCATAAGTCCTCAACTCACATTGGGACCAAATAGGAAGTTGTTACATTCTCCCACCGTTTCAATTAGGATTTGCACGAGTGGGCTTAAAAAGGTGCAGATACTCGTTTCTCATCTCATCTTCTTGTCCCCAAGTGAACTCGGGTCCTCGCCTAGAGTTCCATCTCCCTTTTACCTTGAGTATATGGCTTTGCCTAAGTTTCTTGACCAGTCAATCAATAATCTCTATAGGCTCCTTAATAAAGTTTAACTTGTCATTGATTTTGGCTTCCTTCAACGGCAATTCCATGTTGTTGTCTACCAAACACTTCTTCAGATTAGACACATGAAAAGTGTTATGTATGTAACTCAACATTTGTGGTAGCCTTAGCTGATATGCTACCAGGCCAACTCTTGTCAATATTTCAAAAGGTCCAATATATCTTGGGCTTAGTTTGCCTTTATTGCCAAATCTCACGGCTCCCTTCCATGGTGTGACTTTTAATATCACTCTATCACCTACTTGGAATTTCAGGGGTTTTCGTCTTCTGTCAGCATATTTCTTTTGACGATCTCTGGCTGTTCTCAGTCGCTCCTTAATCTTAATTTTTTTATCTTTGGTTCCTAATATGATGTCGGGTCCCACCACTTGGCTATCACCTATCTCATTCCAACCTAATGGTGATCGACATGTCCTGCCGTATAGGGCCTCATATGGGGCTGCTTTTATGCTTGCGTGGTAAGTATTATTGTAGGAGAACTCCACTAGGGGAAGGTGGCTATCCCAACTTCCACCGAAGTCAATCACGCAAGCTCTCAGCGTGTCTTCCAAAGTCTATATGGTTCTTCACTTTGCCCGTCAGTTTGAGGGTGATATACGGTGCTTATGTCAAGACGGGTCCCTAGAGCCTGTTGGAGAGATCTCTAAAATCGTGACGTGAAGTGACTATCCCGGTCTGAGATAATCGAGAGCGGCACTCCATGCCGGGTTACTATTTCGTCAATGTATAGTTGGGCTAACTTTGACAAATCATAGTCCTCTCGAATTGGTAAGAAGTGGACTGGTTTGGTAAGCCTATCCACGATCACCCAAATAGCATCATGACCGTGAGACATCCTTGGTAATTTCATGTCAAAATCCATTGTGATGTTATCCTATTTCCATTCTGGGATCTCGGGTTGTTGTAGGGTTCCAGAAGGTTTTTGGTTTTCAGCATTTACCATTGCACACGTCAAACATTTCCCCAGATAGGTGGCAATAGATTTCTTTAATTCGAGCCACCAGAAAAGCATCTTCAACTGTTGATACATCTTATCACTTCCTGGGTGAACTGAATATCTAAATTTGTGTGCTTCGTCCAAAATTATTACCCTAATTCCGCCATGGTTAGGTACCCACGTCCTTCCTTCACATTTTTGTAGGCCATCGTTGTCCACTTCCAAATGCTTCTCCATCCCTATTAACATCTCCTTAGTCACTTTATCTTCCTTAAGAGCTTCTATCTGTGCTTCTTTTATTCTAGCGGCAAGGCTAGTATACATGCTCATCCTCAGAGCACGAACGCGAAGGGGTTTCTCTCTTTTCTTTCTACTCAGGGCATCAGCCACTACATTTTCTTGCGTGAGAGCAGATCAAATAGCGTGAAATTCTATTTGATTGGTGATCCAATCAGTGAGAACGAACAAACCTGATCGATCTACCAATGAAACAAACGTTAGGAACAAGTTGGAATTGATCAAGAACGAACTATGAACTTGGATGGGCGACTTGAGACGCTCTGGACGGCTAGGGTATGATAGTATTCGAAGTGTTATGTTTTTCAATGAATTATGTGGTATTTATAGGTTTTTTGTGTCCATTCGTACGACTAAACCATTAGCATGGTTCAGTCGTGCGACTGACTCATGCGTCTGACTCATACGCACAACTGAAGGTTCAGTCGTGAGACTGAGTCAATCTTATGTCTCAATCATACGACTGATCCAGTCACCTGGTTCAGTCGTGTGACTGGTCCATAAGTATGGTTCATTCATGTGTATAGGCCATAAGTATGGTCCATTAGCATGAATAACCACTTGACTAAGTTGAACACATTTTTGAATCATTATTGACTCAGAACTATGTACAACAACCTCAAACCTTTATATAATATTCATCAATATAAGTAATACCAATTATAATATGAATATGATATAATAAAGACAATTCAACATCAAAACTCAAATCATATTTCATTAAACATGTCATTACATATGTGTAAGAAATGAAAGACATTTGCATTTGAGAACATAAACTAGGTACGTGATGTATCAACAGAATCTTGCATTCATAATCACTTAATAACTCTACCCATTTTCATTGACGCGTGTTCAACATCTTTTGATCCAGAATATGCTGCAGGCTTTTGTGATTCGTGTAGATAACACACTTAGTACCGTAGAGGTAGTGTCTCCACATTTTAAGCGCAAACACCACAACACCCAGTTCCAAATCGTGTGTCGTGTAATTCCTTTCATGCTTGTTCAGCAATCTGGACGCGTAGGAGATCACCTTTTCCTGTTGCATTACACATCCAAATCCTTGACGCGAGGCGTCATAATAGACTACAAAGTCCTTAGTTCCATCTGGTAAGGAAAGGATAGGTGCGCTGCATAGTTTCTCCATGACCAATTCGAGTGCTCTATTCTAATCATCACCCCATACAAAATTTGTATCCTTCTTGGTTAGAGCGGTTAGTGGTTGTACAATTCATGAGAAGTCTTTGATAAACCCCCTGTAATAACCATCCAAACCACGGAATTGTCTGATCTCGGTAGGAGTTTCAAGGATCTTCCAATTCTTGATGGCCTCTATTTTTGTTGGGTCCACTTGAATTCCATCCTTATTCACTATATGCCCAAGAAACTGGATTTCACGCATCCAAAACTCACATTTGGAGAACTTTGCGTATAATTACTCGTTCTTGAGTAGTTAGAGGATTAATCGGAGATGCTTCTCATGTTTTTCCTTGCTACGGGAGTATATCAAGATATCATCAATAAATACAATAACGAACTTGTCTACATATGGGCGGCATACTCGGTTCATGAGATCCATAAATGCCGCTAGTGCGTTAGTCAGTCCGAATTACATGACTAGGTACTCATAATGTCCATATCTAGATTTGAAGGCTGTTTTGGGGATGTCTTTCTCCTTTATCTTCATTGGTGGTATTCCGATCGCAAGTCTATCTTGGAGAAATAGCTGGCTCCTTGCAACTGATTGAATAGGTCATCAATTCTAGGAAGAGGATAACGGTTCTTTATGGTAAGCTTATTCAGCTCCCAGTAGTAGATACACATTCTTAGTGTTCCATCCTTCTTCTTAACAAATAGAACCGGAGCACCCCATGGTGAAACACTTTGTCATATAAACCCCTTATCAAGCAATTCTTAGATTTGTAGCATCAGCCCTTTCATCTCAGGCGGAGCGAGTCGATACGGTGCTTTGGCCACCGGCGTGGCACCAGGCACTAAATCTATCTGAAACTCAACTTGTCGGGTTGGAGGGAGTCCTGGTAGATCATCGGGAAATACATCCATGTACTTAGACACCACCAGTATATCTTTAATTTTTTTTTCCCCTTGCTTTCATCACGTAAATTATGAATGTTGGGTGTCCTTTCTTAAGGCTCTTAGTAGCCTTTAGGTGGGATATCATGGAGCATAGCTGGTGGTTCCTCTTATCATGGACCACTAACATCTCTTCATCGGCTAAAGGTATCCTAAGTAAACGTTCATCACACACGATTTCAACCCTATTCCTAGCCAACTAATCCATTCCCACGACTACATCAAAACCCCTAACTTTATAGGCATTAAGTCTATCTTAAATGATTTACCCTCTAGTTCTACAGTGCAGTCTTTGATGATTTCATTAGTTTCACATTGCCGTCAGCTAATTGTACAGTAGTTTCTATCACATTACCGTCAGCTAATTGTACAGTAAATGTATCGGTTAATGTGCAAGCAGTCAAATCAATCAAAGACCTAAAGGTAGTAGAAACAAAACTAGCAGTTGCTCCAGTATCAAAGAGAACGGTAGAAGGATGGTTGTTTATGAGAAACGTACCGTTAACCATATCGGGTTCCTTACGAGCACCTTTCGGATCCATCACGAGCGCTCTTCCCTTGGGATGGTTAGGTCTGGTATTCTTGTCTAGCTTAGGGCATTTGTTCCTCATATGTCATGGATCCCCACACTCGTAACATTCCTGGATCTCCATACTCGTAACATTGCTTTTTCCCTTAGGATTGTTAGGTCTAGTATTCATGTCTCTTGCTAGCATGGGGCATTTGTTCCTCATATGTCCTGGATCTCCACACTCATATCATTGCTTTCCAGGTTCATAAGTACAGTCCTTAATCAGATGACAATCCTTTTACACCTAAAACAAAGAATGGGGTTGCACTCCCCTTGATGATGTAGCTTGCGTTTGTTGCAAAAGGGGCTTGTGCCTAGGTACAACCTCTGATCCTTTCCACCATGATCATTACGCCTTAACTTTCACCAGATCTCTTGCCTGAGCTGCTACTGCTGCCGACCGTCTTCCTCACATCAAACAACTTCCTTTTGTCGTCCACCGCCTTCCTCTTGTCCTCAGTTTTCACCTGCTTTGTCCACCCAGCTCTAACTAGGTCATCAGTCAGACTACTGGTGAAATCAATGTTTGCTTGTAGGGTCGTAGGCCTGGAAGACCAAACTATGCCTCTAACCCTAGGATGTAATCCCCAAATCAAGCGGGCTACACCCTTGGCTTCCAGCATCACTAGGTGTGGGCACCAATTGGGACAAAGCCAGGAAATGGTTGATGTACTCCGTATACTTTGGGCCTTTCATCTCTAAGCTCAGGAATTCAACCTCAAGCTTCTCCAGTTGGTTGACCGAGCAGTATTTATTGGTAATTAGCTCCCTGAACTCAGACCAGTTCATCCGGCCAACAGCATTCCTGCATCGAGGCTGAATGATGGTTTTACACCATTCCAGTGCTGGTCCTTTAAAAGATTGTGAAGCAAACCTTACCATGTTCTCAAGCTTACACTCACTGATATCTAATACAGCCTCGATCTCATCCAGCCACCTGTAAGACTCAATTGCACCTCAGTGCCATAGAAGTCTTTTGGTTTGCAAGCCATGAAGGTCTTGTAGGAACATCCACTCCTTATTTCCTCAATTCGTCATTGTTTCCTTCATCATTCCTAGTTCCATTATTTCAAATTGCATTTCCCTGATCTGCATTGATCTGGACGATTATTGTCGGGATGAGATTGGCAATTTGCTGGTTACTAAGTTAGCAATCCTCTGATCATTCTCCTGGTTGACATTCTCTTTATGTGGAGTTTCTGGCGGGGTAGGTGGATGGTTTCCACCTTAGTTTCCAGTTCGTCTATTTTCCTCGTTTCTACCTCGAGTAGCTCCCCTTCTTCCAACGCGAACTCCTCGTCTGGGCTGCATTTTGATGTCATCATAGATAGACTTATTTAGCATCTCAAAGATTTGGTTTCAAGTATCCCATTGCATCAAATTTACTCCTATTAGTTATGTTCGCCACAGACATGAGAACCCTATTATTCACTACAAGTCATGCATAGTTGTTTCATTCAAAGAACATGAAGTTAACTACCTACGGAGCAATAAAATTAATTTTTCAACACATGGGTTAGCACATTCCGAATTAATACACACTGCAAAAGTTAGCATCATAAAATAATAGTTTCATAGATAGTTGAACCATAGCATCAACTAAACAAAATAGTAGTAGTGTCATAGTTTCACAAATTGGAGGGTGCCATCACCCCCATAAATAATAATAGTTTTTGAAAATAGATAGATAAAGTAGTTTTTCAAGTAGTTTTGAAGCCTACTGCCAAGAAATCATTCATCACTACATCATCACTACCACTTCTTCTTCAACCACCCAAACCAACCTGAACACTTCTTCTTCTACTCCTGCTCCAAGCGTTAAACACCATGAGACGCCATTATTGCCTGGAACTGGGCGGACTAGGAGGTCCGCGTGGTGTGCTGAAGAGTCAGCTCATGTCGCTAAATGGTCCTAAGTATGTCACTCAGCGTAGGGTCTGATGGACCAAAATCACTAGCCTGACGGCTAGATTGGGAGTAGGGATCTCCAGCAAGTACACTCGAGCCGTCATACATACTACACCTAGCTGGCATCCAGTACTCATCATGAGAAAGGCGTCTAGGCAGTTCGATCACAGGAGGTGCTGGTGCTGGAGCCATCGCAGAAGAAGGTGGAGGAGGTGGAAGAGGAGGCATCCTAAAGGAAACCAAAGGTCCTGGTCTACCACTCTTATAAGGGCGAGTGATAACACGCGCACCCCTATTCCTAATAGGTGGAATAGGTGAATGGGTAAATGTGGTGACATGCGGTGAGTTGGAGTGAGTTCGGCACCTGGCTGGGGATGTCGATGAAGAGTCTTCCGATGGCTCGGTGTCATCAGAGGTCACAGATATCCAGCCCGGATGTCCACACCTTCTTAGGTACTCTTCATACTCTATCTGAGGCTTTGTCCTCCTGAGGTTCCCAACTGGGGCAGTCTCATCAGTTGGGTATGCTGGCGCTTTTCCCTTATCGGCCTAGTCTTGTTATCCGTTAAAACTTATCATGAGTAATTTGGTTTCTCATAGCTCATGATGACAATAATAATAGTACTAATAGTAGTAGTGATGGCTGTAACATCGATAATTAATAATATCATCAAGCGATAACAGGCATGAATGTTTAATTAAAGACAGTTTTAGTTCATATAAAGAAAAACTCCTTAAATCATCTATCCCAAGAGAAGCACACGTAGGGTTTCGAGCCACAATTTACGCATCTGATAAATTCACGATTACGTTGATCAAGTGTAATTATCAATTTATCCAACCCGCTTACTCCAACACACACCCAAGCAAGGACAGTCCTAAGGTATCAGAGTTATAGCCTAGGTTCTACTAAGATATTCCCGACTTCTCTACAACTTATGGCTCTGACACCAATCTATCACACCCCGGGCCCAATGAGGGTGGGACGCTACAGACTAGAAAAATACATAGTAACGGAAATAAACCATCATGAGATTACAGAAGTAGAGAAATCACATGACATTACTTAAATCTTACAAAATCTGGGGCTATAACAGTTGAGCCCGGTTACAACAGAAATGTTTCAGAACAAAGTGTACATAAGTTTTAAGTTACATCAAATAAAAATTGTCCAAGTGTTAAAAGTCGAGTCAAATAATGCCATGGTGTCACGGTGCTAGGTTGTCCATAAATTTTCTAATCAAGCTGGACTTCCATCAAGGGTTACCTAAAACATGCTCAACAAGATTTTGTGTCAACTAAAAAGTTGGTGAGTTAAAGTGCTTAATGTTTGTAAACAAAAGGATTCTTGAAAATTCCATGAGCTATTTTTATAAACATAAAATCACTATTGTGGGGTAATAATCAACCCTACACTCAGTCCCGGTTAGCCTCTTCTAAAGTTTTGTTATATCGGTTAATCCATATGGAGAACCGAGCCTCAAAACAGTGCACCATACCTGCTGGATGATTCACCATAGTATCTTATAAAAACCTGTCACATGACACAAACGACCCCGCCGGATCTCAATGTGGTAGTCATCCGATTATACGGAAGGCACTATGTGTGGTGGATTCCCCAAGTAGATCTACCTATATAAAACAAGCGGTTCACAAAAAGAATTAATGATTGTGATACAAGTATAAGCAGGTATCACACTTTCCATAACATATAAGCATCATAAAATAGCACAGTAATAGTTTCAGTTCAAATAGAGCATGCTTCATCCTAAAACAGTAGTAAAAAGGGAACACTAGAACTCACCTTAGGTAAATCAACAGTTCTTCAATCACATAAAAGATTCAAGTCCTAGCACCCTATGATCAAGATACAAGTAGTAAGCTATATGTTCTTAGACTATTAGAAGTGTAAGTAAGTGTATTTTATGGTTATAAGTTCACGTGCCTTTGTTTCTTAGAAGTTTGCGTCAAGAGTTTCCTCTTTAGGAAAGTTCGGGTTTTTGGCATATGAATGACAAGTTTTTATGGTTCTCATATATTTGTTTACATAATAATAAGTTTATTAATAGTTTCTGGTCATATGGTTATTTAAATTTAGTTATTTTATAGAATTTACACTTTGATCCCTCAAATTTCAAAATTTACAATTTGAACCTAAAGTTGCATTCTTTCCATTTCTTGACCAAATATGACCCTTATTAGTTACTAGGGGTTTTATATTACTTCTACGCCTGTTTAAACTTAATAATTCTATATTTTATCTTGAGAGCTTTAAAACACGAAAATTCAAGTTACCGATTACGGCAAAAACCGACACTTTTATACGTTTAGTTTTTAAAAGATTCTAATTTCAACCAAAAATACTAATTTTCGTGTCTCTAACTTACTGAAATAATGTGATTTTTATAGATTTTAAGCTCCTTATTTATTATCAAGATTTTATCCAAAATCCTCTCGGTTAAGCTACTTTTGTTAAATAATTCGATAAAAATCACATTATTTCATTAAGTTAGAGACACTAAATTTAGTTTTTTTGGTTGAAATTAGAAGATTTTAAAAACTAAACGTATAAAAGTCCCCGTTTTGCCGTAATCGGTAACTTGAATATTGTGTTTTAAACCTCTCAAGATAAAATCTAGAAATATTAAGTTTAAACAGACTTAGAAGAAATATAAATACCCCTAGGAACTAATAAGGGTCATATTGGGTCAAGAAATGGAAAGAAGGCAACTTTGGTTCAAATTGTAAATTTTAAAACTTGAGGGACCAAAGTGTAAATTCTGTAAATATAACTAAATTTCAGTAACCATATGACTAGAAACTATAATTAAACTTATTATTATGTAAACAAATTTATGAGAACCATAAAACTTGTCATTCATATGCCAAAACCCCTAACTTTCCTAAAAAGGAAACTCTTGACGTAAACTTCTAAGAAACGAAGCCACGCGAACTTATGACCATAAAATACACTTAGTTACACTTCCAATAGTCTAAGAACATATAGCTTACTACTTGTATCTTGATCATAGGGTGCTAGGACTTGAATCTTTTCTGTGATTGAAGAACTGTTGATTACCTAAGGTGAGTTCTAGTGTCCCCTTTTTACTGTTTTAGGATGAAGCTGTTGGGTTTGTTGGACATATTATCAAAGAAGTTTCACCATTTAAACTTGAAAACGCAGCGGAATAAGACCTTAATATCATTTTTTATAATCTGAAAATTAATGCACATAACTTAGTTTCAACAAACCCAAGAACATAGGATCATTTATATGTGTAAGAACTAGCTATCAAGAAGAATAAAACAACCAAAACACACAAAAGATACAACCTTTGTAGAGCTGTGAAAACCGTGAGATTTGATGAAGATGAAGCTGTTCTTGAATGAACAAAACACCAAGGATAGGTGTCCTCAAGCATCCATACCCTCAAGCTTCAAGAAAGCACATGTGTTGCTAGGATTTGAACACCAAAAACCAAAAGCAAAGCTGCTAGAAACCCTATTCCAGCCGAGTTTTTCTTCAAGAAAGAAAGAGGTTTTTGTCTTTGGTTCTTTGCATGTGAGAAAGAGAAGAAGATGGAGTGTGTAGCTAGTTAATGAATTATGTTTACAAGGTAAACAAAAGAACCAACCACACCAAGGGGGTGGCCGAATGTCCTTCAAAGTTGGGTTTCCCTCCCAATTTTAATTACCCAACTTTATTTTAACTAGTTACTAATTGAGTTATATAATTAACCTTTTAATTGTATAACTCATACACTCTTTTTATTATTTGATGTTATCCAACCAATCTAAATAACATTACAAATAATATTCTTGAACAAAATATCCTTATAAGTTGTTCCATCTCATATGCAATTTATTTAGAAAACTCATTTTCTAAATTGGTGTAATTATTTAATTCCATGATCATATCATCAATTAAATATATTAATTAGTGTTTGCTAAGCTTGTTATTGGGTATGACCCGACTTGGGTCATAACGTACTAACCACATCAATGTTCTATGTGTCTTCGGCATAAAGAATCCAACAATCTCCCACTTGCACAAGATTTATAGAAGATTGATGCAAGTAGTAAATACCGCCTAACAACGGTTTACTACCCTTAATACGTATGACTAAAAGCCATTCAATACATCATCACCTTCAAGTATCCTACTTGAAATGATTTAGGTAGATCAATCATTTATCCTTTTGTTACAGATGTCATGTTAAATCCAAGGACACAGAATGATCATTCCTTGTTGATTTAACTTAATCAGGCCTTAGACATCTTGCTCTTAATGAATAAGAGGAACAAATTCCATCTTGACTACATACATTTCTCACAATCACCTCGTATCACACCTGAACGTAGCCTTATGTACTGCCCATTATTTCAGAGCAGTGAAGAACTAGCTCAAGGTATAACACTTTGGTGAATATCAAAACCCAATATGTATCTCAGGTCAGACGATACCAAATGATATCCGCCTTTACTCAAATTTACTTATGATCAATCTAGAAAATTCCATGTAGTAAAATTGAGACGCGGGTCAGTCCAATATTCATATCCCACAAATATCTATGAACTTTGGTAGCAACCAATTGTTCTATATTCATGCCTAATAAATATCCACCAATCCATGTTCATAATAGTCTTATGTTCATATTTGCTCCCACAAACATGACCGACTACGAACATTTAGAATAATAAAATATTCATGGATGTATACATGCTAAAATGAATATAACTCAGAATATCACAGATATATGAATGAGTAAAAATATTACGTTGTTCCAAACTCTAAATACTAAACAGATCAATTCCAATCACTAGAATATCGATGCCCTAAGGCAAAAGTATGATTCTCATGCTTTGCCCTTTCAAGGAGCTTCGTGAGTGGATCCGCCATGTTTTGATCGGTGTGAACTTTACGAATACATATCTTTCCTTTTCAACTTCATCCCTTATGTAGTTGAATCTCCGCTCAATGTTTCTAGTCTTTTGATGTGCACGGGGTTCCTTGATTTGTGCAATCGCATCCTCGTTATCACAAAAGATTTCTAGGGGGTCTTGAATAGTAGATACCACCCCTAGATCGGTGATAAATTTCTTTATCCATGCAGCTTCCTGAGCTGCTAATGAGGCGGCTATGTATTCGGATTCTGTAGTGGACAATGCTACCACGTCTTGTTTTGAACTCTTCCAGGACACTGCTCCTCCATTCATAATGAAGACATACCCCGATTGTGATCGAGAATCATCTCGATCAGTTTGGAAACTCGCATCCGTGTAACCCTTTACAACGAGTTCCTCTTCATCAGATCCGTATATTGGAAACATATCCTTAGTCCTTCTAAGGTATTTCAATATACTTTTAACAGCCATCCAATGGCTATTACCTGAATTCTGCTGATATCTGCTTGTCATGTTTAACGCGCATGACACGTCCGGTCTAGTGCATATCATTGCATACATGATGGATCCTATAGCAGACGCATATGGGATGTCCTTGATTCGATCTTGCTCATCCTTTGAGCTTGGACATTGAGATGTACTCAATATTATCCCTCTTTGAATAGGTACCATGCCTTTCTTAGAGTTTTCCATCTTGAACCTTTTCAAGATTTTATCAATATATGCACTTTGGTTTAAACCTATCAACCGCCTCGATCTATCCCTATAGATCTTTATTCCTAAAATATAGGCGGCTTCACCGAGATCTTTTATGGAAAAACAACATCCAAGCCAGGTTTTAACACCTTCCATGGTTGGAATATCATTTCCAAATAGTAGTATGTCATCAACATACAATACTAAGAATGTAATTATGCTCCCACTAGCCTTCTTGTATACACAAGCCTCGTCAGCATTCTTGATGAAACCAAATTTCTTGATCTCTTCATCAAAACACTGATTCCAACTTCTCGATGCTTGTTTCGAATCCATAGATTGATCTTTTTATCTTGCAAACTTTATCAGGATGTTATGGATCGACAAAACCATGAGGCTGAACCATATGGACAGTCTCTTCAAGATGTCAATTAAGGAAAGCGGTTTTGACATCCATTTGCCAAATCTCATAGTCATAATGAGCAGCTATGGGAAACAATATCCTAATTGACTTTAGAATTGCCACAGGCGAGAAGGTTTCATCATAATCAACCCTTGAGTTTGAGTGAAACCTTTTGCTACTAAACTTGCCTTGTAAGTATCCAAGTTTCCATGCATGTTCGTTTTCTTCTTAGAAATGCACTTGCATCCAACCGGTTTAGAGTTAAGTAGAGGGTCAACCAATTCCCAAACTTGGTTGTCATACATGGATTGCATCTCCACGTTCATGGCTTCCAGCCATTTGTCACAATCCGAATTGGACATTGCATCATGGTATGTAGTTGGTTCATCGGAGTCAACCACATATCCATTCATGAAAAATCCGTATCTTTCAGGTGGAATGCTAACTCTACCAGATCTGCGAACGTTTTGAGTGTATCGATCAACCTCTTGATCATCATCAACAACCTCCTGTTGATTGCTAGTGTCAACCAAACGTTATTGCTTGTGGATCTTGATCCTTATTAAATTCCACTGTTCTATACGTCATTCCTTCCATAAGGAACTTGGCTTCCAAGAACTCTACCTTCCGAGCAATAAATACCTTTTGCTCTGTTGGATCAAAGAAGTAATATCCTATACAGTCTTTGGGGTATCCAACAAATATACACTTAGTAGATCGACTTTCCAACTTGTTTTGGGTGTTTTGCTTAACATAAGCTTCATAAGCCCATACTTTTAAATATGATAGAGATGGAACTCTTCCATGCCATATTTCAAAAGGTGTCGAATCCACTTTCTTGGTTGGGGCCATATTCAAAATACTAGCCGCGGAGAGTAATGCGAAACCCTAAAATGATAGAGGTAGTGAGCTTACAGCCATCATATATCGAACCATATCCAATAAGGTCTGGTTTCTTGTGACAACCGTCCCAAGGTCACTAATCTAAACCCTACTTTAATTGCATCATATCCCATCTTATGTGTACTATTAATGAAACAATTTAACTATATCAATAATATTAGAATCACCAATTGTTATTTGATCCATTTTATGATTCTATGTGATTTATGTGAATTTAGTTATTTTGAGTCTTGCCTTTTTAGAAAATTAGTGCCCGGGAATGTTGATTAGTCACCCTAGCTAGAAATTAAGATCTAAATTGAAACAATTAGCATGTGTGCTCATGCACACATATTAACTTTCGGTTCATGCATGCATGGACATGCACAAGACACCACAACTAACAACATCTACCAACTAATATACAACAAATTACCACTACATAATAATTTTTGTGAGATAAAAATTAATTGAAAACTCCATAGAGACCAAAATAATCGGCCACCCCTCACCACCAATCACCACCTTTGTCTACCACCACACTCCACCCCTCCTAGCATCCATACAACACACATGCATTTCACTTTTGCAAGACCACTCACTCCCCTCATTCTCCCTCTCTCCCTCTCGGATTATTCACACCAGAAAATACACACAACACTCTCTATTCCTCCTCATTTCCAGCTCCAAATCCCGAACAACAACAACAACAACATCGGCCAGCAACAACCCGCAAGAATGGTACCATTTGGTGATGTTTTGAAGCTTGAATCTTGCAAAACCGAGAGTTCCAGCCTTATTTCGAGATTCTCCAGCCTTATCCAAGGATATTTCATCCATTCACGACCATCCACACCATCTAAACGGTGAGATACATCAAGTGTAAGCTCACTATGTTCGGTTTTGGTCATTTCTTAAGCTCGTCTTCATTTTTCACCTAAAAACCTATCTTTTTCTTGTTGTAGCAGAAACATCTCACCTCACTTTGTTCTTGAGGAGTTCCCAAGGTTCTTGAAGGTATATCACATGATATAATGCTCATTCTAAGGGGTAGAACCCGATTTACCCCTTGAAAACCCTCTTTTTGGTGTTTTTAGCACCATCTAACTTGTGTATCTTGTAACCCTTCAAAACAAAACGTGTAACCTGCATATTAATGGGTTTTAAGACTACTAACAACCTGTTTTTAAAGTCTCAAATACTATACACCACCTACATGTGGTAAAAACATACATTACCCCTTGAACAATCCCTCTTGCTACTAGTAACAACCTCTTTTAGACACTTGTTGAAAACCCTCTCAAAATAGGTTCATAACCTGCTCAAAAATATTTTTTAGACACCCCAAAAAGCTTATTTCTAATTAGATGAAGTCTTGGTAATGAATAAACTCAAGTTACAATGATTTACACAAGTGTAATGGTCGGTTATGACATTTTCTATGTATTTGAAGTCTATGGATGTGTAGAACAACTAGGCCATGATTAGGACTGTTATTTCAGTAGTTTTTGATGAATATTAAGAGTTTTAATATTGTTTAATCTCTATAATAAAGGACATGCTGTGTTTAGACCCATTTTGGTCACTTTCGGGACCCGAAAACATGCTAAAATTACTTAAAAACAAGAAATCTTGAGATATAAACTTTTTAAAGATAATTCCAGGTTCATTAAGGATTAATAAAGTGTTCTGGAGTCAATGAGTATTTTTAGTGGTCAAAAGATAATTTAAATGGATTTTTAAGTGAAAACGGGTGCTAACCGAGAGACGTTTTTAGGAAAATCTAAGAAAAATGGATGTAAGGTGAGAAATTATAAAAATCATGTTATTCCAGTAGGATAAATAATAAAAAAACTTATAAAGTGGAAAGGTTGGTCAAACAAGCTTTTAAAATGGTCAAACCCGGTTAAAAACGCGTTTTAACGGTTTAAACGTAAAAACGAGTCTTCCCACTACTAGAGGTAAATTTTGTAATTTAAAAAGTTAGCTACTGGACCTAGACTCAAAAACATGAAAACTCATAGGTAACCATCTTAAACCCTTCGGTCTTACCGTAACCGGCAACGTTAAACGCGTAAATTATAAACCGAGTCCATAAACTGAATAGTTGAGTATATGCTCTTAAGATAAAGTTATAATAAGTTCTTGAAACTTATTTTTGGTTATAAAGGTCATCTAATACAAGAAACCAAACTTAAGGTAGAAACTGTCAATTTGGAAACTTCAGGGGCTAAACTGTAAAATTTTGTAAACTTCATAACCGACTCCAATAGGCACTTTAGTCACTTTAATAGCATGTTACCATATATTATGGACTTAGTAATGTAGAAACCCTTAATGGTATGAGAAATCTTGACTTTCCATAAAAGGAAACTTTTTATACAAACCCTAATCGAATCAAAGCCGAATCCGACCAACTAAGACTTAGACACTCTTGTTGCACCTTAAATTGGTTTAGAGCAGTAGCTAACCACTTAATATATTCATGTTAGGGTGCTAGACTTGAGATATTCCCGGCACACAAAGGATTTCTTTGCTTAATATCTAAGGTGAGTTCTCGTGTCCCCCTTTTTACTTTGGTTTTGGGGTTGAAGCATGCTCTTTTAAACTGAAACTTTTATTTGTGATACTACTTACTGTTTTTCATGCTCTATTGTTTTGTGAACTATGATTGTGCTTTACTTGATGCTTATGTGTAGGATTTATGGATACCTGCTAATACTTATATCATGATCATTAATTCTTTTGTGAACCGCTTGCTTTATATGGATAGATCTATTTGGGGAATCCCCCACACACAGTGGCTCCCGCTACAGGGAGGTACCCCACTGAGATCCTGAGTGATCGTATGTGGCATGTAATAATTTTTGATTAAGAAACTATGGTGAACCATCCTAGCAGGTATGGTTCACTGCTTTTGAGGCTTGGTTCCTTCCTTCGGGAATATCCGGTTAAACACAAGTTTTGAAGAGGCCAACCGGGGACCAAGTGCAGGGTTGATTGTGATACCCCACGATGACTGATACTAAACATGATGCTTTTAAAATCAAATGAGATTTTCATAAGCTTTCACACTTGATTCTAAAACCTTTACTGTGGAATTTAAGAGTTCCTTTTATTGTATTTGAAACTTTAAGCACTTGAATTCACCAACTTTTTAGTTGACTCTATTTTCTTTTGAGCATGTTTCAGGTTACCCGTGAAGACTCTTAGCTGTTATGGAAGACTTAGACTCAACCCCGAGATCATGTCATTGTTTGTGTGACCAATTTATGACTTGAACAATTTGATACAATGACTATTTAATTTATGTTGAAACATGTAAACATTTGGGGCTGGATCTGTTTCCAGCCCGGTGTCTTTTAAAAACTTGAAATGACATGTGATGTTCTCTCCCTTTGAGCTCGTATATTGGTTTTTTTCCGCTGCCATGTATGTTGTTTCTAATCTATGACGTCCCACCCTACGTGGGCCAGGGGGTTTGAGAGATTGGTATCAGAGCCAAAGGTTGTAGAGAAGTCGGGAATACCATAGTAGACCCTAGGCTACAACCCTGATACCCTAGGACTGTCCTTGTGGGGAAAGTGTTGGAATGATCGGGTTGGGTAAATTGATGATTACACTTGATCAACGTAATCATGAATTTACCGGACGCGTAATTTCCATCACGAACCTCTAAGTTATGTTTGGACTTTTCTGTTTAATGCTGAATAACTTTGAAACTGATTTTGATTGGACATTTGAGATGGATTTTTAAAGGTGAACTGTTTTGCCTGACATTATTTTGAGAAACAATTGATTCTAATATCATTGATGAGGAATACATAGAGATTCCTGATACTAATGCCATCACTAGTACTATGAGTATATTATTATTAGTAAGACTATCATGAGCTATCAGAAACCAAATTACTCATGATGTCTTTTTACAGGAAGGAAGCCATGGCTGACAAAGGAAAAGCACCTGCTTACCCGACTGAGAGCAGTGCACCAACAGGGGACACCAAGAAGGCAAAACCGCGCACTGAGTATGAAGAATACCATAGGAGGTGTGGACACCCTGGTTGGATATCCGTCACGTCAGAAGATACTGAAGCTTCTGAGGACTCTTCTTCGACGACACCTTCTAGGAGCCGGACACGCTCCCACTCGCCACATGTTGCCGCTCCATCCCAATCACCTATCCCACCTATTGGGAAAAGGGGAGCACGCACCATCACTCGTCCGCGTAAGAGTGCTAGACCTAGACCTTCGGTCTCATTTAGGATGCCACCTCCTCCTCCACCACCGGTCAGGACTCCTATACCCGCACCACCGCCGTTCGAGCCACACCGACGCCACCCACAGGAAGAGCCATGGATGCCTCCGAGGCACAGCATGTACGACGGCCCTAGCGTACTGGCGGGGGATAGGTACTCCCAATCCAGCCACCAGGCAAGTGACGTAGGACCCACTCATGCAGCACTGGAGGAGCTCTTGAGGACCGTCTGTCGCCACGTGCTGACTCTTCAGCACGCTACCAGGACCTCCCAGTCTGCTCAGTTCCAGGCTATGATGGCATCAAACGGGGTACAGAGGTTGGAGCAGGAGCAAAGGAAGAAGAGCTCTGGATGGATGGGATGGCTTAAGAAGAAGTGGATGTGAAGGTGACATGAAGAAGAAGAAGAAAGAATATCTGTCGTTGAACAGTTGAAGGAAACAATTTTATCATTATCTGACACTATTATTATTATTATTATTATTCATGGGGGTGATGGCACCTTCCACTTTGTAAGAGCTAGACTCTGATACTATTGACTTTGTCTAATTTTGAACTTATTTCTACGATACAATGCTGTTGAAATATTTATGATTATCTGTCATGTGTTGTGTATTTCATGGTGTTGGGCCATGCCATTCTTGATGACTGTTTAAATTGTTTAAATTAGTAATCTGTGGGAAATTGGAAGGTTGTCAATAATTATACATCGTATTCTCTCCTCATATAGAAGGAGCCTAGTAGGGAATTGATGCATAGATTGTTTGAAACAAATTATGCGACGCTAAAACAACTTTATCTGTGATACTATCAGAATGCCTACCAGAAGAGGAACACGTATTGGGAGGCCAGGAGCCTACCGAGGTCGTCATGAAGGAACAGGGCGAACCAGAAACCAGCCTCCTACTCCTCCTGAGACTCCCATCGGGGGAAATGCTAGCCCAGGGAATGACGAGAGGATAGCAAATCTTGTAGCCCAGCAAATTGCTCACGCGATACCAACCATCATCGCTCAAATCAATGCTGACCGGAACGATGCCGGTGGTAGTAACGGGACTGAAAACAACGAGGAATCTGAGGCGTTAAGGAACGGATGTTCCTATAAGACCTTCATGGCGTGCAAACCTAAGGACTTCTATGGCACTGAGGGTGCTATAGAGACATACCGATGGATCAACGAAATGGAGGCTGTACTGGACATCAGTGAATGTAAACTGGACCATATGGTTAGATTCGCTTCTCAATCGCTGAAGGGATCAGCATTGGAGTGGTGGAAGACGATCACTCAAGCTCGGGGAAGGAATACTGCAATGCAAATGAGCTGGACCGAATTCCGAGAACTGATAACCAACAAGTATTGCCCCATAAACTTACTTGAGAAGCTAGAGTCTGAGTTCCTGAGCCTGGAGATGAAAGGTCCCAACTGCACGGAGTACATCAATCGTTTCTTAGCCCTCCCCAGCTAGTGCCATATCTGGTGACACCCGACTCTAAGGGTGTTGCACGATTCATCTGGGGGTTACATCCCAGGGTTAGAGGAATGGTCCGATCCTCCAAGCCCTTGAGTCTACAATCCGCAGTTGACCTCACCAGCAGTTTGACCGATGACCTAGTTAGGGCTGGATGGACTGAGCAAGCTAGGAATGATGAGAAAAAGAAGTTTGTTGGAGAGAAAAGAAGGTGGTTTGAAGCAAAGAAGGCAGTTGGAAGTAGTAGCGTGTCAAGGAGGAAAAGTTTCGAAGGTGCGAGACGTGATGATCAGGGAAGCAAGACCCGAAGGCTGTATACGGGAACAAGCCCATTTTGCAACAAGTGCAAGCTACACCATCAAGGAAAATGCAACCCAATGCCCTGCTTTAGGTGCAAAAGGACTGGGCACCTGATCAAGGATTGTACTTTCATACCAGGGAATCAATGCTATGAATGTGGGGATCCAGGACACGTGAGGAGTAAGTGTCCTAAGCTGGGTAGAGATAAGGATGCCAAGCCCAACAAGCCTAAGGGGAGAACTTTTATGATGGACCCAGCTGGAGCCCGAAAGGAACCTGATGTGGTTAACGGTACGTTTCTTGTAAACAATCATCCTGCTACTGTTTTGTTTGATACTGGAGCGACTGCTAGTTTTATCTCTAGTGCTTTTAGATCCTTGATTGACCTAGATACGTGCATCTTAGCCGATACGTTCACCGTTGAATTAGCTGATGCCAACATTTTAGAAACTAATGAAATCGTCAAGGATTGTTCAATGAATCTAAATGGAAATACATTTAAAGTAGATCTGATGCCCATTAAATTAGGAGGATTCGATGTGGTTGTTGGCATGGACTGGTTAGCTAAGAACAGAGTCGAAATTGTTTGTGATGAACGCCTACTCAAGATACCGTTGAATGACAAAGAAGTGTTAATGGTGCAAGGAGAAAGGAGTAACACCTTATGCCCCATGATATCCCATTTAAAAGCTACCAAGAGCTTACAGAAGGGATGCTCAGCTTTCATAGTCTACGTGATGAAGACCAAAGGGGAGAAGAAGATTTCAGATATCCCAGTGGTCTCTGAATACCCTGAAGTGTTTCCGGAAGACCTACCGGGATTTCCCCCGAATCGACAAGTAGAGTTCCAAATAGATTTGCTGCCTGGTGCTGCACCGGTAGCCAAAGCGCTGTATCAACTCGCCCCACCTGAAATGAAGGAACTGGTGATACAAATTCAAGAACTATTGGACAAAGGATTCATACGTCCGAGTGTCTCTCCATGGGGTGCTCCGGTGCTATTTTTGAAAACGAAGGATGGAACCTTACGCATGTGCATTGACTACCGAGAGCTAAATAAGCTGACCATAAAGAACCGTTACCCTCTTCCGACGATAGACGACCTATTCGATCAACTTCAAGGAGCCAGCTATTTCTCCAAGATAGACTTGAGATCCGGTTACCACCAACTGAAGATAAGAGAAGAAGACATACCCAAGACGGCTTTCCAAACTAGGTATGGGCACTATGAGTACTTAGTCATGCCTTTTGGACTGACAAATGCACCAGCAACATTTATGGATCTCATGAACCATGTATGCCACCCATATCTTGAGAAGTTTGTGATTGTGTTCATTGACGACATTCTAATCTACTCCAGTAATAAGGAAGAGCACGAGAAGCATCTCAGGCTAATTCTTGAGTTACTCAAGAATGAGCAACTATATGCCAAATTTTCTAAATGTGAATTTTGGATGCGAGAGATCCAATTTTTAGGGCATGTAGTGAATGAGAATGGGATTCAAGTTGACCCTTCCAAGATTGAAGCCATAAAGAATTAGAAGATTCCTAAAACTCCCACTGAGATTAGGCAATTCCTAGGATTGGCCGGATACTACCGACAATTCATAAAGGACTTCTCGCGCATTGTGTAACCATTGACCGCACTGACTAAGAAGGACAAAGCCTTTGTATGGGAACGAGAGCAAGATGAAGCCTTTGAGACGCTCAAGGAAAAGTTATGCAGTGCACCTGTTCTGGCCCTCCCAGAAGGAGTCGAAGACTTCATAGTCTATTGTGACGCCTCGCGTCAAGGGTTAGGATACGTGCTAATGCAACGCAACAAGTTCATTGCCTATGCATCTAGACTGCTAAATGATCACGAGAAGAACTATACTACGCACGATCTGGAATTAGGTGTCGTGGTGTTTGCTCTCAAAATGGGGAGGCACTATCTTTATGGCACGAAGTGCGTCATTTACACTGACCATCGAAGTTTGCAACACATTCTCGACCAGAAGATGCTAAACATGCGTCAGAGAAGATGGGTTGAGTTGTTAAACGACTACGAGTGTGAAATCCGTTATCATCCTGGTAAGGCCAATGTGGTGGCAGATGCTTTGAGCAGAAAAGAGAGAGAAAAACCTCTTCGTGTACGAGCTTTAAGGATAAGTGTGTACATTGACCTCATTGCAAGGCTGAAAGAAGCTCAAAGTGAGCGTTAAAGGATGAAAATTTAGCAGGAGAAGGTTTAACTGGAATGGAAAAACGATTGGAAACAGGAAACGATTGTACATATAAGTGTGAAGGGAGAACTTGGGTACCAAAGCATGGGGGAATTCGAGAGGTAATTCTCGATGAAGCTCACAAATCTAGGTATTCAGTTCACCCTAGAAGTGATAAAATGTACCAGGATTTAAAGGCACTTTTCTAGTGGCCTGGAATCAAGAAATCAATCGTTGTTTATGTCAGAAAATGTCTGACTTGTGCCATGGTGAAAGCTAAAAACCAAAAACCATCAGGGATGTTACAGCAGCCAGAAATCCCAAAATGGAAATGGGATAACGTCATGATGGATTTTGTTACTAAGTTACCCAGAACGTCTAGAGGTCATGATGCTATTTGGGTAATAGTGGATAGACTAACCAAATCAGCTCACTTCTTACCAATTCGGGAAGACTATGACATGTCAAGACTGGCTCAACTATATATCAATGAAATAGTGGCTAGGCATGGTGTGCCACTATCAATAATCTCCGACCGTGATAGTCGTTTCACTTCGCGTTTCTGGAAATCACTCCAACAAGCTTTAGGAACCCAGCTGGACTTAAGCACGGCTTACCACCCGCAAACTGACAGTCAAAGTGAAAGGACTATTCAAACTTTAGAAGATATGCTGAGAGCTTGCGTGATTGATTTTGGTGGGAACTGGGATAACCATCTTCCATTGGTGGAGTTCTCCTATAATAACAGT
Organism: Flaveria linearis; assembly: GCA_024085815.1. NCBI lineage: Eukaryota > Viridiplantae > Streptophyta > Magnoliopsida > Asterales > Asteraceae > Flaveria > Flaveria linearis. The sequence goes on from CM044015.1 coordinate 26,945,472, forward strand.
TACCATGCAAGCATCAATGCTGCCCCGTATGAGGCTCTCTATGGTAGGAAATGTCGGTCACCCTTGAGTTGGAATGAAATTGGTGATAGCCAAGTGTTGGGACCCGACATCGTATTGGAAACCACCGATAAGATTTTCAAAATCAAGGAACATCTACGGCTAGCAAGGGACCATCAAAAGAAGTACGCTGACAGAAGACGGAAACCATTAGAGTTCCAGATAGGTGATAGAGTAATGTTGAAGGTAGCACCATGGAAGGGAACCATAAGGTTCGAGAAAAGAGGAAAGTTAAGCCCAAGATACATTGGACCATTCGAAATACTTGCAAGAATTGGTCCTGTGGCTTACAAGTTGAAACTACCTCAGAAATTGAGTTATATACACGACACCTTCCATGTGTCAAACTTGAAGAAGTGTCGTGGACAAAACCTTGGAGATACCGTTGAAGGAGACAAGAATCAATGATAAGCTGAACTTCATGGAAGAACCCATAGAGATCACGGACAGCTTGGTTAAGCAACTCAGGCGAAGCCGCATACCTAAGGTCAAGGTTAGATGGAACTCGAACGTGAGGACGAGATGAGGAAGAACTACCCGCATCTCTTTAAACCCACCCATACAAATTCTAATCGAAGCTAAAATTTCGGGACGAAATTTCCTAAACGGTGGGAGAATGTGACAACCAGTCCCAAGGTCACTAATCTAAACCCTACTTTAATTGCATCATATCCCATCTTATGTGTACTATTAATGGAAACAATTTAATTATATCAATAATATTAGAATCACCAATTGTTATTTGATCCATTTTATGATTCTATGTGATTTATGTGAATTTAGTTATTTTGAGTCTTGCCTTTTTAGAAAATTAGTGCCCGAGAATGTTGATTAGTCACCCTATCTAGAAATTAAGATCTAAATTGAAACAATTAGCATGTGTGCTCATGCACACATATTAATTTTCGGTTCATGCATGCATGGACATGCACAAGACACCACAATTAACTACATCTACCAACTAATATACTACAAATTACCACTACATAATAATTTTTGTGAGATAAAAATTAAATTGAAAACTCCACTAGAGGACAAAATAATCGCCCCTCACCACCAATCACCACCTTTGTCTACCACCACACTCCACCCCTCCTAGCATCCATACAACACACATGCATTTCACTTTTGCAAGACCACTCACTCCCGCATTCTCCCTCTCTCTCTCTCTCTCGGATTATTCACACCAGAAAACACACACAACACTCTCTAATCCTCCTCATTTCCAGCTCCAAATCATGAACAACAACAACAACAACATCGGCCAGCAACAACCCGCAAGAAGGGTGACCATTTGGTGATGTTTTGAAGCTTGAATCTTGCAAAACCGAGAGTTACAGGCTTAGTTCGAGATTCTCCAGCATTATCCAAGGAGATTTCATCCATTCACGACCATCCACACCATCTAAACCGTCAGATACATCAAGTGTAAGCTCACTATGTTCGGTTTTGGTCATTTCTTAAGCTTGTCTTCATTTTTCACCTAAAAACCTATCTTTTTCTTGTTGTAGCAGAAACATCTCACCCTCACTTTTTCTTGAGGAGTTCCCAACGTTCTTGAAGGTATATCACATGATATAATGCTCATTCTAAGGGGTAGAACCCGATTTCCCCCTTGAAAACCCTCTTTTTGGTGTTTTTGGCACCATCTAACTTGTGTATCTTGTAACCCTTCAAAACAAAACGTGTAACCTGCATATTAATGGGTTTTAAGACTACTAAAAACCTTTTTTTAAAGTCTCAAATACTATACACCACCTACATGTGGTAAAAACATACATTACCCCATGAACAATCCCTCTTGCTACTAGTAACAACCTCTTTTAGACACTTGTTGAAAACCCTCTCAAACAAGGTTCATAACCTGCTCAAAAATAATTTTTAGACACCCCAACAAGCTGATTTCTAAGTTAGATGAAGTCTTGGTAATGAATAAACTCAAGTTACAATGATTTACACAAGTGTAATGGTCGGTTATGACATTTTCTATGTATTTGAAGTCTATGGATGTGTAGAACAACAAGGCCACGATTGGGACTGTTATTTCAGTAGTTTTTGATGAATATTAAGAGTGTTAATATTGTTTAATCTCTGGAATAAAGGACATGTTGTTTTTAGACTCATTTTGGTCACTTTCGGGACCCGAAAACATGCTAAAATTACTTAAAAACAAGAAATCTTGAGATATAAACTTTTTAAAGAGAATTCCAGGTTCATTAAGGATTAATAAAGTGTTCTGGAGTCAATGGGTATTTTTAGTGGTCAAAAGATAATTTAAATGGATTTTATGTGAAAACGGGTGCTAACCGAGAAACATTTTTAGGAAAATCTAAGAAAAATGGATATAAGGTGAGAAATTATAAAAATCATGTTATTCCAGTAGGATAAGTAATAAAATAACTTATAAAGTGGAAAGGTTGGTCAATCAAGCTTTTAAAATGGTCAAACCCGGTTAAAAACGCGTTTTAACGGTTTAAACGTAAAAACGAGTCTTCCCACTACTAGAGGTAAATTTTGTGATTTAAAAAGTTATCTACTGGACCTAGACTCAAAAACATGAAAACTCATAGGTAACCATCTTAAACCCTTCGGTCTTACCGTAACCGGCAACGTTAAACGCGTAAATTATAAACCGAGTCCATAAACTGAATAGTTGAGTATATGCTCTTAAATAAAGTTATAATAAGTTCTTGAAACTTATTTTTGGTTATAAAGGTCATCTAATACAAGAAACCAAACTTAAGGGTAGAAACTGTCAATTTGGAAACTTCAGGGGCTAAACTGTAAAATTTTGTAAACTTCATAACCGACTCCAATAGGCACTTTAGTCACTTTAATAGCATGTTACCATATATTCTGGACTTAGTAATGTAGAAACCCTTAATGGTATGAGAAATCTTGACTTTCCATAAAAGGAAACTTTTTATACAAACCCTAATCGAATCAAAGCCGAATCCGACCAACTAAGACTTAGACACTCTTGTTGCACCTTAAATAGGTTTAGAGCAGTAGCTAACCACTTAATATATTCATGTTAGGGTGCTAGACTTGAGATATTCCCGGCACACAAAGGATTTCTTTGCTTAATATCTAAGGTGAGTTCTCGTGTCCCCCTTTTTACTTTGGTTTTGGGGTTGAAGCATGCTCTTTTAAACTGAAACTTTTATTTGTTATACTACTTACTGTTTTTCATGCTCTATTGTTTTGTGAACTATGATTGTGCTTTACTTGATGCTTGTATGTGGGATTTATGGATACCTGCTGATACTTATATCATGATCATTAATTCTTTTGTGAACCGCTTGCTTTATATGGATAGATCTATTTGGGGAATCCCCCATACACAGTGGCTCCCGCTACAGGGAGGTACCCCACTGAGGTCCTGAGTGATCGTATATGGCATGTAACAAGTTTTGATTAAGAAACTATGGTGAACCATCCTAGCAGGTATGGTTCACTACTATTGAGGCTTGGTTCCTTCCTTCGGGAATATCCGGTTAAACACAAGTTTAGAAGAGGCCAACCGGGGACCAAGTGTAGGGTTGATTGTGATACCCCACAATGACTGATACTAAACATGATGCTTTTAAAATCAAATGAGATTTTTCAGAAGCTTTCACACTTGATTCTAAAACCTTTACTGTGGAATTTAAGAGTTCCTTTTATTGTATTTGAAACTTTAAGCACTTGAATTCACCAACTTTTTAGTTGACACTATTTTCCTTTGAGCATGTTTCAGGTAACCCGTGAAGACTCTTAGCTGTTATGGAAGACTTAGACTCAACCCCGAGACCATGGCATTGTTTGTGTGACCAATTTGTGACTTGAACAATTTGATACAATGACTATTTAATTTATGTTGAAACATGTAAACATTTGGGGCTGGATCTGTTTCCAGCCCGGTGTCTTTTAAAAACTTGAAATGCCATGTGATGTTCTCTCCCTTTGAGCTCGTATATTGGTTTGTTTCCGCTGCCATGTATGTTGTTGCTAATCTATGACGTGCCACCCTACCTGGGCCCGGGGGTGTGACATTTCTCCTTTCAAACACACCATTATGTTGTGGTGTTCCGGGTGGAGTAAGTTGTGAGACGATCCCATAATTTGTTAGATGATACTGAAAAGCCTCACTAAGGTATTCACCTCCTCTATATGAACGAAGAACTTTGATAGATTTGTTGATTTGATTTTCTACTTCATTCTTGAAGATTTTGAACATTTCAAAAGCTTCATATTTATGTGTCATCAAGTACACATACCCATAGCGACTGTAATCGTCGGTAAAGGTAATGAAGTATCTTTCTCCATTTCTTGTCATTGTCTTAAAGGACAACATACATCTGAATGTATGATTCCCAATAAGTCTTTTGCCCTCTCTTTAGTACCACTAAAGGGCGACTTGGTCATCTTACCTTGCAAACAAGATTCACACTTATCAAATGAACCATTTTCATTTGTTTTCAAAAGACCATTCTTTTGAAGTGCTTGAATCTGATTCTTGTTTATGTGACCAAAATGACAATGCTAAAGAAATGAATCACTTAAACCCATTTTAAGTTTCTTGGTGTTTGTTTGGTATAATGAGTTATTAAAGGATGAATCATCATGAACCAATTCATACATACCATTAAAAGGCATAGCCTTAAAATAAAACACATCATCCATAGAAACATAAATACCATTGTTTACAAACTTTAAATCATAACCGTATTGTTTTAAAAGGGAAACAGAAATTATGTTCCTAGTCAAACTAGGAGCATACAAAATATTTTTAAGAACAACTTCCAAACCATTTGAAAGTTTCAAAATATAGTCTCCCTGGGCTTCGACATCAACTTTTTATCCATTGCCCATGTAGAGACTCGTGTCTCCCTTCCTGAAGTGCTTATTTCTTTTGAACCCCTGCAACAAATTGCAAATGTGAGTTCCACATCCGGTATCCAATACCCATGTGTTTGAAGTAATAACATTTAACCAATATGAATCATGAAAGTTGTACCTGAGGTTTGCCCAACATCCCTCTTGTTCCTCAACTGTTTGAGATAGGTTGGAGAATTTCTTTTCCAATGTCCTATCTCACCACACTCAAAGCTCGGATCGTTCACCATTACCTTAGGCTTCTTAAGCTTAGGCTTTGGAGGTTCCGCTTTAGCCTTCCCTTTTCCCTTCCCTTTGACGTACCCCTTTCCTTTGGCAACATTTTCCTTGGGATCGGGGAGTGGCCTTTTCTTATAGCCTCCCTCATTGATCGAGAGAACAGGCAGAACCTTTTTACCCATCCCCGCCTCAGCTGTTTTGAGCATTGTATGAAGCTCACCAATGCTCTTGTCCCATCCGTTCATATTGTAATTCATTAGGAACGTCTCCAACTTTTTAGTTAGCCCATTAAGGATCAAATCCGTGGCCACCTGCATAGAGACGGGACAGTTAAGCCTCTCGAGGCGATCAATGTGGCTTTTCATCTTGAGTACATAAGATGATACCGGTTGGGTTTCTTCCATATGACACGCGTGAAGTGCTCGAACCGTTTCGAAGCACTCTACCCTAGCTTGTTGAAGGAACATTTCCTTCAACTGGGTAATCATGTCATATGCCCCATGATGCTCCAAATCCTTTTGGAGTTCAGGAATCATAGTTCCCAAAATGAGGCAAGAAAGCTGCATGGAATCCTCAGTGTACTGAAGCCAATCGTTATAGGCCTCAACATCCTCGGGGTCGGGTTGGTCAGGAATGGGATCGTCAAGGACATAGGCCTTTTTCTCTTGCTTGAGAACGATTCTCAAGTTTCGAAACCAGTCCATAAAATTATTGTGGTTAAGATGATCCCTTTCTAAGATAGTTCTCAGCGATAGGGTATGGACGGTTGGGGTGGTAGTGTTATTGTTTGCGGCCATTTCTACAAAATTTACAAGGTTCATATTAGTATTTCTAAAAAATTACATTTTAATCATTAATACCCTTTAATGTCTCATAGACAATTAATAATTAAAACCTAGAATCCAACGTTACATTTAAATGATGGTTAGGTGACCTTTATCCTATTATTTAAATTAACAAGGTAGTCAACACTTGACAATTTGCAACCTTTTGCAATTTATAGCCTTATGGGATCGATTAAACATCTTATGTTTAGGTGGCATGTAAAATCCCATCAACACCATTGTATGCCATGCTAGGTGACCCTATGCATATGGTTTCCAATTCAAGTCGTCCTACTTACACACGTGTGAGTTTTCACATACAAGTGGTTAGGTGACCTTTATCCCACAAATACGTTAAGCCCACCTCAAAAGCACAAGTTCCCTAAATGTGGCTAGGTGAACTTTATCCCACAAATAGTTCTCAAGTGATTCGAGTATCATGTAAAAGGATGGTGTTAAACTTGTTTCCAAAGGGATTTTTAGTTTTCATCAATTCTAGTTTTGAAAACTCTATGTACCTTGTATTTGCATGCTTTCAAAACATGGTACCCTATGGTTCTCCTTTTAGTAAAACTCCTTTTATTAAAACCATTAATCCTTTTAATAATCTTTTATTAATCACTTAATGATTAGGAACCATAAATTTTCAGCTTGTTTTGTTTATTAATTAGTTTGTTATGCATATCCAAATATCAAACAATCAACCAAAATTAAACAAATCAAACAAGCACAACCATCAATAACAAGTGCATAACAATAGCCACTAAGTTGACCACACTTGTTTGCCATCACAAGTGTTGTCATTAGGTCATCCCTAAGGGTTTAAAATTGACAATTCAAAGTGTCCATGAACTCCCACTTGAATCCACATCCGAATGCTTCAAGTGTCCATGTCTTTTGTGTCCTTGCTTTGCACCATCCTTTGGTTTACCATCTTGTGTATCTTCATTTACAAAATATATCCTAATACATTTTTCTAGTAAAAGAAATACATCTAATCTATTTATTACACAACAAATGAATAAATAAATTACAAACCAAAAGGATACAAACACAAAAGAAATTACTACAACCCTTTGAATGAATAAAACCAAGCATGACCAAATCATCCAAACACAACCAAATCCAAAACTAAAACAGGTCTAGGCCATGTTAAGCACCAAAATATGTATCCAAATACAACATTTCAAGAACAAAATAAAACCCCATTTTAACCCTAAATTTTCAGCCAACATAAACCAAGAATTTAGGGTTTTTTGTCCAAACAACACAATTAACCATTTGATACATATCTTTCAAGGTTTAATCATAAGCATTGATGATATAACTTTGAAAGATGGGGATTCATAATATCATCATAAAACAGCCCCTAAAAGGTTGCTAAAGTCCCATAAAACCAATTTCATAAGGACAAAAGAAGCTAGTCATCCACATATCCGGCTCTAGATGCCAATGTTGGGTTTGTTGGACACATTATCAAAAAAAGTTTAACCATTTAAACTTGAAAATGCAGCGGAATAAGTCCTAATATCATGTTTTATGATCTGAAAATTAAGGCACATAACTTAGTTTCAACAAACCCAAGAACATAGGATCATTTATATGCGTATGAACTAGCTATCAAGAAGAATAAAGCAACCAAAACACACAAAAGATACAACCTTTGTAGAGCTGTGAAAACCGTGAGATTTGATGAAGATGAAGCTGTTCTTGAATGAACAAAACACCAAGGATAGGTGTCCTCAAGCATCCATACCCTCAAGCTTCAAGCAAGCACATGTGTTGCTAGGATTTGAACACCAAAAACCAAAAGCAAAGCTGCTAGAAACCCTATTCCAGCCGAGTTTTTCTTCAAGAAAGAAAGAGGTTTTTGTCTTTGGTTCTTTGCATGTGAGAAAAAGAAGAAGATGGAGTGTGTAGCTAGTTAATGAATTATGTTTACAAGGTAAACAAAAGAACCAACCACACCAAAGGGGCGGCCGAATGTCCTTCAAAGTTGGGTTTCCCTCCTAATTTTAATTACCCAACTTTATTTTAACTAGTTACTAATTGAGTTATATAATTAACCTTTTAATTGTATAACTTATACACTCTTTTTATTATTTGATGTTATCCAACCAATCTAAATAACATTACAAATAATATTCTTGAACAAAATATCCTTATAAGTTGTTCCATCTCATATGCAATTTATTTAGAAAACTCATTTTCTAAATTGGTGTAATTATTTAATTCCATGATCATATCATCAATTAAATATATTAATTAGTGTTTGCTAAGCTTGTTATTGGGTATGACCCGACTTGGATCATAACGTACTAACCACATCAATGTTCTATGTGTCTTGGGCATAAAGAATCCAACAGAAGCATGCTCTATTTGAACTGAAAATATTACTGTGTTATTTTATGATGCTTATATGTTGTGGAAAGTGTTGATACCTTCTTATGCTTGTATCATAATCATTAACTCTTGTTGTGAACCTCTTGTTTTATATGGGAAGATCTACTTGGTGAATCCCCCACACACAGTGCAAAACCGACACTTTTATACGTCTAGTTTTTAAATATTATAATTTCAACCAAAAATACTAAATTTAGTGTCTCTAACTTACTGAAATAATGTGATTTTTATAGATTTTAAGCTCCTTATTTTATTTTCAATATTTTATCCAAAATCCTCTCGGTTTAAGCTACTTTTGTTAAATTAATCGATAAAAATCACATTATCTCAGTAAGTTAGAGACACTAAATTTAGTTTTTTTTGGTTGAAATTAGAAGATTTTAAAAACTAGACGTATAAAAGTGTTCGTTTTCCCGTAATCGGTAACTTGAATATTGTGTTTTAAACCTCTCAATATAAAATCTGGATATATTAAGTTTAAACAGGCCTAGAAGTAATATAAAAACCCCTAGGAACTAATAAGGGCCATATTGGGTCAAGAAATGAGAATGTAACTTTGGGTTCAAATTGTAAATTTTAAAACTTGATGAAACAAAGTCTAAATTCTATAAATATAACTAAATTTCAGCAACTATATGACCAGAACTATAATTAAACTTATTATTATGTAATCAAATTTATCAGAACCATAAAACTTGTTATTATATGCCAAAACCCCTAACTTTCTTAAAAAGGAAACTCTTGACGTAAACTTCTAAGAAACGAAGCCACGTGAACTTATGACCATAAAGTACACTTAGTTACACTTCCAATAGTCTAAGAACATAAAGCTTACTACTTGTATCCTGATCATAGGGTGCTAGGACTTGAATCTTTTCTGTGATTGAAGAACTGTTGATTTACCTAAGGTGAGTTCTAGTGTCCCCTTTTTACTACTATTTTGGGATGAAGCATGTTCTATTTGAACTGAAAATATTACTGTGTTATTTTATGATGCTCATATGTTGTGGAAAATATTGATACCTGCTTATACTTGTATCACAATCATTAACTCTTGTTATGAACCGCTTGTTTTATATGGGTAGATCTACTTGGGAAATCCCCCACACACAGTGTCTTTCATAGAATCGGAAGGGTACCACAGTGAGATCTTGCGAGGTTGTTTGTGTCATGTGACAGGTTTTTATAAGATACTATGGTGAACGATCTAGCAGGTATGGTGCACTGTTTTGAGGCTCAGTTCTCCATATGGATTAACCGGCATAACAAAACTTTAGAAGAGGCTAACCGGGATTGAGTGCATGGTTGATTGTTACCCCACAATAGTGATTTTATGTTTATAAAAATAGCTCATGGAATTTTAAAGAATCCTTTTGTTTAAAAACTTTAAGCACTTTAACTCACCAACGTTTTAGTTGACTCAAAATCCTTTTGAGCATGTTTCAGGTAACCCTTGATGGAAGTCCAGCTTGATTAGAACACTTATGGATGACCTAGCATCGTGACCCCATGGAATTATTTGAATCTACTTTGAACACTTGGAAAATTTATATTTGATGTTACTTAAAACTTATGTACACTTTATTCTGAAACATTTCTGTTATAACCAGGCTCAACTGTTATAGCCCCGGATTTGTAAGATTTAAGTAATGCCATGTGATTTCTCTACTTGTGTGCTCTCATGATGGTTTGTTTCCGCTGCCATGTATGTTGCTAGTCTGTGACGTCCCACCCTCCTTGGGCCCGTCGGACGTCCCAACAGTGGTCATGTGCCTGAACAGTTGTCAAGCGCCCAGGTCTACGATGTCCCAACAGTTGTCATGCGCCTGAACAGTTGTCATGCGCCCAAAATTTTTACTTATGTATATGCACTCGTTTTAATTTCTTAGAGGATCACATTGTCTGGCATTAGTATCGAATTATTTTATAAAAGTAGCTTAAATCGAGAGGATTTTGGATAAAATCTTGAAAATAAAATAAGGATCTTAAAATCTATAAAAATCACATTATTTCAATAAGTTAGAGACACTAAATTTAGTTCTTTTGGTTGAAATTAGAAAATTTTAAAAACTAGACGTATAAAAGTGTCGGTTTGTCGTAATCGATAACTTGAATTTTGTGTTTTAAAGCTCTCAAGATAAAATATAGAAATATTAAGTTTAAACAGGCCTAGAAGTTATATAAAAACCCCTAGGAACTAATAAGGGGCATATTTGGTCAAGAAATCGAAAAAATGCAACTTTAGTTTCAAATTGTAAATTTTGAAACTTAAGGGACCAAAGAGTATGTAACACCCGGAAAATTTTGTCAAAATAAAGAAAGAAAAGAGATGAGAAATAAAAGAAGTTTATGTTGTAAGAAAGAAAGAGAGGCCAAAGTGGAGGGGTGCAAAGTGTAAAAGGGTAAAATCCTTTTTATTATTTTGTTTAAAGAGGTGGTATGGCCACCCACACCACCTGCTTCACCCCACTGCTCGATGCTTTAGAGAGAGAAAGCAGCAAAGCTTCGGTTTTAGAGAGAGAAAGAAGCTGAATTCGCAAATTGGTAAGTGTTCTTTGTGTTTTTAGTTTGGTTTTATGGTTTTCAACCGTGAGGCTGATTTCTACATGTTCCTATGTGTGTGCATGTGTTCGGATTTGTGTTTTTGGAAGTATTTAGGTGCTAGAAACATCTACAAAGTCTGAGTGGAAAATTTTAAGCTGGGAAGCAGCTAAGGTGAGTTTCTAGGCCCCATGTTTTACTTGTTTTAAAACTTTTAAGGCTGAAAATGCATGTAAATGATTTTTATAAAAATGTATATGTATGACCGTATGAATATATGTTTGTATGTTGGTAGTTTGTGGTTGTACATGTTATGTTAGGGCTTAAAATGGTAGTGTAAGGCTTAGAACATGCTAGGACATTGTTTGGGACTGGAAAATATGTTAGAAACATATGAAATGATGTTCATGCACCCAAACAGGGCCCATGCGCCTGAAAAATAGGGTTAAAAGTCTAAGTATGAGATGATGCGCCCAAACAATAGCTCATGCGCCTAGATTTGCCTTAGAATTTCTAAGTGTAAGTTCATGCGCCTGAACAGTAGTTCATGCGCCTAAGTTTTTGGGCTGAAACGCCTAAGGGTAGGTTCATGCGCCTAAATAGTGCCCATGCGCCTGAAAGGCTCATGCGCCTAAGCAAGAAATGGCTAAGTATAGCTTCATGTGCCCGCATAGTTGAGAAACGCCCAAACAGGGCTGATGCGCCCAAATAGTTCCCATGCGCCCAACACTTAGAAAATTTTTTGAGATTTTGAGGAAAAACAGAATTTTAGGGTTTGACCCTAGTTTGACTTGTGGGCTGTTTTGGACTATTCTAAGTATGAATAAGTCAGGGTTTATGAATAGTATATGCATGATATTATGATGAATGTATGATATGCATATGTGTATGAGATGTTATCTTTTATTAGTTTCCAAAACGTATTTATATTATAATATAATATACGTTAAGTATTATGTTATTACTTTACGTAGAATGATGAATGTGTGAATGAACGTAAAGTATAACGTAAGAAAGTGAAAGATAACCAAGATGAAAAGTGAAACGTAATGAAAGAAAGAAAAGGCTTGCAAGCAGAAAGAAAGAAGGATTACAAATCTTTATGAGTTGACAGCTCAACTGTGTGTATTATAACGTGCGATTTTAACCCATGAGGGTTCACACACATTAGGATCAGTCTAGGTGACTGAATAGTACGAAATAGAATCCTTGTCATTCGGCCCTGGGCTTTGTGCTAAGATATGATACGACTTTGTGCCAGTTAGTAACGGGGCTTTGTGCCTAGAATGGTGGCTTTGGGCCACGGGCTTCGTGCCAACTAGTAAAGGAGCTTTGTGCTTGGATGACGGTTTTGGACCGTGATTGGGGAAAAGCCTGATAGGATCTAGAATAAGTACGAAACGAGCGAGATGATAAAGTATGAAACGAACAAAGTGATGAAGTACGAAATGAACGTTAACGAAAGGTAGTGATAAAGTACGAGACGAATGTTAACGAAAGATAAGGATAAAGTCCGAAACGAGTAATGGCGAATGAAATGATAAAGTACGAAACGAACTAACACGTACGTTAACAAATGAACATATGGGTTAGTAAAGAAAGTGTTATGGAAAAGGGTATTATTAAGTTTAAAACATATAAAGTATTTTGATACTTATAAAAGTAGAACTCACACAACAACGCTAACTTTTAGGCATTTTTAGTTGGCAGGTAAAGGTTGCTGAGAATGGCACGCAGGGAGGCTACTTGGCAGGGCAAGACTGGCATCCATTCACGCATGTTATTATTGTTGTTTTGTAATACAATCAGTGAAAGTTTCTTTTGTAGTTGAATAGTGTTGTATTGCATAACAACAGTAATTATTAATAAAATGAATGGTTTTTATTAATGACTTCTGCTGTGATATTTTATGAAATATATAATAATATGTATGTTTAGTGCTATGAATGACCAACTGCGAGGTGCCCGGGAACGGGGCCTTACAGTGTAAATTTTGTAAATATAACTAAATTTCAGTAACCATATGACCAGAAACTATATTAAACTTATTATTATGTAAACAAATTTATGAGAACCATAAAAACTTGTCATTCATATGCCAAAAATACTAACTTTCCTAAAAAGGAAACTCTTGACGCAAACTTCTATGAAACAAAGACACGTGAACTTATAACCATAAAATACACTTAGTTACACTTCCAATAGTTTAAGAACATATAACTTACTACTTGTATCTTGATCATATGGTGCTAGGACTTGAATCTTTTATGTGATTCAAGAACTGTTGATTTACCTAAGATGAGTTCTAGTGTTCCCTTTTTACTACTGTTTTGTAATGAAGCATGCTCTATTTGAACTGAAACTATTATTGTGCTATTTAATGATGCTTATATGTTGTGGAAAATGTTGATACCTTCTTATAATTGTATCACAATCATTAATTCTTGTTGTGAACCGCTTGGTTTATAAGGGTAGATATACTTGTGGAATCCCCCACACAGAGTGCCTTCCGTATAATCGGAAGGGTACCACACTGAGATCCTGTGGGGTCGTTTGTGTCATGTGACAGATTTTTATAAGAAACTATGGTGAATCATCCAGCAGGTATGATGCACTATTTTGAGGCTCAATTCTCCCTATGGGTTAACCGGTATAACACAACTTTAGAAAATGCTAACCGGGACTGAGTGCAGGGTTGATTGTGACCCCACAACAGTGATTTTATGATTCTAAAAATAACTCATGGAATTTTAAGGAATCCTTTTGTTTACAAACTTTAAGCACTTTAACTCACCAACCTTTTAGTTGACATAAAATATTTTTAAGCATGTTTCAGGTAACCATTGATGGAAGTCCATCTTGATTAGAAGACTTATGGATGACCTAGCATCGTGACCCCATGGCATTATTTGACTCGACTATTAACACTTGGACAATTTATATTTGATGTTACTTAAAACTTATGTACACTTTGTTCTGAAACATTTCTGTTGTAACCGGGCTCAACTGTTATAGCCCCGGATTTGTAAGATTTAAGTAATGCCATGTGATTTCTCTACTTGAGTGCTCTCATGATGGTGTGTTTCCGCTGTCATGTATGTTGCTAGTCTATGACGTCCCACCCTCCTTGGGCCCGGGGAGACTTCTCACGAATTGTATAGCCACTAACCGCTCTAACCAAGAAGGATATAGCTTTTATATGGGGATTTGGATGTGTGCTAATGCAGGGGGAAAAGGTGATCACCTACGCGTCCATATTGTTGAACGAGAATGAAAGGAATTACACGACACACGATTTGGAACTGGGTGTCGTGGTGTTTGCACTCAAAATATGGAGACACTACCTCTACGGTACTAAATGTGTTATCTACACCGATCACAAAAGCTTAAAGCATATTCTGACTCAAAATATGTTGAACATGCGTCAAAGAAAATGGGTAGATTATTAAGCGATTACGAATGCGAGATTCGCTACCATCCCGGCAAGGCAAATGTAGTGGCTGATTCCCTGAGTAGAAAGGAAAGAGAGAGACCCCTTCGCGTTCGTGCTCTGAGGATGAGCGTGTATACTATCCTTGCCGCCAGAATAAAAGAAGCACAGACGGGGAAGCTCTTAAGGAAGATAAAGTGAGGAGATGTTAACAGGGATGGAGAAGCATTTGGAAGTGGACAATGATGGGTTACACACATATGAAGGAAGGATGTGGGTACCTAACCATGGTGGAATTAGGGAAATTGTTTTAGATGAAGCACACAAATCTAGATATTCGGTTCACCCTGGAAGTGATAAGATGTATCAAGAGTTGGGGATACTTTTCTAGTGGCCCGGATTAAAGAAATCTATTACCACCTATGTGGGGAAATGTCTAACGTGTGCAATGGTAAAGGCTGAAAACCAAAAACCTTCCTGAACCATACAGCAACCCAACCAATTTGATCGAATTAGCAAATTTGCAAGAATCGGTTATAGCAAATTTGCAAGAATCGGATATAGAGATTGAGTTTCTGTTGCTTCTGGTCATTCAATTTGAGGTTCTTCGTGGTTTTGAGCTAGATTTACTGAAATTACTTTGAATTTACCTGAATTTGTGAAATGGCGACACCAACCAATAATACTTGCTCCTTAACAAAGCCACCGATGCTTGTTAGGAGTGAGTATAACATATGGCAACGACGTATGCTCCATCACTTGTCTATCAACAGCGTAGGTTGTTGGAAATCTGTGGTGCATGGACCATACAAGCCTATGGTGAGTACTCCGGAAACAAATGAGAGGGTTCCGAAGAAACCTGATCAGTATTCGGATGAAGATCTAAAGATGTTCGAAATTGATGCTAAAGCCCATGGAATTCTGGCTATGGCACTGCCTAATGAAATCTATTCAGGGCTTATGCATCATGAAACTGCTCATGACCTATGGGTTGCTTTAAAAGAACAATTTGGAGGAACCGATGAGGTCTTAGCAAATACTAGGGAAATCCTTGCCCAACAATACGAGACATTCTCTCATAGGAAGGGTGAGTCTCTGAATCAACAGTTTGAGCGATTTTCCTGTTTGATTTCTGAGCTGAAAATGTTCAAACAAGAATATACAAATAGCCAGATGAACAACCGATTCCTAAGATCCCTGCCTGAGAGATGGGACACATACACTATTGTCCTACGCTCTAGTGCAAATCTGAACACTCTATCTCTCACCCAACTTCATGGGAAACTGCTGACATTTAAAAGAGAGATAGAACAGAAAAGGAAGTTGTCGTCATATAGAAAGCTCACTGATGACTTTGTATCAGGCAATACTGGACTGATAAGTCAGGATTCAGAGTATGCTGCATCAGAAAGTGCCTATGATGAGCATATCGATTTCTCTACTAATGTAGAACATGCTTTTGTTGGTGTGGATGGTAGTTCAGGTGGTAGCAGTGATAACTGGTGCTTTTTGATGGAAGATTTGAAGGGCATTCCAGATGATGATCTGGAAGAGATGGATATTTTGAGCCAAATGGCAATGATCAATATCAGATCTCAAAAGTTCTACAATAGAACTGGGAGGAAATTCTCTGGTCTCTCCGGCAAAACCAAAGTTGGTTTTGACAAGAGCAAGTTGAGGTGTCACAAGTGCCATAGGCTTGGACACTTTGCTAGAGAGTGTAGATCATCCGGATCTAACTCATCTGCACCCTTGTGACCTTCCCAAGCAATAGCTCACAAAACAAAGGGCAACATTCCACCAGTTCTGGTCATCCATCACAAGCTCAATCATCACCTGCATATTTTGTTCCTCAAAGCTCTATGCCATATCCTTACCCCTGCTTCTACTTGCCTCAGACAAGTCAGGTTCAACCACCCATTGCTCAACAACCACATGCCCTTCCTGAGCCTCAACCATCACAATCTTATCAACAATCTCAACCTTAACAACACAGCTTTTTCACCCCAGGAGTTGTTGACTGGAGCAGTTTACCAGATGATATGTCTGGTCATGAACAACTGTTTCCTAGTGCTAGTCAACATGGTGGTGACAATCCTTTTGAAAACCTTGCTCTCATGGCCCTGGAGTCTGCTAATGGTTCATCTTCAAATGCTTCATCACAGGTATCACAGGTATCTTCAGAGGCCAAAGTCAAGTTATGTTCTGAATCATGCATAGCCACATTAGCATCTATTAGAGAAGCAAATGTAGCTTTAATTAATAAAAATCTTGAGCTAGAGCAAGCACTTTCGAAAAGAAAAGCTGAGTTTGAGTCTATTTTGCATGATAAAAATGATGAAATTTATAAACTAAAATGCCAAATCACAGATGATAAGGCTAGGGAAGAGGTACTTCTAGAGAATTATAAGGACCTTAAAGAAACACTTGCAACTACCCAAGTAGAGTGTGAATGCTGGGTAACCTCCTGCAAGGGTTTTGAAATGCTTCTCAGCAAGCAATCAGCTTCAAATGTGAAGTTTGGAATTGGTTATAATCACACTACTCCTCCTACATATTTTACTCCCAAGGTAGAAGTAGAATTTGAAGGAGAAAGCAATAAACAATCCACCTCATCATGTGATTCATCTTCTGATAAAGCACCAAAGTCAGAGGATGAAGTCAGCAGTAATTCCTCACAAAACCAATCAGCTAATGCTGAAACAGCTGATGGTTCAAATGCTGACAGTCACATGATCAAAGAGTTGATCACTTCAGGTGTTGTCTCACAAAGTACTGAAAGTACTAAAGCACAAGTTACAACACCTAAAGAACAAACCCAAACTACTGCAAGTACTGAAGGGAAGAAAACTGCAAGTAGAAAGGGTTTGAAAACTACTGAAGAAGATATCAGGAAAGCAAGTACTGAAAGGAAGAAAACTGCAAGTACTGATAGAAAACGGCTGAAGAACAACTCTTCAGTAGTTTCATCTTCTTCTGTAGATGATCAACTAAAGATGAAGAAGAAGCCATGTGAAATATGTGGCTTATTCAATCATCTTACTGATGATTGCTGGTATAGAAAGGGTTCCGAACTCGATCAAAATGAGAACATTAAAAAGAAGATTAATAAAATGAAAGATGAGTTTGAAACCAAGTTTGTACCAGCAACATCTCAACCTGAAACCCCAAAGTCCTTAAAGAAATCCAAAAAGAAGGAAGGGGTTTATCAGGCAATAGCTGAGCTTGCTCAAAGGAAGATGGTGCAACATAGGAACCCATCACAGCCAAGAGCTGATGTTTCTGATGAGCTGAAAGCTTTAGCAAACAATCAGACACAACTTGTCATGATGGTTCAACATCTATTGGGGAGAGTCAACCAATTAGATGCTCCTGTGCTGAAACCATAGAAAAGGATAACCAAGCTAAAGGAATCCTTTTCTACACCATCTCCACCACCTCAGACTGTCAATCATAACAAACAAGTTAGTATTAAATCTGTTGATGAGAACAGACCCAAAACCAAAAAGGTTTGGGTCTCAAAAACTAACTAATTTGTTGTGATGAATGCAGGGTTCTTCAGCATGCCAAAGAAGCATCTGGTATGTGGACAGTGGAGGATCCATGCATATGACATGGAGCAGCTCTCTTCTTCATGACTACTCTCAAGGAAAGAAGGGGTTTGTCTCTTTTGGCAATGATGCAAAAGGTTACATCATCGGCAAAGGCTTTGTTTCCAATGGTGAAATAAGGTTTGATGATGTTAACCATGTGGATAATCTCAAGTACAACCTCTTGAGTGTCAGTCAAATATGTGATAAAGGCCATGTTGCACTTTTCACCAGCCAGAACTGCAGGATTCTGTCACCCAAAGTTCTGAGTTTGATTGACAAGGTGTTGGATGAACATACTCTCTTGCAGGCCAACAGGACAGGAAGAGTATATGCCTTAGATCCTTCAAAGAAAATTGATCTAAAAGGTCATCCTTGCCTATTCTCCAAGGCTTCCCCTCAGGAATCTGAACTATGGCATAGAAGGCTTGGTCATGTGAATATTAAAAACATGAACCAGCTGATTCATCATGGTTTAGTAAGAGGGTTGCCTATGAAGGAGTTCAAATGTGATGACAACTGCACTGCCTGCTTAAAAGGGAAGCAACACAAAGTATCATTCCCTCCAATAGAAGAGCCAAAGTCCACTGCCTGCTTGCAATTATTGCATATGGATCTTTTTGGTCCTGTCAGAGTGATGAGCATGGCA
Source organism: Flaveria linearis (assembly GCA_024085815.1). Taxonomy (NCBI): domain Eukaryota; kingdom Viridiplantae; phylum Streptophyta; class Magnoliopsida; order Asterales; family Asteraceae; genus Flaveria; species Flaveria linearis. The sequence goes on from CM044015.1 coordinate 26,964,063, forward strand.
AGGAAGAAATACTGTCTGGTAATTGTGGATGATTACTCCAGATTTGTATGGACTTTCTTCTTGCACTCCAAAGATGAAGCTGCACAAGCTATTTTGAACTTTGTGTTGTATGTTGAGAAACAATATTCCCTTCCAGTCAAGTGTGTAAGGAGTGACAATGGCACATAATTTAGAAATCACACACTTGATGAATTCTACTTGTCAAACGGAATCAAGTGGCAGTTTAGCATTCCAAGAACTCCTGAGTAAAATAGAGTAGTGGAGAGAAAGAACAGGACAGTGGTTGAAGCTGCCAGGTCAATGTTGGCTGATTCAGGCTTGCCATTGACATTTTGGGCTAAAGCTATCAACACAGCTTGCTATGTCCAAAATAGAGTATTAGTAAATCAGAGGTTGATGAAGACTCCTTATAAAGTGCTACATCATTTGGCCCCTTTGATTTCATTTTTAGAGCATTTAGGTGTCCCTGTTATATTCTCAACACAAAGAATCCACCCTAGAAGTTTGAATCAAAGGTGGATGTAAGGTATTTTGTTGGTTATTCATCTACTTGCAAGGCATACATAGTTTTCAACTGCAAAACAAAGATGGTTGAAGAGACTTTGCATGTGAAGTTTAATGAATCTCCAAAGGACAAGATTTCACAAAACCCTGTGGAGTTATTCGATTTGGACATACTGCAATATGTTCCTTATCAGTCTCCAGCTATTGTTCCTGTTAATAGTTCTCCACCTGGTGGTACTGATGATCATGCTGACAGTACTCACCTTTTCAGGTTTAGTGACCAACTGCCTGAGTCATCCAAACCTGATGCTCCTGTAGCTTCAGCAGCTCCATCCACAACAAATGCTGATGAGATTTCTGAATCCTCTACTTCATTTGAGTTGCCATCACCAACATGGTTTCAAGAATCTTCATCAACACTTATTGCTGCTGAAGGTCCTACAAACACTTGCACAGACCTCATTGTTTATCAAGAGCTGAAGGATCACCCAATGTCTCAAATCATTGGTGATATCAATGCTGGAGTCTCAACCAGAAGTCAATTGTCCAATTTCTGCTTCTATGCTCTCTTCATCAGTCAGCAAGAGCCAAAGAACTATCATGTTGCATTAAGAGACAATGGATGGGTTGAAGCAATGCAGCTTGAGCTTCTTCAGTTCAAAAGACAGCAAGTGTGGGAGCTTGTTCCTTTACCCCAAGGTAAGTGTGCAATAGGAACTAAATGGTTGTTTAGGAATAAAACAGATGAAAAGGGCCTAATTGTTAAGAACAAGGCCAGACTGGTTGTACAGGGGTTTGCACAAGAAGAAGGTATTGATTATGATGAAACCTTTGCCCCTGTAGCCAGACTGGAGGCAATTAGATTGTTCTTAGCTTATGCTGCTTTTCATAATTTTAAAGTTTTTCAAATGGATGTCAAAAGTGCATTTTTATATGGTAAAATAAAAGAAGAGGTTTATGTGTGTCAACCACCAGGTTTTGAGGATAATAAACATCCAGATTGGGTGATAAGTTTGATAAGGCTCTATATGGGTTGAAACAAGCTCCTAGAGCCTGGTACGAAACATTGTCTTCCTTTCTTCTTCAAAATAATTTCACTAGAGGCTCCATAGATAAAACTTTATTTTTTAAGAAAGTTGGGCAGCATAAGCTACTTGTTCAAATTTATGTTGATGATATTATTTTTGCATCCTCTGATCCAAAGTTGTGTGATGAATTTACAAAGTTAATGCAAAAGAAGTTTGAAATGAGTGCCATGGGAGAATTACAGTTCTTTCTGGGTTTGCAAATCAAACAAAGGACTGATGGAACCTTCATTCATCAGTCCAAATATACCAAAGATCTTTTGAATAAGTTTGATTTACAAAACTGTAAGCCCTGTTCTACTCCCATGAGCAGCACTACAAAACTGGATGTTGATCAGAAAGGTAAAGCGGTTGATGAAACCCTTTACAGATGTATGATTGGGTCCTTGATGTACCTTACAGCTTCTAGACCAGACATTATGTTTACAACATGTGTCTGTGCTAAATTTCAGGCTGCACCTAAAGAATCCTATTGATTGCAGTCAAGAGGATCTTTAGGTACTTGCAAGGTACTCAATCTCTAGGACTTTGGTATTCTACTGGGCATTATTGCAAATTAGTTACTTTCTCAGATAGTGACTATGCAGGGTGAAAAGTCACCAGAAAATCAACTTCTGGTGGATGCCAATTTCTAGGCAATTGTTTAGTTTCTTGGCAGAGTAAGAAACAAACTTCAATTGCTACATCAACAGCTGAAGCAGAGTACATTGCTGCTGCAAGTTGTACATCCCAGGTACTCTGGCTTCAGAATCAATTATTGGATTATGGCATTACAGAGACTAAGACACTATTACTCATGAATAATGCTTCAGCTCTTTGTATTGTTAAGAATCCAGTCCAGCATTCTAGGACCAAACATATTGAGATCAGACATCATTTTATTAGGGATTGTTATGAAAAAGGTCTGATTGATCCAAAGTTTGTTCCTAGTCCTGATGAGCTTGTAGATATCTTTACTAAGCCTTTAGACATGGGACATTTTCAAAATCTGGTGCTAAGGCTTGGTATGCTGTAGTTGGAATAATTAACTAATACTGATGCTCCCAGGTCACAAGTACTGATGAGCATTAGTATATAAAAGTCAAAAATAGTACTGATGAGTTATTTTGTCTTCAGTATTTTTCATATCTACTGATGTGTTATAACTACTGAAGGCTAAAATACTTCAAAGTACTGAAGTACATTATTTGTTGAAAAGAACTGATGAAGTTACAACTACTGATGTAGTTATAACTACTGATGTCTATTTCTAACAAATAAGTACTGAAGAACAAATTTTGTCCACAAGTACTGATGTGTAATCTTACACATAAGTACTGAAGACAATATCTGTTCACAAGCTCTGAAGAATAATTTATTTCATCAGACCTTCTGAACATTTGTTCACAAGAGCTGAAGAATAAATATTCACAAGAGCTGATGACCAATGAAACGTCTGAAAAATCAGACAAAGTCTGATGAGTAAGTGTTGAGTTCAGAATGAAACAACTGAATTGACGACAATAGCTGATGAGTAACTTTACTCTTCAGCTGATTCAAACAACTAATGTTTCATTTCAAAACAACTGCAAGACAAAACCATGTTTTCAGTAGTTTACAACTACTGATGACTAACACCACGTCCTCAGTTGTTTACAACAACTGAAGGACAAAACCATGTCTTCAGTAGTTTACAACTACTGATGACTAATACCAAGTCTTCAGTTGTTTACAACCTCTGACGGTTAAAACCATGTCATCAGTCATTTAAAACAACTGATGACTAACACCAAAACCTTCAGTCATTTTCTTTCAGTCGTTTCATACCCATACCCTATAAATACCTAACCCTAACTTCAGAGTTTTTCATTCTCTCACAAACCTAACGTTCAAAAACTCTGAAACCTCTCTCCTTACATTAATGGCGACCATGCAGCTCAAACCAAGATACAATTGTGTTGCCTACCTTACCAAATCACCCTTTTGGACCAAGTTTGATAATGTCGTTGATCTAATGGTCCATTCTCCATACAAAACGGCCTTTCTTCTTAATCCGACCATCTATGCCGAATCCCTAAACCAGTTCTAGACAAACGTCACCCTTACCACTGGGGAGAATGACACCGAGGTCTCTCTCCAGTCGTTCGTCAACAACCAAAAGGTGGTCATCACTTCTGCAATCATTCGCCAAACCGTAAATTTGAATGATGCCACTTTCATCACTGAGTATCCAAAGGGCACAACCGATCTATCTTTTGCCCACCATGGATACTAGGGTGACCTTAGTGCTTCTACCATCCTCAAGAAGCACTTCCATGATGCTAAACGATTAATCTTTCACATGGTCAATGTCTGTCTTGCCCCTAAAACTTCTTCATGGGATCAAATGTCATCCAGGTGGCAACAAGTATTGTATTCCATCCTAGAGCAACAAAGTTTAAATTTTTCTAAAATAATATTTTTAGAACTTAAAGATATGACTGTGAAACCTTTGGCTAACCGATGGATATTATATCCAAGGTTCATCATGGCCATCATTGAAAACCAGCTTCAAGCTGAGGGACTTGTTGGCCTTGGAGTCCCTGCTCTGGCAGTATTGCCTGAAGTATACTCCAGGCACAACTCAGACCAACATCTCAAACAGGCTGCCAAGCTGCTAAAACCCAAGTAGCGGGAACCCACAGCCTCCACCTCAAAGTCCAAAGTCCCCACCAAGCCCAAAACCAAAAAGCCCAAAAAGGTTACTCAGGGAGTTGAGTCCCCGAGGATGCCCCTACAACACAAAGGTAGGAAGTGGCTACTGGTATTAATTCCCCAGTAGTTACAAGGACTCTACCAGCCAAAACCGCTCAGGCATCTTCTCAACAGGAGCCTGAAGCAACCACTTCCGGGGCAACCACATCTCTGGAACCTTTCTCACTTGAGAAGGTTACCATTGAAGAGCACCACTCTCCCTAGGTGCAAATAGATTCACCCTAATCTCCCACTGCAACCGCCCCAAAAAGCCCCACATTCATCATAGCAGAAGTGCTGACTCAGCTCAACACTCCACCCTCTCCCCAAGAACCTATCACAACTGGGAAAACCCCAACCAATAAGAGGGAGGAATCAAGTGTTGCTAAGAACCCCCAGCATAGGGATTACCATGTTCTATCTTCCAATGTGGCAAAGGAGATAAGAACATCTGGTGAGGCTGCCACTCTTCCTGATTTAGCACATGAACAGGATGCAGCTGGTAACATCTCTAAGTGCTCACCAGAGGCAACTGCCGATGAAGGATCCTCTCCTGAGGCAGGAAGTCTCCAGTACCAAGACAAAAGGGCACATGTGATTACTGAGCCACACTCAGCACATGTACATCCTGATCTAATCAGGAGGTCAGGTGATTTAGCTAACACTGATGATGACTTGGGCTTCTTTTATGATGTTCTAGCCCAGAACACTATTCTTGAGGATGAGGTGAGTAGACTCAAATAGCTACTTGCCAAAATGACTCAAGAATCAAGTCCATCTGCCACCATTCACCAACAGATGGCACCTTCCTCTGAAAGTCTCACAAACACAGAGTCACTCCCAAAATCTCAGCCACCAGCCCCTGCTTCTCGCACTATTTCTCAGGGACAGAACCCCCCTGAGAAAATGGTTGTTGTCTTTCAAAATTCCATGCCTCTCATCACACCCATCATCACTGATATAGTGAATAAAACCCTTGATGAGAGGCTTGCCTCAAACATGCAAACCCTGGTGGATGATGTTATGACTAAAAGGCTTTCTGACAGTCAAACCCCTGCAACCAATGCAACCAAAAAGGGGGAGACTCAGTCAGTGAAAGCAATCAAGAGGAAGAGAATGGAGGAAGAGAAAGAGAAAGAGGTAGAGAAGGAGGTAGAAATTGAGAGGGAGATTGTAAAGGAGACTGAGAAAGAGAATGAGAGTGAGAAGGGAAAAGAAAAAGAAAAAGTGACTGAAAGTGAAAAAGACTTTCATGTCATATATAAAAAGAAGAATGGTGGAGAAAAGAAGGAAAGGGAGCTAGCAGTCCTTGTCAAGGAAGCTGATGCCCAACACAGCAGGTCAATGGATAAAATCATTGATCAGTTGTTTAGGCAAGGCTTTGACACTGCTAAGCTAGATAATCAAATAAGGAAGTTGGAAGTACAGGAGATTAAAAGCCAATGGTCTGGTCATAGTGAACAAGAAAAGGAGAGATTAGAAGCTATGGCCAGATTCATTTCGAAGTATTTGGGGAGAAAAGTCCTAGAAGTCAAATCATGGTCCAGGGACAGCATCTTGGAAATAACCACTAAGATCTATTCGTCTGAGGTATTCACCAAGGGGCTGATCATAGAAGCCCTAAGTGAAGCTGGTGTTGGGAGCAGGACTGAACTAGCCAAGCACACCAAAGCCTCTCTTTCATCCAAATTTCTAGAACAGCCTGCCCAATCTCCCACACCAAAACAATCCACATCACAACCCATAAAACCAACTCCCTTACCCACAAAACCAATAGCCGATGATGCACCCCTGAAGAGGAAGAGAAGGGTGTTGAGGCTTGAAGAAGAAGATGATGATGATGATGATGAGGACAGGCTGCCAATCTCAGCTGTCATTCCTTTGCCGAAGGCCAAAAGTCACCCTCCAACAATTACTCCTGAGATCCAAAGGCAAATTGTTAAAGTGAAGCTAGAAGAAGAAGAGCTTCACAAACAGCATGATGAGGAATTGTTGAGAAGGGTTGACAAAGCTTATGCTGCCACTTCATCAATCATAAATATGATGAAACATGCTCAGAGATTATACACTCTCAGACAAACATTTCAATATCAAAAAGAGAGAGTGAGGATTTGGCCTGATCCCAGGGTGTCTCATAGGATTCATAAGAAAGATATTCCACAGAGATACAAGGGCCAAGTAAAGAAGATCGTAGATGAAGTGATCACACTGGCCATTGTAGTATCACCTTGCGAGATCCTAGATGACTTCAAGAAATCCTATAAAGCTAATCAGCCCCCACAAATGATGTTGGAGAATAAAGTGGTCAAAAAGGGGTTAGTGAATAAGAGGCTTGAGGAAGTTAGGAAGAATGAGCTCCAGTTGTTTCTAGAGGGTAATCACCCTGATGAATTTGCCTACAGAGCAATAACAACTGTGGAGCTCAAAAATGGGAAGCAGGTCAAATACCTCTCTGAGTACTATGGGCCTGAGTCACTTTTTGAGGGAGAAGTAGAAGAGCTCACCATGGATGAACAAATAGTCTTCCTTGAGGCCTACACAAGAGAGTCTTACAGACTCATAGTTGGGAAGTAGGTTTCATGGATAAGGTAACAGCTCTGTGTCCAGTTCCCCAAGACAGAGTTCCCATCCATCCTTTGATAATCATACTTTTTGAAACCTCTTCCCAGGCCTGTGCTGATCTGGGTCATTTCTGAGCTGATCCAGAAGAAAAAAGACCAATCTTTCTGCCAAATAAGTGGGACATCAAATAAACTTAAAGGTTTTGGCTGCATTGGTTCAGGGGGAGTTTATTGGACCAAAAGAACCAATGAGCCAGATCAGAAAAACCGTTAAGTCCCACAGACATCACAACAACTGCTGAAGACTTCATCAGCTAATGATGACAACAACTGAAGACTTCATCAGCTGAAGTACAAAGACTGAAGACATCAGCTGATGTACAAAGTCTGAAGACATCAGCTGAAGTACAAAGACTAAAGACAACAACTGAAGACATCAGCTGAAGATATCTGCTGAAGACAACAGCTGAAGTTCAAGTCTGAAGTTCAAGTACTGAAGACTTCAGAGGTTGTCACAACAGCTGAAGAAGTATTCTTCAGTTGTCGTGATGGTTTTCTTTTTCAGTAGTTTCCTTTCAGTAGTTTCTTATCAGTAGTTTTCTTTTATGTTTCAATACTTTGTAAAACATCTGAAGAGCATGTTCTTCAGACGTTGTAGTTTCAGTAGTTTCTTTTCAGTAGTTGTAATAGTTTACACTTGTCTTTTGTAAGAAGATGTCAGCTGTTAGACATCTTCAGTAGTTTAGTCTACTTTCAGTAGTTTGTTGAAATAACAGTTAGATGTCACTGTCAAGTGACATCAGCTGACATCATCTTTCCTATAAAAGGAAATATGACCTAATTGTAAACTTGCCGAAGCGTGTGTTGAATGAAAATATACCTTTTGGCAGAAATTCTCTCTCTCTCTATAACCATACTGTTTCATTGATACATCTTTTGTGTTCTTGCTATAATTTGTTCTAATTCGTACGCTATTCCGCTGCAAATCCAATCTAATTGATCAAACTAGATGCTTAGATCCTTTCAGTCATGATGCTATTCGGGTGATTATGGATAGGCTTACCAAATCAGCCCGCTTCATGTGACCAAGAAGGAGACTCCCGAGAGATCTAAGAAGAATTCAACTTCGGAAGGAAAATCTGTTTCTTTTAGAAGCTCCAAAGGAAAGAAGAAGGCAAGTGGAAAATTGCCTTCGGAAGAAAATTTGGTCTCGAAAGAAAGGTGTTGGACCAAAAGAACCAATGAGCCAGATCAGAAAAACCTTTAAGTCCCACAAGACATCATAACAACTGCTGAAGGCCTCATCAGCTGTTTGACAAAGACTGAAGACTTCAACAGCTAAAGACTAAAGTACTGAAGATCATCAGCTAAAGACTAAAGTACTAAAGACTTCATCAGCTGAAGACTAAAGTACTGAAGACTTCATCAGTTGAAGACTAAAGTACTAAAGACCATCAGCTGAAGTACAAAGACTGAAGACAAAGACTGAAGACATCAGCTAATGACAACAACTGAAGACATCAGCTGATGACAACAACTGAAGTTCAAGTCTGAAGTCCAAGTACTAATGCCTTCAGAGTTTGTCACAACAGCTGAAGAAGTATTCTTCAGTTGTTGTGATGGTTTCCTTTCAGTCTTTTCTTTTTAGTAGTTTCATTTCTATTTCAGTTCTTATAAAATGACTGAAGAGCATGTTCTTCAGTCGTTGTAGTTTCAGTAGTTGTAGTTTCAGTAGTTGTAGTTTCAGTAGTTTCTTATCAGTAGTTGTAGAGATAGTTTACACTTGTCTTTTGTAAGAAGATGTCAGCTGTTTGACATCTTCAGTAGTTGTGTAACTATCAGTAGTTTGTTATAATAACAGTTAGATGTCACTGTCAAGTGACATCAGCTGACGTCATCTTTCCCTATAAAAGGAAAGATGACCTAATTGTAATGTGCCGAAGCTTATATTGAATGAAATACATCTTTTGTGCAGAAACTCTCTCTTATTCTATAATCGTACTGTTACATTGCCATATCTCTTGTGTTCTTGTTTGAATTTGTCTAATTCATGTGCTAATTCCGCTGCAAATCCAATCTAATTGATCAAACTAGATGTTGAGATCCTTTCAAATGGTATCAGAGCAGGTTAATCATTGACCGATTTAACAATTGATCATTGAAACTGCTCTTTTGCTATCTACGTTTGATCGAATTAGCAAATTTGCAAGAATCGGTTATAGAGATTGAGTTTCTGTTGCTTCTGGCCATTCAATTTGAGGTTCTAAGTGGTTTTGAACTAGATTTGTTTAGTTTACCTTGAATTTGTCTAATTCTGAAATGGCAACACCAACAAATGATCCTCACAATACTGGCTCCTCAACAAAGCCTCCGATGCTTGTTAGGAGTGAGTATAACATATGGCAACGACTTATGCTCCATCATCTGTCTATCAACAGCGCTAGTTGTTGGAAATCAGTGGTGCATGGACCATACAAGCCTATGGTGAGCATTCCTGAATCAAATGAGAAGGTTCCGAAGAAACCTGATCAATATTCGGACAAAGATCTAAAGCTGTTCGAAATTGATGCTAAAGCCCATGGAATTCTGGCCATGGCACTGCCTAATGAAATCTATTCAGGGCTTATGCATCATGAAACTGCTCATGATCTCTGGGTTGCTCTGAAGGAACAATTCGGAGGAACTGATGAGGTCTTAGCAAACACTAGGTAAATCCTCGCCCAACAATATGAGACATTCTCTCATAGGAAGGGTGAGACTCTGACTCAACAGTTTGAGTGATTCTTATGTTTGATTTCTGAGCTGAAAATGGTTAAACAAGAGTATTCAAACAGCCAGATGAACAACCGATTCCTCAGATCCCTGCCTGAGAGAAGGGACACATACACTATTGTCCTATGCTTGAGTGCAAATCTGAGCACTCTATCTCTCACCCAACTTCATGGGAAACTGCTTACATTTGAAAGAGAGATAGAACAGAAAAGGAAGTTGTCATCATCTGGTAAGCTCACTGATGACTTTGTATCAGGCAATACTGCACTGATAGGTCAAGAGTCAGAATATGTTGCATCAGAGAGTGCCTATGATGAGCATATTGATTTCTCTACTAATATTGAACATGCTTTTGTTGGTGTTGATGGTAGTTCAGGTGGTAGCAGTGATAACTTGTGCTTTCTGATGGAGGATCTGAAGGGCATTCCAGATGATGATCTGGAAGGGATGGATATTTTAAGCCAAATGGAAATGATTAATATTAGATCTCAAAAGTTCTACAAAAGAACTGGTAGGAAATTCCCTGGACTCTCTGGCAAAACCAAAGTTGGTTTTGACAAGAGCAAGTTGAGGTGTCACAAGTGCCATAGGCTTGGACACTTTACTAGAAAGTGTAGATCATCTGGATCTAACTCATCTGCACCCTTTGTGACTTTCCCAAGCAATAGCTCACAGAACAAAGGGCAACATTCTATAGGTTCTTGTCATCCATCACAAGCTCAGTCATCACCTGCATATTTGTCCCTCAAGGTCATATGCCATATCCTTACCCCAGCTTCTACATGCCACAGACCAGTCAAGTTCAAGCACCCATTGCTCAACAACAACATGCTCTTCCTGAGCCTCAACCATCTCTATCTGATCAACAATCTCAACCTCAACAACACAACTTTTCACCTAGGAGTTGTTGACTGGAGCAGTTTACCAGATGATATGTCTGGTCATGAACAACTGTTTCAGGTGCTGGTCAACATGGTGGTGACAATCCTTTTGGAAACCTTGCTCTCATGGCCCTGGAGTCTGATGATAGCTCATCCTCCAATGCCTCCATATCATAGGTTCACAGGTATCCTCTGAGGCCAAAGCCAAGTTATGTTCTGAATCATGCATAGCCACATTTGCATCTATAGAGAAGCAAATGTAGCTTTAATTACAAAAACCTTGAGCTAGAGCATATAATTTCCAAAAGAAAAGCTGAATTTGAGTCTGTGCTTAATGATAAGAATGATGAGATTTATAAACTTAAATGCCAAATCACTGATAATAAGGCTAGGGAAGAGGTACTTCTAGAGAAGTATAGAGATCTCAAAGAAACACTTATAGCTACCCAGGTAGAGTGTGATCGCTGGGTACAATCCTTTAAGGGTTTTGAAATGCTTCTCAGCAAGCAGTCAGCTTCCAATGTGAAGTTTGGCATTGGTTATAATCACACTGCTCCTCCTATAGATTTTACTCCCAGAGCAGAAGTAGAATCTGAAGGAGAAAGCAATAAACAATCCTTCTCATCATGTGATTTACTATCTGATACAGCACCATCAGAGGTTGAAGTCAGTATTAACTCCTCACAGAACCAATCAGCTGATATTGATGGTTCAAATGCTGACACTCACATGATTAAAAGGTTGATCACTTCAGGTGTTATCTCACAAAGTACTGAAAGTACTGAAGAGCAAGTTATAACACCTTAAGAACAAACCCAACTACTGCAAGTACTAAAGGGAAGAAAACTGCCAGTAGAAAGGGTGTGGGAAAACTACTGAATAAGATATCAGGAAAGCAAGTACTGATAGAAAACTACTGAAGAACAAGCCTTTAGTTGTTTCATCTTCTTCAGCAGATGATCAACTAAAGATGAAGAAAAGCCATGTGAAATATGTGGCTTATTCAATCATCTTACTGATGATTGCTGGTATAAAAAGGGCTCCAAACTCAAACACAATGAGAACATTAAAAAGAAAATGGACAAAATGAAAACTGAGTTGAGACCAAGTTTGTACCAGCAACATCAAAACCTGTAACCCTAACAAAAAGAAATCCAAAAAGGAAAGGGTTAATCAGGGCTGGGGTTGCTCAAAGGAAGATGGTACAACACAGGAATCCATCAAACTCAAGTACTAATGTGTCTGATGAGCTGAAGGCTTTATCACAAAATCAGACACAACTTGTTATGATGGTTCAACATCTATTGGGAGAGTCAACCATTAGATGCGCCTGTGCTGAAACCACAGAAAAGGAAATCCAAGCCAATGGAATCCTCTTCTACACCATCTCCTTCACCTCAGGCTGTCATTCATAACAAACCAGTTAGTATACCATCTGTTGATGAGAATAAACCCAAAACCAAAAAGGTCTGGGTCTCAAAAACGAATTATTTGTTGTGATGAATGCGGGTTTCTTCAGCATATGCAAAGAAGCATCTGGTATGTAGATAGTGGAGGATCCATGTATATGACAGGGAACAGCTCTTCTTCATGACTACTCTCAAGGAAAGAAGGGTTTGTCTCTTTGGCAAGGATGCTAAGGGTTACATCATCAGTAAAGGCTTTGTTTCCAATGGGGAAATAAGGTTTGATGATGTTAACCATGTGGAGAATCTCAAGTACAACCTCTTGAGTGTCAGTCAAATGTGTGATAAAGGCCATGTTGCTCTTTTCACCAGCTAGAACTACAGGATTCTGTCATCCAAAGTTTTGAGTCTGATTGACAAGGTGTTGATGATCATACTCTCCTGAAGTCCAACAGGACAGGAAGAGTATATGCCTTAGATCTTTCCAAGAAAATAGATCTAAAAGGCCATCCTTGCCTATTCTCCAAGGCTTCTCCTCAAGAATCTACTCTATGCATAGAAGGCTGGGTTCTGTGAATCTCAAAAACATAAACCAGGATACACCATGGTTTAGTAAGAGGGTTGCCTATGAAGGAGTTCAAATGTGATGACAACTGCACTGCCTGCTTAAAAGGGAAGCAACACAAAGTATACTTCCCTCCAATAGAAGAGCCAAAGTCCACTGCCTGCTTGCAATTATTGCATATGGATCTTTTTGGTCCTGTCAGAGTGATGAGCATGGCAAGGAAGAAATACTGTCTGGTAATTGTGGATGATTACTCCAGATTGTATGGACTTTCTTCTTGCTTCCAAAGATGAAGCTGCAAAAGCTATTATGAACTTTGTGTTATATGTGGAGAAGCGGTATTCCCTTCCAGTCAAGTTTGTGAGGAGTGATAATGGCACAGAATTTGAAATCACACCCTTGATGACTTCTACCTATCAAATGGAATCAAGAGGCAATTTAGCATCCAAGAAAACCGAACAAAATGGAGTGGTGGAGAGAAACAAACAGGACCCTTATTGAAGCTGCAAGGTCAATGTTGGCTGATTCAGGATTGCCACTGACCGTTTGGGCTGAAGCTGTCAACACAGTTGCTACTATGTGCACAATAGAGGGTTAGTGAATCAAAGGTTGATGAAGACTCCTTATGAAGTACTACATCATTTGGCCCCTTTCATTTCATTCTTTAGAGAATTTGGGTGTCCAGTTACATTCTCAACACAATCAATCCACTCCAGAAGTTTGAATCAAAGTGGATGCAGGGTATTTTGTTGGGTTCATCTACTTGCAAAGCATACAGAGTATTCAACTGCAGAACAAAGATAGTGAAGAGACTTTGCATGTGAAGTTTAATGAATCTCTAAAGGAAAAGATTCCACAAAAACCTGTGGAGTTATTTGATTTGGACATACTGCAACATGTTCCTTATCAAGCTCCAGTTGTTGCCTGTCAACAGTTCTTCACCTGGTGGTACTGATGATGATGTAGCCAGTACTCACCTTTTCAGGTTTAGTGACCAACTGCCTGAGTCATCTAAACCTGATGCTCTGTAGCTTCAGCAGTTCCATCCACAACAAATGCTTATGAGATTCTGAATCCTTTGCTTTATTTGAGTTGCCATCACCAACTTGGTTTCAAGAATCTACATCACCATCTGTTGCTACCGAAGGTCCTACAAAAACACTTGCACAGACCTCATGTGTATCAAGAACTGAAGGATCATCCAATGTCTCAAATCATTAGTCATATCAATGCTGTAGTTTCAACGAGAAGTCAATTGTCCAATTTATGCTTTTATACTCTCTTCTCAGTCAGCAAGAGCCAAAGAACTACCATGTTGCACTAAGAGACATGGATGGGTTGAAGCAATGCAGCTTGAGCTTCCTCAGTTCAAAAAGCAGTAAGTGTGGGAGCTTGTTCCTTTACCCCAGGTAAGTGTGCAATAGGCACTAATGGGTGTTTAGGGATAAAAACTAATGAAAAGGGCCAAATTGTTAAGAACAAGGCCGGCTGGTGTACAAGGGGTTTGCACAAGAAGAAGGTATTGATTATGATGAAACCTTCACCCCCGTAGCAACTGGAGGCAATTAGATTGTTCTTACCCTATGCTGCCTTTCACAATCTTAAAGTTTTTCAAATGGATGTCAAAAGTGCCTTTTATATGGTAAAATAAAAGAGGATGTTTATGTGTGTCACCCCCAGGTTTTGAGGACAATAAACATCCTGATTGGGTGTATAAGCTTGATAAGGCTCTTTATGGGTTGAAACAAGCTCCTAGAGCCTGGTATAAATATTATCAAATTTTCTTCTACAAAATAATTTCACTAGAGGCTCCATTGATAAAACTTTATTCATAGAAAGTGGGACAGCATAAGCTACTGTTCAAATTTATGTTGATGATATTATTTTTGCATCCTCCGATCCACAGTTTGTGATGAATTTACAAGGTTAATGCAAAAGAAGTTTGAAATGAGTGCCATGGGAGAATTACAGTTCTTTCTGGGTTTGCAAATCAAATAAAGGACTGATGGAACCTACATTCATCAGTCCAATATACAAAGATCTTTTGAATAAGTTTGATTTACAAAACTGTAAGCCCTGTTCTACTCCATGAGCAGCACCACACAACTGGATGTTAATCAGAAAGGTAAAGTGTTGATGAAACCCTTTATAGATGTATGATGGGTCATTGATGTACCTTACAGCTTCTAGACCAGACATTATGTTTGCAACATGTGCCTGTGCTAGATTTCAGGCTGCACCAAAAGAATCCCATTTGATTGCAGTCAAAAGGATCTTTAGATATTTGCAAGGTACTCAATCACTTGGACTTTGGTATTCCACTGGGCATTCTTGCAAATTAGTTTTTTCTCTGATAGTGACTATACAGGATGCAAGTGACCAGAAAATCAACTTCTGGAGGATGCCAATTCCTAGGCAATTGTTTGGTTTCTTGGCAGAGTAAGAAACAAACTTCAATTACTACATCCACTGCTGAAGCTGAGTACATTGCTGCTGCAAGTTATACATCCCAGGTACTCTGGCTTCAGAATCAATTATTGGATTATGGCTTTACAGAGACTAAGACTCCATTACTAATGGTAGTGCTTCAGCTCTTTGTATTGGTTAAGAATCCAGTCCAGCATTCTAGGACTAACCATATTGAGATCAGACATCATTTATTAGGGATTGCTCTGAAAAAGGTCTGATTGATACAAAGTTTGTGCCTAGTGCTGATGAGCTTGCAGCAGATATTTACTAAGCCTTTAATAGTGCCACTTTTCAAAATCTGGGCAAGCTTGGTATGGTATCTGCAGTGAATTGGAAAGTGACTGATCCTGAGGGCTCAGGGATCAGCCAAGTAAGTGACTGACATAGATTCAAAGTCAAAATAATATAGTACTGAGTTATTTTGTCTTCAGCATTTTTTCATAACTACAGCTGAAGACTAAAAGTACTGAAAGTACTGAGTGCAGTTATTTGTTGATGTCTGGTATAACATCATTCTGATGTCGTTTCACAAATAAAAGTTACTGATACACAATTTGGTCACAAATACTGTGAGTATTTTCAATTCCAATAAGTACTGAATGACACATATTGTGTTCACACAGCTCTGAAGAATAAATATTCACAAGAGCTGAAGGCCAATGAAACATCTAAAATTCCAAAGTCCTGTTGATGAGTAAATGTTGAGTGTTGAGGTCAGAATGACCAACTGAATTCACGACAATAGCTGATGAGTAAATCTACTCTTCAGCTGATTTCAATATCTGCTATTTCATATCCAAACAACTGAAGGATACAACCATGTCTTCAGTATTTTACAACTACTGATGACTAACACCAAGTCCTCAGTTGTTTACAACAACTGAAGGATAAACCATGTCTCTAGTAGTTTTACAACTACTGATGACTAACACCAAGTCCTCAGTTGCTTACAACACTGAAGCAAAACCATGTTTTTAGTAGTTTACAACTACTGATGACTAACACCAAGTCTTCAGTTGTTTACAACGTTTGAAGATGAAAACCATATCTTCAGTAGTTCTCAACTACTGATGATTAACACCAAGTCTTCAGTCGTTTACAACATCGGAAAGCAAAACCTGTCTTTAGTAGTTTACAACTGCTGATGACTAACACCAAGCTTTCAGTCGTTTACAACCTCTGAAGGTTAAACATCATTGTCTGTTCGTCTCAAACAACTGATGACTAACCCACAAACCTTCAGTCGTTTCCTTTCAGCTGTTTCATACCAGTATAAATTACCCCAACCCTAACTTTAGAGTTTTTCATTCTCATAATAACCTAACGTTCAAAACTCTGAAACCTCTCTCCTAACATTAATGGCGACCATGCAGCAGAAACACCACACACTGACACTGGGTTGCCTACCTTACCAAATTACCATTTTGGACCAAGTTCGACAATGCCATTGATCTTATGGTCAATTCCCCATACAAAACGCCTTCCTTATCAATCCTACCATCTACGCCGAATCCTAAACCAGTTTGGACGAACGTACCCTCACTGGGGAATGACACCGAGGTCTCTCTCTAGTCGTTCGTCAACCCAGACGGTGGTCATCACTCCTGAAACCCTTCGCCAACCCTAAACTGAATGATGCCACCTTCCCCACTGGATATCCAAAGGGCATAACTGATCTATCCTTTGCCCACCATGGATACCAGGGTGACCTCAGTGCTTCTACCATCCTCAAGAAGCTTTCCATGACGCGAAACGCCATATTTTTCACATGGTTGAATGTCTGCTTAGCCCCTAAGACTTCTTCTTGGGATCAATGTCATCTAGGTGGCAGCAGGTATTATTCCTATCCTTGAGCAACAAAACTTAAATTTTTCTGAAATAATATTTTAGAACTTAAGGATATGGCCTCAAAACCTCTTGCTAACCGATGGATATATATCCACGGTTCATTATGTCATTATAGAGAACCAGCTGAATGCTGAGGGACTTGTTGCCTTGGAGTCCCTGCTATGGTTGTATTGCCTGAGTATACTCCAGGCACAACTCTGACCAAACATTAAAACAGGCTGCCAAGCTGCTAAAACCCAAGCAGCGGGACCCACAGCCTCCACCTCCAAATCCAAAGTCCCCACCAAACCCAAACCCGAAAAGCCCAAAAAGGCTACTCAGGGAGATGAGTCCCCTGAGGATGCCCCTGCAACACAAACGTAGGAAGTAATTACTGGCATTAATCCCCAGTATTACAAGGACTCAACCAGACTCACCGCTCAGGCATCCTCTCAATAGGAGCCTGAAGCAACCATTTCAGGGGCACCCATACATCTGGAACCTTTTCCACTTGAGAAGGTTGCCATTGAAACGCACCAATCTTCCTGGTGCACACTGCTTCTACCAATCTCCCCACTGCAACCGCCCCTCAAAGCCCAATATTCATTATTGCAGAGTACTGACTCATCTCACCACCACCCTCTCCCCAGGCACCTATCACAACTGGGAAGACTCCACCAATGAGAGGGGGATCAAAGTGTTGATGGATCCCACGACACAGGGTTACAATATTCCATCTCCCAGTGTGAAAGAGAAGATGAGAAAACTGGTGAGGCTGCCACTTCCCCTGATTCAGCATATGAACAGGAAGAAGCTGGTACCATCTCTAAGTCCTCACCAGAGGCAACTGCCGATGAAGGTTCTAATCCTGAGGCAGGAAGTCCCCAGTACCAAGAACAAGGGGCACATGTGATCACTGAGCCACACTCAGCACATGTAAATCCCGATCCAATCAGGAGGGCAGGTGATTCAGTTAACACTGATGATGACCTGGGCTTCTTTTATGATGTTCTAGCCCAAAACACTATTCTTGAGGAGGAGGTAAGTAGATTAAAAGAGCTACTTATCAAACTCTCTCAAGAATCAAGTCCATCTGCCACCATAATAACCCAATAGATGGCACCTTCATCTGAAGGTCTCATAAACACCGAGCCACTCCTAAAATCTCGACCACCAGCCTTTGCTTCTGGCACTATTTCTCAGGGACAGAACCCCCCAAGCAAATAGTTGCTATCTTTCAAAACTCCATGCCTCTCATCACACCCATTATCACTGATATTGTGATTAAAACCCTTGATGAGAGGCTTCCCTCTACTATACACCCACTGGTGGATGCTACTGTGACTAAGAAGCTTTCTGATAGTCAAACCCTTGCAACCAATGCAACCAAAAAGGGGGAGACTCAGTCAGTGAAAGCCATCAAGAGAAAGAGGATGGAGGGGGAGAAAGAGAAAGAAGTTGAGAAGGAGGTAGAAACTGAGATGGAGTTAGTTGTGGAGACTGAGAAGAAGAAGGAGGTTGAGAAGGGAACTGACATGGAGAAAGTGACTGAAAGTGCAAAAGTCTTTCATGTCACATATAAGAAGAAGAAGGGAGAAAAGGAATCTGAGAAGAAGTTGGATGAGCTGATAAAGGAAGCTGATGCCCAACACAGCCGATCAATGGATAACATCATTGATCAGTTGTTTAGGCAGGGTTTTGATACTAAACAACTTGACTCAGAGATCCGGAAGTTAGAGGTACAAGATATAGAAAACCGATGGACTTGCTATAGCCAAGAAGAGTAGGAGAGACTTGAGGCTATGGCAAGATTCACTTTGAAGTATCTAGGGAGATCAGTCCTGGAGATCAAGTCATGGACCAGGGACAGTATCTTGGTAATAACCACCAAGATCTGTTCGTCTGAGGAATTTACCAAAGGGCTGGTCATAGAAGCCCTGAGTGAAGCCGTGCTGGGAACAGGACTGCTCTAGCCAAGCAAACCAAATCCTCACTCACATCCAAACTGCTAGAACAACCTGCCAAAATTCCCACACCAAAACAACCACTACCACAACCCACTAAACCAACTCCCTCACCCGCAAAACCAATAGCCGATGATGCACCCTTGAAGTGGAAGAAAAGGGTGTTGAGGCTAGAAGAAGAAGTAGAAGAAGATGATGAGAAAGAAGATAGGCTACCAATCTCGACTGTCATGTCATTGCCTAAGACCAAAAGTCTCCCTCTAATAACTACTCCTGAGCTCCAAAGACAAACAGTTAAAGTGAAGCTAGAAGAAGAAGAGCAACACAAACTACATGATGAGAAGTTGTTGAGAAGGGTAAACAAAGCATATGCAGCCTCCTCCTCAATCATAAGCATGAGGAAGCAAGCTCAGAGACTGTACACTCTCAAGCACATATTTCAATATCAGAAAGAGAGAGTGAGGATTTGGCCTGATCCCAGGCTGTCTCACAGGATCCAAAAGAGAACATTCCTCAGAGATACAGTGTATAAGAGGCCTATACATCCAACATGCCCCCACAAAGATCGTAGATGCAGTGATCACACTAGCCTTTGTAGTATCACCCTGGGAGATCCTTAAAGATTTCAAGAAGGCCTATACATCCAACATGCCCCCACAAAAGATGCTGGAAAATAGAATGGTGAAAAAGGGGCTAGTGTATAAGAGGCTTGAGGAAATCAGGAAGGATGAGCTCTACTTACTACTAGAGGGTAATCACCCTGATGAGTTTGCATACAGAGAGATCACAACAGTGGAGCTCAAGAATGGAAAGGAGGTCAAATACCTTTCTGAGTTCTATGGGCCTGAAGGATTCTTTGAGGGTGAAGCAGAAGAGCTCACCATGGAGGAACAAATAGTATTTTTGGAAGCCTACACCAGAGAATCATATAGGCTCATAGTTGGGAAGTAGGTCTCATGGATGGGGTAACAGCTCTGTGTCCAGTTCCCCAAGACAGAGTTCCTATCCATCCTTTGCCAATCAGATCTCTGAGACTTCTTCCTAGGCCTATGCTGATATGGGTCATTCTGAGCTGATCCAGAAGAAAAAGACCAATCATTCTGCCTCAATAAGTGGGACATTCAATAAGCTTAAAGGTTTTGGCTGCATTGGTTTAGGGGAGTTTGTTGGACCAAAAGAACCAATGAGCCAGATCAGAAAAACCTTTAAGTCCCAAAAGACATCACAACAACTGCTGAAGGCCACATCAGCTGTTTGACAAAGACTGAAGACTTCAACAGCTGAAACTAAAGTACTAAAGATCATCAGCTGAAGACTAAAGTACTGAAGACTTCATCAGCTGAAGACTCAAGTACTGAAGACTTCATCAGCTGAAGACTAAAGTACTGAAGACCATCAGCTGAAGTACAAAGACTAAAGACAAAGACTGAAGACATCAGCTGATGACAACAACTGAAGACATCAGCTGATGACAACAACTGAAGTTCAAGTCTGAAGTCCAAGTACTAAAGCCTTCAGAGTTTGTCACAACAGCTAAAGAAGTATTCTTCAGTTGTTGTGATGGTTTCCATTCAGTCTTTTTTTTCAGTAGTTTCATTTCTATTTCAGTTCTTGTAAAACGACTGAAGAGCATGTTCTTCAGTCGTTGTAGTTTCAGTAGTTGTAGTTTTAGTAGTTTCTTATCAGTAGTTGTAGAGATAGTTTACACTTTTCTTTTGTAAGAAGATGTCACCTGTTTGACATCTTCAGTAGTTGTGTAACTATCAGTAGTTTGTTATAATAATAGTTAGATGTCACTGTCAAGTGACATCAGCTGACGTCATCTTTCCCTATAAAAGGAAAGATGACCAAATTGTAATGTGCCGAAGCTTATATTGAATGAAATACATCTTTTGTGCAGAAACTCTCTTCTATTCTATAATCGTACTGTTACATTTCTTGTGTTCTTGTTTGAATTTGTCTAATTCGTGTGCTAATTCCGCTGCAAATCCAATCTAATTGATCAAACTAGATGTTGACATCCTTTCAAAAGGAATACTTCAAAAGCACTGAAGTCTGCTGCAGTGTTAGCAGGATCTTCCGAAGGTCCAGTCATCAAAATTTCCAAAGTGTCAAAAGTTTCCAAAGTGTTGAAGGTCAAGTCCAAACTTCCAAAGGTGGTGTGGAAGTCAAGGAAAGACCAAGTGACTAAAAATTCTCCATCAACAACAGCAAAGATCCTCAAAGCACAACTATAGGATCTATTAATGTTTCATTACCTTCTACTTCCTTTGATGAGCCCAAGACTAATAAGGCTTGGGTTTCCAAGTGTAACTAATCATTCTCTTTGTGCAGGAACAGCTTAAGATAAACAAAAATGTCTGGATCATTGATAGTGGTTGTTCCAGACACATGACAGGCAATAGATCACTACTCCAGAACTTTGAAAGGATTGATGGAAGACCTGTTGCTTTTGGAGGAGATGAAGGAGGTTACATTTCTGGAAGGGGCAAAGTCACAAATGGTAAGCTCAGCATTGAGAAGGTAAACTTTGTCAAGGAGCTTGGGTACCATCTTCTGAGTGTATCCTAATTTTTGATCAAAGTCATAACATGCTCTTTACTGATCATGAGTGCATTGTTCTCAAGCCCAAGGTGATTATTCCTCATGAGCATATCCTGCTCAGAGCCCCCAGAAGAGGGAACATGTATAAGATGGACTTGCAAGAAACATCTCCCTCAGGAGAAGTTTCATGCTTTCTATCTAAAGCTAATAGTGATGAGTCTTTTCTTTAGCATAAAAGAATGTGCCATGTAAACTTTAAGAACATGAATAAGCTAACTAAGAATGACTTAGTAACTGGAATGCCAAAGAAAGAGTTTACAAGTGATGACCATTGTGTTGCATGCCTGAAAGGGAAGCAACATAAGGTATCTCAAAAGCCTAAGGAAAGAAGCTCCATCACTACATCCCTACTCTTGTTACATATGGATCTCTTTGGACCCACCAGTGTAATGAGTCTAGGAAGGAACTCTTACTATCTAGTGATCACAGATGAGTTTACAAGATTCACTTGGGTCTTCTTTCTTAGAACTACGGATGAGACCCTTGAGATTCTGAAAAATTCCATCTTAAGAATTAAGAATCAATGTGATCATAAGGTCAAAACCATAAGATGTGATCAAGGAACTAATTTAAGAACCAAATCCTTGACATATTTTGTGATAAAAGGGTATTAGAAGACAATACAGTGCTCCCAGGACTCCTCAACAAAATGGTGTTACTGAGAGGAGAAACAGGACACTGATTAAGGCTGCAAGAACTATGTTGTCTGACTCTAAACTGCCCATCACCTTCTGGGCAGAGGCAGTCAACATTGCCTGCTATGTGCATAATAGAGTTTTAGTGGTTAAGACTCATGGTAAGACTCCTTATGAATATTGGCATAAGAGAAAACCTTTCATTGGTTTTCTCAGGTCATTTGGATGTCCATGCATCATCTTGAATACTAAAGATCAAATTACCAAGTTTGCTGAGAAATCAGATGATGGACACTTTATTGGATACTCTTCTCAAGCTAAAGCTTATAGAGTATACAATCTTAGAACTAGAGTAGTTGAGGAGTCAGCCAATATGACTTTCAATGAGCACACTTCCACTGTGAAAGGTTCTGGTCCGGATTGGCTATTTGATCATGATTTAGTTACCAACTATTTTAACAAATCTTATGAGAATGTTTCAGGGTCTACATACATTTTACCTCCAGGTGATCCTGATCCAAGATTTGAGCTAAGAAGACCTTCGAGTTACACATCTTTAGCTCCAGTTGTAACTACTTCAGCAAATAAAGTTTCTATCAGTAAAACAATGACAAATTCAGCTGATACATCTGAGATGTCTTCAAGTTCCAGCTCATAGGCTCAACGGACAAACAAAGAAATTTCAAATGCAGAAGAAGATGATGGTGGTGGTGACAGTGATCAAGAATTTCTTGATGCTGATAAAGTTTCTCTTGATAAGTGTGTTGAAGTGGTGGAAGAAGCATCTATGCCAGATCTAAATTTCTTTAATTTAGATCTCTCTCAGCAACTTGTTGTGATCCCTCAGTTAAGGATCCACAAGTCTCATCCTACCACAAACATCATTGGAGATGTTGATACCGGGGTAAGAACAATAGGACAAACCCATGAAGCAAATGTTTGTCTTCACTCTTGTTTCTTGTCCCAGATAGAGCCCAAGAAAGTTGATAAGGCTCTGAAGGATGAAAGTTGGATTGAATCCATGCAAGAGGAGCTGATTCAATTCAAAAGACAGAAGGTTTGGAACCTATGTCCTCTTCCTCATGGGAAGACTATTATAAGAACCAAATGGGTATTTAGGAATAAGAAAGATGATAGAGGTATTGTCATCAAAAACAAAGCTAGACTACTTGTTCAAGGATACACATAAGAAGAAGGAATTGACTACACTGATGTCTTTGCTTCTGTAGCAAGACTAGAAGTTGTTAGGATATTCTTGGCATTTGTTGCGTCCAAGAACTTTAAGGTCTATCAACTTGATATCAAGTGTGCTTTTCTGTATGGGGTGATTGATGAAGAGGTGTATGTCAAACAACCACCTGGTTTTGTAGATCCTGATCATCGTGATTGTCTGCAAGCTTGATAAGGCTCTCTATGGGCTACACCTAGCACCAAGAAAGTGGTATGAGACTCTATCTCAGTATCTCTGCAAGCATGGATACAGAAGGGGTACTATAGATAGACTCCCTTCATCAAAGGACAGGGAAATGACTTACTGCTAGTTCAAGTGTATGTAGATGACATCATCTTTGGTTCAACTAATCCAAGGCTCTGCAAAGACTTTGAGAAGCTGATGAATGATAGATGTGAAATGTGTGCCATAGGGGAACTCAATTTCTTTCTGGGAATTCAAGTGAAGCAAGTTGAAGATGGAATCTTTATAAGTCAGTCAAAGTATGTTCAGGACATACTCAAAAGATTCAACATGACTGATTGTAAGATTGCTAAGACACCCATAGCAAGAAATCACTCCCTTGGGCCTGATCTTGAGGGGGAGTGTGTGGATGAACACCTTTATAGGGCTATGATTGGTTCTCTTATGTATCTTACAGCTAGCAGGCCTAATATCATGTTTGCCACATGTATTTGTGCAAGATATCAAGCCAACCCCAAGATGTCTCACCTCATCACTGTCAAGAGAATTCTAAGATACCTCAAATGTGCCTCAACACTTGGTCTTTGGTATCCAAAGAATTCTGACTTCAATCTGTATGCATATACAGATAGTAATTATGGTGGTTGCAATATGACTGCAAAGTCAACATCTGGGGGATGTCAGTCTCTAAGGGTTGTCTCATGGCAATGCAAGAAACAATCATGTGTCTCTGCATCAACTGCTGAAGCTGAATACATTGCTGTTGCAAGCTGCTATGCTTAATTGCTTTGGATTCAGAATCAGATGCTTAACTATGGTTTTAACTTCAAGGAGACTCCCGTTAACATAGACAATAACAGTGCTATCTCTATCACAGAGAATCCTGTGTAGCACTCAAGAACAAAACACATAAACATCAGGTATCATTTAATAAGAGATAACTTTGAAAAGGGATTAATTGAACTAGTTAAAGTTAACACAAATTAACAATATGTTGATCTGTTTACAAAAGCCTTTGATGAACAGAGATTTAAGTATCTTATATTAGCTATTGGGATGATTAACTTTGAGTAGCTTTTTCTTAAAACTAATTCATTCTATTTCTTAAAATTTGTGTGTCCTAAGTTGTCTAGTCTATCACCTTCATAAGCTCATGTTTTCTATGGATAAAAATTTTTGAAGAGTTTTCCTTAGATTTTTGACAAATCTTGATCCTTCGGAAGATATGATTTTATATTCGGAAGAAAATATACCTTCAAGACAAATAACTGTCTAAGTAAAATTTGCCTTCGGAAGAAATTTTTGAAATATCTTCCTAAGCTTAAAACTCTCTTAGGCACTTGTATGTTTTTAAGGACCATTTTTCTTCCAAAGGAAATTAACTCTCGGAAGCTTTGTTTTGTTGAACAAAGCATCCCAGTTTAAAATTCTCTTCCGAAGCAAATTTGTCAAAACTTTTTGAGAAATTCTTCCGAAGTCATTTTGGCTTTGGAAGCTTTTTCATTAAAACTTCCGAAGACAATTTACCTTCGGAAGATTTTTGATTTCCAAGAAAACCATTTTTTGAGCAAAAATCAAACTACTTTTTCACAGGTGGGACCACCTTCCGGATTTTAAAGTTTATCCTCTTTCATTAACTTTGTCTCAAATCTTTTTCACATATAAACCCTGTCGGTTCCCCCCTCTTTTTATCATCTTCATCTTCTCTCCAAACCTAAATTCTAGATTTTTCTCTGAAATCGCCTTCATTCATCCTTCCTTCACCTTTAAGCTTACTCAAAATGGCCAACCTTGACAGACGAAATGACCCTAATTTTTCTATGCAGTTACACAGGCAACACAATCAGGTTGCACTGTTAAACTCTAAGAAAGATCCACATTTCTCAGAGGTATGCCAATTCTTGGCTTTGTCTAACTACTTCACATCCCTTATCATTGACCCTCCTCTCTATGAGGATCGTTTGCTTGAGTTCTGGAAGACCTGCCAAGAGGTCATCATGGATGGGGAGAAGGCGCTATCTGCCACAATGCAGCGAAGAACAGTCTTCATCACTCCTGCCATCATCAACACTCATCTTCAGCTGGGTGATGAAGAAGGTGATGTGTTCTTCCCAAAAGAAGTTATAAATCATTCCTTTGAGCAGATGGGCTAGGAAGGAGATTTCTCTGTAAAGACCTTCAAGAAAGGGAAGGTCTCATCTAAGTGAAAGTACCTACTTCATGTGGTCATCCACAGCTTGTCCAACAAGCATGGAGGGTGGGACCAGATTCCTGAGGATCTCTCCTTCATAGTGCATGGAATGGTTCAGGGGTCAAGTTCTGGTACTCTCAATTTGTTTATACAAATCTGATAGCAAACTTAGACTCTTTAAAGTATTACATGTTTCCTAGATATGTTTAATATATTCTCAACTGTGAACTGGGCTCACAGTTGAGGGAAACAGGTAATATTCTTAAATTAGGACAGATGAAGCCCAGCATCTTTAAAATCCTGAAGAAGCCAACTATTGGCTTCTCAGGGGTAGAAACAGCCCTTGTCCCAAAAATGTTAGAGCTCATTGCTCAAGGTGACAACCTAGCAATACAAGCTAGTGTTGAACCCACACCTTCTACATCCCAACCACCAAAACAACCACAAATCACCCTCACCTAAAAAAGAAAACACAAACGAACCCCTGCACAAGCTATTGAGTATGTGCAGGCCCCTATATACTCACCTATACAGGAGGAAGTGGACACTGGAGCTCCCACTTCCCCTGAGGAGCAAACCACTCCCATCACTTCAAGGATCAGTGCTGAGGTTCCTCATGCTCAGCCTGATGAGCTCATAAGCTCAACAGTCTTAAGCCTTCACTCTAAGTCTCAACACTCAAGTGAACAACCTTCAGGGGACAGTTACGATCCCTAGCCTTTAGATTTAAACCAACCAACTCCCAACCTTGACTTCTATACTGATAAGACTTAGATGCCAGTGAGTACCATGAGTCTCCCTACTACACCACTCCTCAAAGGGAGATGAGTGCTCCTGAGTCACCTAGGTCTAGCCCACATCAGCCACCTATCACTGAGGTGGATACTTCTGAACCTGTTCAGGATATCCATATGGAAGAGGCTCTCACTTCAACAAGTGATAACATCATTCAGACCTCAACCATGGCAACTCAGCCCATTGACATTTCAACTGAAGCTGTCACTGAGCAGAGGAAATCCAGCAGCCAAGAACACCATGCTGGTGATGAAGAAGAGGACCTTGGTCTAATTCTCTCATCCCCCAGTGATTCTTCTGATGAAGATGAGGGGAATCTGAGACTACAGGTGCAAAAACTGTCAAAAACATACACCTATTTAGTCTCCAAGGTTAGTCATCTTCAATCTCAAGTGACTACCTTGCAACACAGGGTCAATGATCAGCAACTTGAGATATCTCATCTCAAGGAAAAACTAGCTGGGAGACCCTTAAGAGGAGCTCAACCAGAAACACAAGAACTTGTGGATGTAATTAACCTAACTCCTAGCTCACCTGTGCAAGAGGGTGATGCTACGAAAAAGGGGGAGGAAGTCATTACAATCACAGAACCTGAAAGTTCCTCAGGGAGTATGGACACTGAGGACT
Organism: Flaveria linearis; assembly: GCA_024085815.1. Lineage (NCBI taxonomy): Eukaryota > Viridiplantae > Streptophyta > Magnoliopsida > Asterales > Asteraceae > Flaveria > Flaveria linearis. Next base: position 26,991,075 of record CM044015.1, read on the forward strand.
CACCATCCTCACTTGCAGTTGTCATACTCAGCAACTTTCTCAAGTTCACATTGATATGGACAGTATAGACTCAATCATTAGGAGTCTATTTAAGAAAGGCATCGCAAGAGCTATATCATCCCCACTAACTTTAAGTCACATTTTTGGATAGAGGTATGATACTGATAGAAGAACTCTTATTCTGCAAAGAGTTCAAGATAGGAATACTACACAGTTTAGCTATAGAAGAAGACAAAAGCAATCAGGCAATACCATCGGTCAACTGGATGTTGAGGTAGACCCTGAGATTAGCTTCAAAGGGAAAACCTTGACTGAAGGCCCAGTGGTAAAACCTAAGAGCCCTGTCTCACCACCAACTGCTGCAGAGGTTCAAACCCTTGATAGGACACCTGCTGGTGAAGGTGCATCTCAACCTCTCTCTGGCCAGAGCTTGGAAGCTACACCAAGCAATGAAGGCCAAAGCTCTCTCCACCTTGAGTCACAAAGGTCTGTGAGTGATAAAGAGAAAAGGAAATTAACTTCTGAGAAGATTGAGGAGGAGGAGAGAGAGGAAAAGGAAGCTAAGGGGAGAAAGTTCCTCTAATGGGTCTGTAAGACTCATGGAAAGTGTTATCAGGGCTGCCCCTAGACCAAATACTCTGGATGATGAGTTAAGGGCAGTCAGGATCAACTACTTGCAGAGCAGGAACTATGATATTGATAATATCATTTCTCTCCCCTTAGATGAGTTAAATGAACTGGCTGACATAGAACTATCAAAAGAGAGAAAAGAAGAAGAGGATGCAGAGCTACTTCTGAAAATCAAAGAAGAAAGAAGATAGAAAAGACTCTACAAGCATATGCCTACTCTCTCACCAGTTCAAGATACTCATGAACAAGAGGATGTGGTACCATAAGAACCTCAGGTAGATAAAGAGAAGGATAGGATCAATATGATCAACTACCTGAGTGCCACAGGCCTCTATCAAGCTGATACACTTCTTCCCTTACCGTTTGACTACATTGAGTTTGAGTACCTCAAACAACTTGAACTTGATGTAGCCAAAGAAAGAAAAATCACCAAAAGGAAGTTAAGGGAAGAAGCTGTAAAATCAAGAGCCATCATCCATAAAACATGGAAAAGTCTGCTGATAGGCAGAAGATGATGAGCTTCTTGAAGCTGTATGGATTCATCGGAAGGAGACTTGGTCCCATGTCTCTATCCACCATGGATGAGCACATCAGGGTAATCAAGCAGAAGATCCAAAGAGGTGAACTTGTTGACTTACACTCCCCACCAAGTCAGGTCCCTCAGGAAGTGGAGGTTAAGGTTGAAACACCTAAGACAACACAACCTAAACCTCCTGCTGAACCTCAGCAAACTTCCACTTCTGATCCACAGCAGGGATCTATCCCCTCTCGATCTGAACCTGTAAGAGAGGATGACCCAACTGAGAAAGACAAAGAAGATCAATCAGGTGCTGCAGGCTAGTCTTCTCAGTTAAAAGGTTCAAAGAAGAGGAAAAGGATGGTTTCCAAACCAAAGTCAAAGAAGAAGAAGAAGGAACATCCACCTCCAAACCTTAGGATGAGTCAAAACATCCTGAGGATGTGCAACAAGAGGATGCTCCACCAACTCTAATTCAAGTAGCTCCTCTGGCATCAGGAAGACCCATCTTATCTTGGACATACACCACAAATCTAGAAAGATGGCATGTCATAAGAGATCAAGGTGTTGAACATGTCTACACATGGCAGGATATGTTCAATCGCCCTCTGCATGATCTCTTTGACATGAGAAGATACTATGAGAGTCTGAGTGATCCTGATCATCTCATGAAGAAAGGGATGGTCATCATCATAATGAGGACTGTCAACATCTGAAGTCTTAAGTGTTTTGGTAGCATCAGCCTAGGGGAGTTTGTAAGGTTTTAGTAAGGCTGATGCAACCCAAACACCCAAAGTCTCTCCTGCATGCATGCACAAGTATACTAAAGTGGAATGCTTCAGAAGTTTCACACTGCCTTAGAAATTATTCTAAGTGTAAAATCTTCCGAAGCCAAGACCAATATCTTCCGAAGCCAAAAGATGAAGTCTTCCGAAGTTTCAAGGACAAAGTCTTCCGAAGCCAACTATTGAAGACAGATTTCTTCCAAAGACTTTTATATTACATGATTTATCTGATGTACTTTTTACCTAAAGCTGAAGCACTTTTCGTTGCCACTCTGATAAGTCACCAACCTTTCATGAGTTGGTCAAAAGGTCCATGGTTTTGGTAAACTGTACATTGAGGTCTTGAGTCTGTAACTTTCCACTTTATGTATTTTATCCTTTTTGTAATATATTAGGATGTGAGCTATGGCATATCATAGTCACTAGTCAAAAGGCAATCTGCCTTTGACTCTACATGGATTTTGTTGTCTAGATCGTGTATCCAGCTGGCCTTCAAAGTATGGCCGGCTGTAGGTTGTAGTATAAGTATTTTCTGGTTCTTGTAACTTAATAGAAGTTGAAGAGAACTTTGTAAACCATTTGTAAGGAACTAGAGATCAATATACATCAACCTTGAAAACCAACTGCTTGTGTGTTGTTCTAGTTTCTGTCTCATTTACACTTGTGTTTCTTAGTTCTCTAAACTGAGTTTACCAGTTCCCCATTTGAATTGTTAAGTGTTATTCCACTCTCCTCTTTGTGTTGTTATGTTGTAAAGTGCATAACCCTTCACCCGGTCCTGCAACACCATTCTAACTTCATCCAAGCCGGAACAAGCAAGAAAGTAAGAGTTAGTGAACTTTTAGTGCACGGTTCTTGCAAGAACAAGAAGCTCCAGCCCTATTTCATGATCATCAACTCATTCTAGCCTTCTAACTTTCTTAAATCGTGGACTATCAAAAACGTAAGCACCATTGTACTCTAACAACGCTAAATCTTGAATTTATCATCTTTAATCCAAGTCAAACCTCACTTTCCTTGTTTTAATAGAAAACTTGCTGCTATAACCTTGTTTTTGTGGGACTCATAACTTCACTCAAGGTACATTCTAAAGAAAACCCATGAATCTAGGGTTGGTGCACAAGGTTCCACCTTGAAAACCCTCTTTTTAGGTGTTTATGCACCATCTATCAACTTGCATTGAAAACTCTCCCAACTAAAGTTAAAAGTATACCTAAAAATAGTTTATGAACTCCATAACTATCTGCTCTGAAAGTTATCCGAAGTGTTAAATACGTTTAGGTATAAATTATGTTGATTACACATGTGTAAATGGTGTAAAACACCTAATAAACCAACATTTTTGCCATTAACCCGTGAACTAAGGCCTATTTCCAGTAATTTTAGTGATGCTAAATGTTTTTAAGTTGATGTTAATGGCTGGAAATGTAAAAACGACGTAATTGTAGTCATAGCAATTTTGTTTGGTGGACCCGAAAAGTGGAAAATTGTCAAATATGGTCAACATTAAAAGGATACAAGTTTGAACATTTCCAGGCCCCAAAATAATTATTTCAGTGATAAAAATCAAATTTAGTGATTTATTGGGTTAAAATATGATTTTTATCGAATTATTTAACAAAAGTAGCTTAAACCGAGAGGATTTTGGATAAAATCTTGAAAATAAAATAAGGAGCTTAAAATCTATAAAAATCGCACTATTTCAGAAGCTAGAAACACTAAATTTAGTTTTTTTGGTTGAAATTAGAATATTTTAAAAACTAGACGTATAAAAGTGTCGGTTTTGCCGTAATCGGTAACTTGAATTTTGTGTTTTAAACCTATCAAGATAAAATCTGGAAATATTAAGTTTAACAGGCCTAGAATAATATTAAAACCCCCAGGGACTAATAAGAGCCATGTTGGATCAAGAAATGGAAAGAATGCAACTTTGGGTTCAAATTGTAAATTTTGAAACTTGAGGGACAAGTGTAAATTCTGTAAGTATAACTAAATTTCAGTAACCATATGACCAGAAACTATTATTAAACTTGTTATTATTTAACCAAATTTATGATAACCATAAAAACTTGTCATTCATATGTCAAAAACCCTAACTTTCCTAAAAAGGAAACTCTTGACGCAAACTTCTAAGAAACGAAGACACGTGAACTTTTAACCATAAAATACACTTAGTTACACTTCCAATAGTCTAAGAACATATAGCTTACTACTGTATCTTGATCATAAGGTGCTAGGACTTGAATCTTTTCTGTGATTGAAGAACTGTTGATTTACCTAAGGTGAGTTCTAGTGTTTCCTGTTTACTACTGTTGTGGGATGAAGCATGCTCTATTTGAACTAAAACTATTACTGTGCTATTTTATGATACTTATATGTTATGGAAAATATTGATACCTGCTTATACTTGTATCACAATCATTAATTCTTGTTGTGAACCGCTTGTTTTATATGGGTAGATCTACTTGGGAAATCCCCTACACACAAAGCCGTCCGTATAATCAGAAGGATACCACACTGAGATCCTGCTGGGTCGTTTGTGTCATGTGACAGGTTTTTATAAGATACTATGGTGAACTATCCAGAAGGTATGATGCATGTTGGACCCTGAAAGGATCATACATGCCAATTCAAGTGATGGGTGATGGTTGTTCTGTTGGCAGATTCCCACAAGTCCAAGAAGAAATACGGGTGAAGAAAAGAAGAAAGTGTTGGCTATCCGCATTTGTCTATGCGGATGACCAAGGAACAAATGTTGACAAGTGTTTGTTCTTCCGTATAAACAAATGTGGATAGCTAGAACAAATGCTGCAAGTATTTGTTCTTTCTCATTAGTTAATGCGAATGCACAAAGAGAAATGTTGATAAGTGTTTGCTCATCCGCATTAGTGTAACGCCCGGCAGTTTGACTTTTTGGTAGGTTATGCGACTGAGCCTCAGTCGCATGGAATTGATGCGACTGGAGGTTCGATCGCATGCTATTCGGCCGATTGAAGCTCAACCGCACGATTGGAGTTCAACCGCCCAAATGAAAGACAGCCGCATGGAACACATGCGACTATGGTCCAATCGCATGGTGTTCATGCGACTGAAGGTCCAGTCGCCCCTGGACCAGACGCGACTGAGAAGTACCTATAAAAGGGAGCAGCTCTCATACTCCTCCCAACACTTATCATTTTCAGTCGGGAAGAGCAGGGAGCGACCGAGAGAAGAGAAAGAAAGAGGGAAAGTGTTGACCGAGCTCCGGATTTGTCATGTGGCTAGCCAAATCGAAGCTCATCAACTTCTACCTGCTAATGTGAGTTCTAGGACCCCTCATTTACATGTTTTCTAACGATTTTGGGGCTGGAATCACATATAAACCCTATTTTTGAAATAGTGTAAGTTTGACCCATTTGGGTAAATCTTGAGTTATATGTTTATGGTAAGAATTAGGACTTGTTTATGTTTGTATGATGTCCTAGTATGAATCCCTGAGGCTTGGGAGGGTCGAATTGGGCTGAAAATGGGTTTATGATGCGTGTGGGGTGGGAGTTCGCGACTGCAGTTTATGAAGAACTCCAGTCGCTGCCCAGTTAGGGTTATGCGACTGACGGGCCAGTCGGCCGAATGAGGAATAGTTGATGTCCAATCGCACGATTGAGGCTCAGACGCGCGATTGAGCCTCAGTCGCACGATGGGCTATGCGATTGGGGGTTTCAATCGCATAGGTCCAATCGCAGAGTAGTTCAGTCGCACGGTTAAGAGTTAGTCGCATATAACCCTGTCGCATAGTGTCTAGTCGTACGGAAGGAAGTCCAGTCGCACGATTGTATGCCCATTCGCATGACAGCCCAATCGCACGGTCCAGTCGCATGGAGGACATGCGACTGGGATAGGTTCAGTCGCCCATGAAAGGCTGATGTGAAGGATGATGCTATGTATGATTACGTATGTATGATGCTATGTATGATGATGAATGTATGATGGATGTGTATGTTCCTTGTGATTGTGTATGTGTATCTTTCCGAAACTTTAGGAATAACGAGAATGAATGAATGAAGTATTATGTAACGTAGAGTGAAAGATAATGAAAGAGGAACATGATGACGAATGCATGTATTAACGAATGAACGAAAAGAAGAATGATGATGAATACATGCATTAACGATTAAGTCTTGCAGCATTGAATAACGCGATTGGTCCTTCTCTGTGATCGACCATGGTCATGGTACCTCTACCGCTTACCTCTAGTACCGTGGCATACGTTTTGTTGTTCATATGTTGACTTCGGCCCGGTAGCTAATAACGATCGGGGTATAGCATAAGGTATTGGTACAATTCACCTTTCAATGTGCAAGTAAGTATGAAACGGGATTCCTGTCATTCGACCACAGTAATCATAGCCGAGTGCTATGAAGTGGGTAAAGCCTGACAGAATCCATACGAGAAGTTAAAGATAACGATGTATAACGAACGATGAAGATAATAATGAATATTATCTCTGTGTACGTATGATGTGTGAACGCATGTATGAAAGGATACTTTTAATGAGTAAAAGTATGTTTTATTATAAAACTAGAACTCACTCAGCAACGCTGACTTTTTATGTGTTTTCCAGTTGGCAGGTAGTGTTGCTGAGGATGGCACGAGGCGGCTACTCAGCTCTTTTGGAATGGCATTCTCCATTTGATAATGCTGCAACGTCATGTGTTGCGGGCCCGTAATGCACGCAACCCATCATGTTGCATGCAAGTGCAAGATTTCTTGACAATCCTGATAAACAGGATTATTTAAGAAATCTTCTTTATGAAGAAAAATATATTCTTGAATTTAATATCTTCTATTAGAGGTCACTGTTTAGGACCATTTTGTACACAGAGAAGATGAAGTCTTTTGTAGTAAAGCTAGACCACGATGTAAAAGCTTTTATGATGAAATGAGAATGTATATTTTTATAAATTCCGCTGCGTTATTCCATTATGTTTATATTAAATGTATGTTTTATGGGTGATGACGACCAACTGTGAGGTGCCCGGGAACGGGGCCTTACAAGTTGGTATCAGAGCCAAAGTTTAAGTGAAATGGGTAAATTTTAAAATAAACCTAAACTTAAACTGAAAATGGGACAGAAAAGAAGAGAATGACATCTGAGTAGTTGTGTGCCATCAGGTATTTTTACTAAAGTTAATCATGATTACGTGCGCGTGATATGTGTTTATGTGTACTGTTAGACTTAGATACTAATGTAGTCAGGACAGGTAATGCTCGGGGTACGAAGAGTACAGTAAGTGGCTAATCACAACTGGCCACTGTAATTAGGGACTTACTATACTTAACATAAACTGAGCTATTTCCTTGAATGACCGTGTTGGTGTTTGAATCTTTCAGTGTGATAGAAGATGGTCGGTGGTAGATCATCTAAAGCTTCCCGTGGTGGTGGACGTGGTGCTGAACCGCGTATCACGCGAGGAAGACCTAGGGCAGAGAAAGTAGTTCGTGAGGAAAACGAGATTCCTCATCAGGAGGAGGCAGACGAAAGCGCAAATTTGAGAGTCTCGGTAAAAGAGGCAGTGGTCGAGGAAGTGCACCAGGTCATGCAGACGATCTTACCGTCTGTAGTGACCGAAGTGATAAAGGCAGTACGTGAAGACGAGAGGCGGGGGAGGAATCGGTCCTCAGGTAGACAGCAACAGACGGAAGTAGAAACGGTACTATCTGATGATGAAGAGGAAGAGGAAGAAGAGCAGGTACGGGAGACAGCCCGGGGTTGTAACTACGAGGCATTTATGAGGTGCAAGCCCCCGACTTTTGATGGTTCTAGTACGGCTGCGGATGCTCACCAATGGGTGAGAGAAATGGAGGCGGTCCTCGATATTAGTGATTGCCAAGAGGACAAGAAGGTGAAGTTTGCTACCCACTCTTTTACGGGGACAGCTTTGTGCTGGGGGACAATATTGTCCAGGCCGAGGGTAGCAGGGCCATTGGGAAGATGAAGTGGTCCGAGTTGAAGAGAATGGTGATCGAGGAGTTAAGTCCTCGTCGGGAGATGGACAGAGCAGAGAGAGAGTTCCTGCAGTTGGAGGCGTGGACGATGACCCACCAACAATACACCACCAAGTTTAACGACATGGCGCAGTTTGTGCCAGAGCAGGTGATGCCGGTGTCTCGAAAGATCAACCGTATATTCAGGGGCTGCCAGCTGAAATTCGTTGGCATTTGATTTCTGCTTGACCGAGCACTTTCAGGTCGGCAGTGGATTTGGCGGGAAGGTTATACGATGAACGGGCTGCGTTGGTAAAGGCTGAGGGTAGTAAGAAGGGAGGTGGAGAGAGAAGCTGGCAGGGGAAGAGATTTGGTCGATGCGATACTTCGACGAGCAACAAGAAGGCAAGGATGACCGCCGAGTGGTCATGTCTGGAGCTGGGGTGAGGAAGTGTGGTAAGTGTGGAAGGGAGCACTCAGGGAGTGCAAGTGGGGATCCAACATCTGTTTCAGGTGCGGGAAGACAGGGCATGTGTCAAAGGATTGCCGGATGGGCAAGTGTTTTAACTGTGGCGCAAGTGTTTTAACTGTGGGGAAAGTGGTCATATGAGCAGAGACTGTAAGAAGCCGAGGGCTGAGGCTTCAGGGGTAAAGAAGTGTAAGGCCCCGTTCCCGGGCACCTCACAGTTGGTCTATCATCGCACATAAAACATATATTTACATTAACTTAATAAAAACCATGCAGCGGAAACTTTGAATTTACTATAAATGCTTTTGCAAAGTAATACAACACCCATTACAAAATATCGTTTGTTTGCATTACAATACAAAAACATTAACAAAAGAACGCCATCCCAAAAGAGCTGAGTAGCCGCCTCGTGCCATCCCCAGCAACGCTACCTGCCAACTGGAAACACATAAAAAGTCAGCGTTGCTGAGTGAGTTCTAGTTTTTTTTTTTTTTTATAATAAACATACTTCGTTTCCATTAAAACTATTCTTTTCTTTACGCAATAATACATCATACGCATCCACATAGATAATATCTTTATTATCTCTTTCGTATATTTATTCATTCGTCCTTTATAACTTTGCTTGTACATTGGATATCATTTGTACCAATACCATATGCTAAACCCCGAACGTTATTAGCTACCGGGCCGAAGTCAATCCAGAGACAGCAAAGCGTATGCCACAGTACTGGGCCGAAGTCATTAAATGAACAGCAAAGCGTATGCCACAGCACTGGGCCGAAGTCTATGGAGAGACAGCTAAACGTGGTGTCGCAGTACTAGAGGTAAGCGGTAGAGGTACCATACGTATGGTCAATCACAAAGAAGGACCCGTTTACCTTATCCAATGCTTACAAGACTTATTTCGTTAGTTCATTAATGCATGTATTCGTCGTCATATTCATTTTTCACTTATTCATTAATACATGCATTCATCGTCATGTTCCTCTTTCATTATCTTTCACTTTACGTTACATAATACTTCGTTTATTTGTCATCATAATACGTAAAGTTATGGAAAGATATACGTACATTATCATAAGGAACACACATATCATACATACATCATCATACATAGCATCATACGTACATCATCATACATAACATCATACATGCATCATCATTACCGTCATACATAACCTCGTACATACATAGCCTACATCATCAATCATCGCTAGGCACTTACTCCCGTAACCTTTCCCGAATCCGGGACTTTCTATGCGTCATCCTGGTGCAGTGGCACTAACTGTCCCTCCAAGACCGTGGGGACTCATACTAGGACCTTATATAACGTGCCGAGTCCACAACCATACCTTAGACGTATAACACAACATTATACCCAAATGGGTCATACATACATACATACGTCAGTAAACAAGTTTATATGTGTTCCAGCCCCAAAAATCATTTAAAATCAGTAAATGAGGGGTCCTAGAACTCACCTGTGCTTGACAAGCAGCCTCTCAATCAAGCCTTTAAGACGCGGGTAACACTACACTGCCTGCAGATAAGTTAACACTCAAAAGAGTTAATTTCTGCCTAATTTCGCCACTAATTTCGCAGGTAGTTTCGCCCGTAATTTCGCCGGGCGAATTAGCAGTTTCGCTGCAAATTTCGCTGGGCAGCAATCCGCCAGTTTCGCTGGACAGATTCGCTACCTCAAGCGCCCAACTTTCGTTGGAATTCCCTAGTTTCGCAATATCTAAGGTCAACTTGGACATTGGCATAGTCGTCAGCGAAACCATAGTTTCGCTCAGGCGAATATATAGTTTCGCTGAAGCGAAACTGTAACTTCGCTGTAGGTTCCTCCAGTTTCGCTGGACGAACTTACAGTTTCGCTGGACGAGACCTTAATTTCGCAGAACGAGCTGAAATTTACGAATCAGCTCGTTTTAGCCCAAAAATCCAATCCTTTCCACCCAAACCCTTGCATTATCATCCAGGAAGCTATATCTAAGCTTCTTACACGTTTTATTACCCTAAAACGTGTGTTTTGGGCGATTTTTGCCACTAGAAACCCCAAAAACCCCAAACTCGGGTTTTTTCACCAAATGTGGTAATTTAGATGCGTTTCTTACCTTGATTCTTGTAGTTTTGGAGTCCACAAACACTAGCCTTCGATTCTTGACCACCCGAGCTTCGATCCGGCACTTTCTCTCTCTACACTTTCTCTCTCTAGAATGGCGTTTGAGTGAAAATGAGAGTTGCTCAGCTGATCCATCTATTTATATGCCAGGCGTCCCCGGGACCCCAAACTCGTTAAACTCGTGACCCGGAGGGTTAACTCGGTGTAATACCCGCAACCACTCTATATTCATTAAATGGTTTTCATCCGAGCCCATCACTATCATCTGACTCGATCAGAAAATTTTCCGGGCGTTACAAGTCCACCCCCCTTATTTAGGTTTCGTCCCCGAAACCTTTCACTCTTCGAACAAATGTGGGTAATGCTGTCTCATCTCTTCTTCAGTCTCCCACGTAGACTCCGATCCCTTCCTGTGCTTCCACTGTACGCGCACAAGAGGAACCACTTTGTTTCTTAGCCGTTTCTCTTTTCTATCAATGATCGCCACTGGTTGCTCCACATAGTTGAGCCGTTTGTCTACTTCGATATCCTCCAGCGGAACGACCATATCTTCATCGGCTAAACATTTCCTCAGATGAGATACGTGGAAGGTCGGGTGAATTCCACTCAGCTCATCTGGTAGCTCCAACCTATAGGCCACCTCTCCTACACGGGCGATAATTCGGAAAGGGCCTATATACCGCGGGCTCAGTTTTCCCCCGCTTTCGGAACCTAATGATTCCCTTCCAAGGCGAAACCTTTAACATGACTCGATCACCGACCTTGAATTCTATCGGTCTTCGCCTCTTGTCAGCATACGACTTTTGTCGGTCTTTCGCCGCCTTCATGAAGGCTTTGATCTTTTCTAACTTTTCAGTCGTTGCTTCCACTACCTCGACGCCTCCCAGTTCCTTCTGTCCAATGTCTCCCCAACATACGGGCGTCCTACATTTCCTACCGTATAACATCTCGTAGGGTGGCATGCCAATACTGGCATGGTAACTGTTATTGTACGAGAATTCTGCTAACGGCAGGTGATCGTCCCAACTTCCTCCAAAATCGATCACGCACGCCCGAAGCATGTCTTCGAGTGTTTGGATCGTCCTCTCAGACTGACCGTCTGTCTGAGGATGATATGCCGTACTAATATGTAGCCTCGTTCCCATCGCATCATGGAATCTCTTCCAAAACTTGGAGGTAAACCGGGTGTCACGGTCAGACACAATAGACACCGGTACGCCATGACGAGCTACAATCTCTTTGATGAATAGATCCGCCAATCTTTCAGATGAATACGTCTCGCGATCGGTAGAAAGTGGGCACTCTTCGTCAATCGGTCAACTATCACCCATATAGCATCATACCCTTTTGGGGTACGTGGTAGCTTCGTAATAAAGTCCATGGTGATGTGCTCCCACTTCCACTCGGGTATATCCAATGGTTGGATCTTCCCGTACGGTTTCTGTGCTCGGCCTTTACCTGTGAACAAGTCAGGCACTTACTCACATATTCCACCACATCACGCTTCATGCCTGGCCACCAATAGTCTTTCTTCATGTCTTGGTACATCTTGGTAGCACCGGGGTGAATGGAATATCGAGTCTTATGAGCCTCATCCATAATCTTTCCACGTAGATCCCCGTACCGAGGAATCCACACTCGCCCAAATCGGGTCTTAACACCTAGAGTGTTCTCACCCAGTTCTGTAACTAGACCTCTCATCCTTTCGGAGTTTAGACGATCTTCCTTCAAAGCCTCGTCTTGGAACTCCTTAACCTGCATCATCACGTCTGAGGTCATAATCAGCTGGCAAGCCTTCACCCGAATCGGTTCGGGCCTTTCCTTCCGGCTAAGGGCATCAGCCACCACGTTGGCCTTGCCCGGGTGGTAATGGATTTCACAATCATAATCTTTTATCAGCTCCAACCACCGCCTCTGCCTCATGTTTAGATCTTTCTGCTCGAAGAAGTACTTCAAGCTCTTGTGGTCCGTGAAGATGGTGCACTTTGTCCCGTATAGATAGTGTCGCCAAATCTTCAACGCGAAAACCACCGCAGCTAGTTCTAGATCGTGTGTGGGATAATTGACTTCGTGGGTCTTCAGTTGTCGAGACGCATAGGCTATGACCTTTCCGCGTTGCATCAATACGCAACCTAGCCCAGAATAGGATGCATCCGAATAGACCACTAAGTCTTCATTTCCTTCGGGCAATGTCAAGACAGGAGCTTGGGTCAGTCTCATCTTCAATTCCTCAAACGCATTCTCCTGTTCCCGGCCCCACACGAACTTTACGTCCTTGCGAGTCAATTTTGTCAAAGGTGAGGCTATCTTGGAGAAGTCTTGAATAAATCTCCTATAGTAGCCCGCCAGCCCCAAGAAGCTGCGAATCTCGGTTGGCGTCTTCGGTGACTTCCATTGCATCACGGCCTCAACCTTTGCTGGGTCCACCATTATTCCTTCTGCATTCACTACGTGACCCAGAAATTGCACCTCGCGTAGCCAAAAGGCGCACTTGGAGAACTTGGCATACAATTTCTCCCTTCTTAATGTTTCCAATACTTCCCGAATGTGGTCGGCATGCTCTGTCTCGCTTTTCGAATAAATCAGGATATCATCGATGAACACAATCACTGATTTATCTAACATTGGCCGGCACACTCGGTTCATCAAATCCATAAAAGCAGCCGGCGCATTGGTCAACCCAAAAGACATGACCAGAAACTCGTAGTGGCCATAGAGCGTACGAAAGGCTGTTTTAGGGATATCCTGCTCCTTCACCTTCAGTTGATGGTAACCCGATCGAAGATCTATCCTTGAAAACCAACTGGCACCCTGAAGTTGATCAAACAAGTCATCGATCCTTGGTAAGGGGTATCTGTTCTTCACCGTCAGCTTATTCAGCTCGCGGTAGTCAATGCACATTCTCATACTACCATCCTTCTTTTTCACGAACAGTACCGGAGCACCCCAAGGCGAGATACTCGGTCGGATAAACCCCTTATCCGCAGCTCCTGCAACTGCTCCATCAACTCTTTCATTTCCGTCGGAGCCAAGCGATATGGTGTTTTTGCGACAGGTTGGGCACCCGGTATCAGGTCGATCTGGAACTCGATCTCTCGGTCAGGCGGCAATCCCGATAAGTCTTCGGGAAACACGTCTGGAAAGTCACACACCACTGGCACATCTCATAACTGTGGTGTTGGCGTCTCTACATTCTTTACATAACATAAGTAGGCGCTACATCCGCGCCTCATACACTTTCCCGCCACCGCCATCGAGATCACCTTCGGAATCGTCATAACTCGATCGCCATATATTGTCACCGGACTTCCGTCGGTCGCCGTCAGTCTAATCATCTTCTTTCGGCACACGATATTCGCTTCGTAGGTTGCTAACCAGTCCATTCCTAACACTACATCAAATCCTCCTAGAGGCATCACATGTAACTTGGCAGCAAACCTATGGCCTTCTAATTCTATGGCACAGCCTTCTACCACATCCGTAACCCTAGTGGATTTACCAATAGCAGTTTCTACGTCAAAGGACTTATCAATACTTCTACTCCTAGTGAGCAACTTAGCATAGAAAACAACAAAAACAAAAACTCTTTCTGGCTCCGGAATCAAACAACACGGATGACAGAGTTTGAATTACTAGACACATACCTGACACTATATCGGGGCTCGTCCTAGCCTGCTCCAGCATTATCGTGAAGGCCCTGCGCCCTCAGCCCTTGGCTTCTTGCAATCCCGGCTTATGTGACCTCTTCCACTGCAGTTGTAGCACCGTACCACTCCACACTCTCTGGCCACATGACCGTGCTTCCCACATCGGAAACAGATATTGGTCCCCAATCTACATTCCCCGAGGTGTTCTTTGGCACACTTACCACACTTCCTCGTCCTCGCACCAGACGAAGCTGCACGCCGGTCCTCCGTCCTTACAACCTTTTTGCTGAGGGTGGCACTGTCACGTCCAACCCGTTTTCCGTTCCAGTTCTTGTCGTTGCTATTCTTCGTGCTTTCTTCAATAGCAGTCGTCTCTTTCACCGCTCTAATTACCTCAGTCACCATGGATGGCAGAATTGCCTGTAAGGCCTGTTGGACTCCCTCCACAACAGCCTCTTTCATGGCGATCCTCAAACTAGTTCCATCATCGCTGCCCTCCAGGTGAGGGGCCTCAGGCTCTTCGAGTGCCCTTCCAGCCGCCCTAGCCATGCTTCTCGTGATACGCGGTTCAACACCACGTTTACCACGACCCCCATCTGGCAAAACCTTAAGAGATCTACCGCTAGCCATCTTTTGACACACACTGAAAGGTTCAAATACCAACACGGTCATTCAAGGAAATAGCTCAGTTTATGTCAAGTATAGTAAGTCCCTAATTACAGTGGCCAGTTGTGATTAGCCACTTACTTTACTCTTCGTACCCCGAGCATTACCTGTCCTGACTACATTAGTATCTAAGTCTAACAGTACACATAAACCACATTACACGCGCACATAACTTTGATTATCTTTAAGAAAATACCTGATGGCACGCAGCTACTCAGATGGCATTCATCCCCTTTCTGTCCCATTTCTCAGTTTAAGTTTTAGGTTTATTTTGAAAATTTACCCATTTTACTTAAACTTTTGCTCTGATACCAACTTGTAAGGCCCCGTTCCCGGGCACCTCACAGTTGGTCTATCATCGCACATAAAACATATATTTACATTAACTTAATAAAACCATGCAGCGGAAACTTTGAATTTACTATAAATGCTTTTGCAAAGTAATACAACACCCATTACAAAATATCGTTTGTTTGCATTACAATACAAAACATTAACAAAAGAACGCCATCCCAAAAGAGCTGAGTAGCCGCCTCGTGCCATCCCCAGCAACGCTACCTGCCAACTGGAAACACATAAAAAGTCAGCGTTGCTGAGTGAGTTCTAGTTTTTTTTTTTTATAATAAACATACTTCGTTTCCATTAAAACTATTCTTTTCTTTACGCAATAATACATCATACGCATCCACATAGATAATATCTTTATTATCTCTTTCGTATATTTATTCATTCGTCCTTTATAACTTTGCTTGTACATTGGATATCATTTGTACCAATACCATATGCTAAACCCCGAACGTTATTAGCTACCGGGCCGAAGTCAATCCAGAGACAGCAAAGCGTATGCCACAGTACTGGGCCGAAGTCATTAAATGAACAGCAAAGCGTATGCCACAGCACTGGGCCGAAGTCTATGGAGAGACAGCTAAACGTGGTGCCGCAGTACTAGAGGTAAGCGGTAGAGGTACCATACGTATGGTCAATCACAAAGAAGGACCCGTTTACCTTATCCAATGCTTACAAGACTTATTTCGTTAGTTCATTAATGCATGTATTCGTCGTCATATTCATTTTTCACTTATTCATTAATACATGCATTCATCGTCATGTTCCTCTTTCATTATCTTTCACTTTACGTTACATAATACTTCGTTTATTTGTCATCATAATACGTAAAGTTATGGAAAGATATACGTACATTATCATAAGGAACACACATATCATACATACATCATCATACATAGCATCATACGTACATCATCATACATAACATCATACATGCATCATCATTACCGTCATACATAACCTCGTACATACATAGCCTACATCATCAATCATCGCTAGGCACTTACTCCCGTAACCTTTCCCGAATCCGGGACTTTCTATGCGTCATCCTGGTGCAGTGGCACTAACTGTCCCTCCAAGACCGTGGGGACTCATACTAGGACCTTATATAACGTGCCGAGTCCACAACCATACCTTAGACGTATAACACAACATTATACCCAAATGGTCATACATACATACATACGTCAGTAAACAAGTTTATATGTGTTCCAGCCCCAAAAATCATTTAAAATCAGTAAATGAGGGGTCCTAGAACTCACCTGTGCTTGACAAGCAGCCTCTCAATCAAGCCTTTAAGACGCGGGTAACACTACACTGCCTGCAGATAAGTTAACACTCAAAAGAGTTAATTTCTGCCTAATTTCGCCACTAATTTCGCAGGTAGTTTCGCCCGTAATTTCGCCGGGCGAATTAGCAGTTTCGCTGCTAATTTCGCTGGGCAACAATCCGCCAGTTTCGCTGGACAGATTCGCTACCTCAAGCGCCCAACTTTTGTTGGAATTCCCTAGTTTCGCAATATCTAAGGTCAACTTGGACATTGGCATAGTCGTCAGCGAAACCATAGTTTCGCTCAGGCGAATATATAGTTTCGCTGAAGCGAAACTGTAACTTCGCTGTAGGTTCCTCCAGTTTCGCTGGACGAACTTACAGTTTCGCTGGACGAGACCTTAATTTCGCAGAACGAGCTGAAATTTACGAATCAGCTCGTTTTAGCCCAAAAATCCAATCCTTTCCACCCAAACCCTTGCATTATCATCCAGGAAGCTATATCTAAGCTTCTTACACGTTTTATTACCCTAAAACGTGTGTTTTGGGCGATTTTTGCCACTAGAAACCCCAAAAACCCAAACTCGGGTTTTTCACCAAATGTGGTAATTTAGATGCGTTTCTTACCTTGATTCTTGTAGTTTTGGAGTCCACAAACACTAGCCTTCGATTCTTGACCACCCGAGCTTCGATCCGGCACTTTCTCCCTCTACACTTTCTCTCTCTAGAATGGCGTTTGAGTGAAAATGAGAGTTGCTCAGCTGATCCATCTATTTATATGCCAGGCGTCCCCGGGACCCCAAACTCGTTAAACTCGTGACCCGGAGGGTTAACTCGGTGTAATACCCGCAACCACTCTATATTCATTAAATGGTTTTCATCCGAGCCCATCACTATCATCTGACTCGATCAGAAAATTTTCCGGGCGTTACAAGAAGACGGGAAGTGAAGGTCCGAGAGCAAGCGCCAGGGCATTCACAATGACACAGGAAGAGGCTAGGACGGACCCCGATGTAGTGTCCGGTACGTTTCTGGTGAACCAAACTCTAGCCTCTGTATTATTTGATTCGGGTGCCAGTAGGAGTTTTATTTCTACTGTTTTATGTGCCAAATTGCCCGTTAGTAGTAGACGTGTGGATATACCGTTTGATGTAGAGACTGCTATAGGTAAAATTACCAGGATTTCCGAGGTAATAGAGGGTTGTGATGTGGAATTAGAGGGCCACAAATTTCCAGTTAGACCGTTTGCGATGACGTTGGGTGGTTTCGATTTGGTGCTTGGAATGGATTGGTTGTCGGATTTTGAGGCAAACATTGTGTGTCGCAAGAAGATGATCAATTTGACAGCGCCCGACGGTAGTTTAGTGACAGTTTATGGCGATAGGGTTACTACAATTCCGAAGGTGATCTCAATGGCGGTGGCGGGGAAATGTATGAGGCGTGGATGTAGCGCCTTCTTATGCTATGTAAAGGATGTAGAAACGCCAACACCACAACTATCGGATGTTCCGGTTGTGCGTGAGTTTCCAGATGTGTTCCCGGAAGACTTATCGGGATTGCCACCTGACAGAGAGATCGAGTTCCAGATTGATCTGATACCAGGCGCCCAACCTGTTGCCAAGGCACCGTATCGATTGGCCCCGACGGAGATGAAAGAGTTGATGGGACAGTTATAAGAGCTGCTGGATAAGGGGTTTATTAGGCCGAGTATCTCACCTTGGGGTGCTCCGGTCCTGTTCGTAAAGAAGAAAGACGGTAGCATGAGGATGTGCATCGACTATCGCGAGTTGAATAAGTTGACGGTGAAGAACAGATACCCCTTGCCGAGAATCGATGACTTGTTTGACCAACTTCAGGGTGCTAGTTGGTTTTCACGAATAGATCTTCGATCAGGCTACCATCAACTGAAGGTGAAGGAGCAGGATGTCCCTAAAACGGCTTTTCGTACGCGCTACGGTCACTATGAGTTCCTTGTCATGTCTTTTGGTTTGACCAATGCGCCAGCTGCTTTTATGGATCTGATGAACAGGGTGTGCCGGCCGATGTTGGATAAATCAGTGATTGTATTCATCGATGATATCTTGATTTATTCGAAGAGTGAGACTGAGCATGCCGGTCACATTCGCGAGGTTCTGGAGATGTTGAGAAGGGAGAAATTGTACGCCAAGTTCTCCAAGTGCGCATTTTGGTTGCGTGAAGTTCAATTTCTGGGTCACGTGGTTAATCCGGAGGGAATTATGGTCGATCCGGCAAAAGTAGAAGCAGTAATGTAGTGGAAGTCTCCAAAGACGCCGTCTGAAATCCGAAGTTTCTTAGGTTTGGCGGGTTATTACCGAAGATTCATTCAAGACTTCTCCAAGATTGCTTCTCCACTAACCAAGTTGACCCGGAAAGATGTAAAGTTTGTATGGGGTCAAGCTCAGGAAGAGGCGTTTGAAGAACTGAAGACGAGATTGACCCAAGCTCCTGTTCTGTCATTACCCGAGGGAAGCGAAGATCTAGTGGTTTATTCTGATGCTTCTTATTCGGGATTGGGATGCGTGTTGATGCAGAGGGGAAAGGTTATAGCTTATGCATCCCGGCAGTTGAAAGTTCATGAGGTTAATTACCCTACTCATGACTTGGAGCTAGCAGTTGTGGTCTTCGCGTTAAAGATTTGGAGGCACTACCTCTACGGAACGAAGTGCACCATTTTCACAGACCACAAAAGCTTGAAGTACTTCTTCGAGCAAAAAGATCTGAATATGAGGCAACGGCGATGGTTGGAGCTTATAAAGGATTATGATTGTGAGATCCATTACCATCCGGGCAAAGCCAACGTGGTGGCGGATGCCCTTAGCCGAAAGGAGAGGCCCGAGCCAATTTGGGTGAAGGTGTACCAGCTAATCATGACCTCCGACGTGATGAAACAGGTCAAAGAGTTCCAAGATGAGGCTTTTAAAGACGAACATCTTAACTCTGAAGGAATGAGAGGTCTGGTCGTGGAGTTGGGTGAGAACGCAACGGGTGTTAGAACCCGGATTGGGCGTATGTGGATTCCTCGTCTTGGGGATCTGCGAATGAGGATTATGGATGAAGCTCATAAGTCTCGATACTCCATTCATCCCGGTGCCACCAAGATGTACCAAGACATGAAGAAAGATTATTGGTGGCCGGGTATGAAACGCGATGTGATGGAGTATGTGAGTAAATGCCTTACTTGTTTACAAGTGAAGGCCGAGCACCAGAAGCCGTATGGAAAGATTCAACCCTTGGATATCCCGGAATGGAAGTGGGAGCACATCACCATGGATTTTATCACAAAACTACCACGTACCCCGAAAGGGTATGATACGATCTGGGTGATTGTGGATCGCCTGACGAAGAGTGCCCACTTCTTACCGATGC
Source organism: Flaveria linearis (assembly GCA_024085815.1). Classification (NCBI taxonomy): domain Eukaryota; kingdom Viridiplantae; phylum Streptophyta; class Magnoliopsida; order Asterales; family Asteraceae; genus Flaveria; species Flaveria linearis. The sequence continues at coordinate 27,010,882 of CM044015.1, forward strand.
GCTCACTTCTTACCGATGCGCGAGACATATTCGTCCGAAAGGTTGGCGATCTTTTCATCAAAGAGATTGTGACTCGTCATGGTGTACCGGTGTCGATTGTGTCTGATCGCGACACTCGGTTTACATCCAAATTCTGGAAGAAATTCCATGATGCTATGGGGACGAGGTTGCATATTAGCACGGCTTATCATCCTCAAACTGATGGTCAGTCGAAAGGACCATTCAGACTTTGGAGGACATGCTCCGGGCATGTGTTATTGACTTCGGGGGAAGTTGGGATGACCACCTGCCGTTAGCCGAATTCTCATACAATAACAGCTATCATGCCAGTATTGGCATGCCACCCTATGAGATGCTATACGGTAGGAGATGCAGGACACCCGTCTGTTGGGGTGATATTGGTCAATAATAATTGGGAAGCGTCGAAGAGATCGAGGCTACGACTGAGAAGCTTGAAAAGATCAAAGCTTATATGAAAGCAGCCAAAGACAGACAGAAGTCGTACGCTGACAATCGACGCAGGCCGATTGAGTTCCAGGTGGGAGATCGGGTTATGTTGAAGGTCTCACCCTGGAAGGGTATCATTCGGTTCCGGAAGTGAGGCAAGTTGAGTCCGCGGTATATAGGCCCTTTCCGAATCGTTGCTCGAGTAGGAGAGGTGGCCTATAGATTGGATTTACCAGATGAGTTATCGAGGTGGACGAACGGCTCAATTATGTGGAGCAACCAGTGGCGATCATAGACCGAAAGAAGAAAATGTTGAGAAATAAAACGGTTCCCCTTGTGCGTGTACAGTGGCGGCACAGGAAGGGATCCGAGTCCACGTGGGAAACTGAAGAAGAAATGAGGCAGCATTACCCACGATTGTTCGAGGAATAACAGGTTTCGGGGACGAAACCTAAATAAGGGGGTGGACTTGTAACGCCCGGCAGTTTGACTTTTTGGTAGGTTATGCGACTGAGCCACAGTCGCATGGAATTGATGCGACTGGAGGTTCGATCGCATGTTATTCGGCCGATTGAAGCTCAACCGCACGATTGGAGTTCAACCGCCCGAATGAAAGACGAGCCGCATGGAACACATGCGACTATGGTCCAATCGCATGGTGTTCATGCGACTGAAGGTCCAGTCGCCCCTGGACCAGACGCGACTGAGAAGTACCTATAAAAGGGGAGCAGCTCTCATACTCCTCCCAACACTTATCATTTTCAGTCGGGAAGAGCAGGGAGCGACCGAGAGAAGAGAAAGAAAGAGGGAAAGTGCTGACCGAGCTCCGGATTTGTCGTGTGGCTAGCCAAATCGAAGCTCATCAACTTCTACCTGCTAATGTGAGTTCTAGGACCCCTCATTTACATGTTTTCTAATGATTTTGGGGCTGGAATCACATATAAACCCTATTTTTGAAATAGTGTAAGTTTGACCCATTTGGGTAAATCTTGAGTTATATGTTTATGGTAAGAATTAGGACTTGTTTATGTTTGTATGATGTCCTAGTATGAATCCCTGAGGCTTGGGAGGGTCGAATTAGGCTGAAAATGGGTTTATGATGCGTGTGGGGGAGGGAGTTCGCGACTGCAGTTTATGAAGAACTCCAGTCGCTGCCCAGTTAGGGTTATGCGACTGACGGACCAGTTGGCCGAATGAGGAATAGTTGATGTCCAATCGCACGATTGAGGCTCAGACGCGCGATTGAGCCTCAGTCGCACGATGGGCTATGCGATTGGGGTTTCAATCGCATAGGTCCAATCGCAGAGTAGTTCAGTCACACGGTTAAGAGTTAGTCGCATATAACCCTGTCGCATAGTGTCTAGTCGTACGGAAGGAAGTCCAGTCGCACGATTGTATGCCCATTCGCATGACAGCCCAATCGCACGGTCCAGTCGCATGGAGGACATGCGACTGGGATAGGTTCAGTCGCCCATGAAAGGCTGATGTGAAGGATGATGCTATGTATGATTACGTATGTATGATGCTATGTATGATGATGAATGTATGATGGATGTGTATGTTCCTTGTGATTGTGTATGTGTATCTTTCCGAAACTTTACGAATAACGAGAATGAATGAATGAAGTATTATGTAACGTAGAGTGAAAGATAATGAAAGAGGAACATGATGATGAATGCATGTATTAACGAATGAACGAAAAGAAGAATGATGATGAATACATGCATTAACGAACGAACGAATTAAGTCTTGCAGCATTGAATAACGCGATTGGTCCTTCTCTGTGATCGACCATGGTCATGGTACCTCTACCGCTTACCTCTAGTACCGTGGCATACGTTTTGTTGTTCATATGTTGACTTCGGCCCGGTAGCTAATAACGATCGGGGTATAGCATAAGGTATTGGTACAATTCACCTTTCAATGTGCAAGTAAGTATGAAACGGGATTCCTGTCATTCGACCACAGTAATCATAGCCGAGTGCTATGAAGTGGGTAAAGCCTGACAGAATCCATACGAGAAGTTAAAGATAACGATGTATAACGAACGATGAAGATAATAATGAATATTATCTCTGTGTACGTATGATGTGTGAACGCATGTATGAAAGGATACTTTTAATGAGTAAAAGTATGTTTTATTATAAAACTAGAACTCACTCAGCAACGCTGACTTTTTATGTGTTTTCCAGTTGGCAGGTAGTGTTGCTGAGGATGGCACGAGGCGGCTACTCAGCTCTTTTGGAATGGCATTCTCCATTTGATAATGCTGCAACGTCATGTGTTGCGGGCCCGTAATGCACGCAACCCATCATGTTGCATGCAAGTGCAAGATTTCTTGACAATCCTGATAAACAGGATTATTTAAGAAATCTTCTTTATGAAGAAAAATATATTCTTGAATTTAATATCTTCTATTAGAGGTCACTGTTTAGGACCATTTTGTACACAGAGAAGATGAAGTCTTTTGTAGTAAAGCTAGACCACGATGTAAAAGCTTTTATGATGAAATGAGAATGTATATTTTTATAAATTCCACTGCGTTATTCTATTATGTTTATATTAAATGTATGTTTTATGGGTGATGACGACCAACTGTGAGGTGCCTGGGAACGGGGCCTTACAATTAGTTAATGCTGATTACCAAACATTTAATGTTGATGAAGAAACAAGAAATGCTGATGAAGCCAAGGCATCCGCATTAGTTAATGCGGATGTTCTACAACTAATGCGGCTGAAGACTTTAGTACTTAGACTAGTATTATGTATAGTTGTCAGGGTAGTTTAGTCTTTTTGTACAGGCTTTATGTCAGCCTATAAATATAATACAATATCCATCATATGTAAGTTTTTCATTCACAAAGATACCTAGTACTCAAGTTATGAGGTTCTGAGGTTGTCTTTTCACTGTTCTTGAAACCCCTAGAACCCATTGTAACTTGTTTGTTCTACAATCAATATACAAGCATTTATGAGTACATTTATAGCATTAAATGTTTTGATTTAGTATTTCCACTACTTAATCACTGACTCAATATCACATTCGATCCTTGTTGACTTCACATCAACAGAGAATATCATTCTCGGACCCAGTCAGTGCATTGTTTTGAGGCTCAGTTCTCCCTATGGGTTAACCGGTATAAGACAACTTTAGAAGAGGCTAGCCGGACTGAGTGAAGGATTGATTGTGACCCCACAACAGCGATTTTATGATTCTAAAAATAGCTCATGGAATTTTAAAGAATCCTTTTATTACAAACTTTAAGCACTTTAACTCACCAACTTTTTAGTTGACACAAAATCCTTTTGAGCATGTTTCAAGTAACCCTTGATGGAAGTCCAGCTTGATTAGAAGACTTATAGATGACCTAGCACCATGACCCCATGGCATTATTTGACTCAACTTTTAACACTTGGACAATTTATATTTGATGTTACTTAAAACTTATGTACACTTTGTTCTCAAACATTTCTGTTGTAACCGGGCTCAACTGTTATAGCCCCGGATTTGTAAGATTTAAGTAATGCCATGTGATTTCTCTACTTGTGTGCTTTCAAGATGGTTTGTATCCGATGCCATGTATGTTGCTAGTCTGTGACATCCCACCCTCCTTGGGCCTGGGGTCTGACTGATATCCAACCACCAGGCTTTGAAGATCCTGATTACCCATACAGGGTATACAGGCTTGACAAAGCTTTGTATGGTCTTTATCAGGCACCAAGAAAGTGATATGAAAAATTATCTACTTTCTTGCTTAACCATGACTACAAACGGGGAACAATTAATCAGACTCTCTTCCTCAAACATGAACATCAAGACCTCTTGGTTGTTCAAATCTATGTGGATGACATTATTTTTGGATCAACAAACAAGAGATTGTATGAAAGTTTTGAAAGTTTGATGAAATCTGAATTTCAGATGAGTTTCATGGGAGAACTAACATTTTTCCTTGGTTTACAAGTTCATCAGAAACCAAATGGTATATTCATCAATCACGAGAAGCATGTACACCAAATCTTGAAGAAGTACAAACTTTTTCATGCAAAACACCAGCATCAACAACTGATAAGTTTGTACCTGATCATAAGTTAATCAAATATTATATAAATCAATGATATGATCTTTAATACTTAACTGCCAGTAGACCTGATATAATGTTTGTTGTGTATGTTTGTGCTAGGTACCAATCATACCCCAAAGAGTCACATATGAATGAAGTCAAGAGGATTTTCAGATACCTTAAAGGGAAGTCAGCTCTTGGACTCTGGTATCCCAAAGAAGAAGACTTTAACCCCTACTCATATTCTGAAAGTGAATATGAAGGATGAAACAACAGAAAATCCACAACTGGTGGATGTCAATTCATAGGACCAAGACTTGTTTCTTAGCAGTGCAAAAAGTAAACAAATGTGTCAGTATCCACAGCTAAGGCTGAGTACATAGCTGTTTCAACTGGTTGCTCTCAAGTATTATGGTTGCAAAACCAATTACTTGATTATGGTTACAATTTTCTTCAACATCAATTCACATAGATAACTCAGCTGCTATGTTTATCACTGTCAATCTAGTGCAATATAGTAAAACAAAACATATAGAAATTAGATATCATTTTCTGAGAGACTGCTCAGAAAAAGGTTTGATCAGGTTGTTCAAATTGGATACAAAATATCAGCTTGTTGACTTATTAACTAAAGCCTTTGATTCAGTAAGATTTGATGTCTTAATTGAATTATTAGGCATAATCAACTTAGATTAGAAATCATCACAAAGAAAAGCATGATCTGTCATTCACCAATATGAAAAAGTCAAAAACATTTATAAAACATATAAAAATACAAAAAGATTGTCTTGTTAATATGTTTTTGCTTTATATAGCTTTCATACCATGGGAAATAATAGTACATTATGACTTTGTTTACTAATCTGATTTTAATTTATAATAAACACTGATCAGAAGTGATATGTGAATAGGTTCAGCTTGAGTAGAATATCAATCAGTTCATGCTTAACATAATGACTAGATGACCAATTGTGGGTAATTCCATTTTGAAGAATAAGCAAGTGAGTCTTATCCTGATGTAATCAATTTACTCACCTAAACACACTATGTTCTGACATTTTATAATCTCTATCTTTGTATATCATATACTCTCTATTTTACGTAAGCAAAGTCCTGAGTTTATGATCACCTTTCGTTTACAAAAGTAAACACCTTGTGAGTTGATAATGATCATCATCATCCCTCCGTTTTGTGTCAATAAAGACGTGGGTTATAGGCACCTCTGTTTTACGTAAGTAAAGACCTGGTGACCTGATGATGATCATCTACAAGCTTTAAAATAATCCAATGTAATCAACTGTATATTATCTTAAAAAGCATATCAATCGGTCAGCATTAATAAGATTGCAAAGAAATCTTAAGATAGAGCTTATGCTATAAGGAACATAGTTTTAAAGTGTGAAAAAGTGATGAGTTGTATCATTAACGGAGGACAAACTCTACTATGATTTGAATGTGGAGTCCATTTTGTCTATCTTTAATCAACATCAAAACATGATAATCAGCATGACATGTTGAACATATACTCTTGTCTGAATTTAAGTGGATCAACATACTTGCAATCAACACTAGATCTGTGTCTACAAACATTAAACAAAATGCATCAGGAAGTTGCTTAGAGTCATAGTATGATCCCATGTTATGATTTAAATGCTTGTATATATCTTTAAGTTACGTTTAATTTTTGTTTCTTCAAATAAAATGGACAGATCATTGCCTTTCATGTTATTCTTTACATAAATTTCTGATAAAATCATAAGTTCATGATTAATCACAAATTTAAGGGGAGTAGTAATCAGCATGAAAAATAAGGTTATCAAATTCTATATGAAGAAAATTGAAACTTTAGCACTAACTTGGTTGCAAGATATCTGAAGTTTTTAATCAAATCAATTTTCTTGCACAATTGCCATGAAGCAAGTCAACAAGATCCTACAGCAACAAATGATCCTAACCTTAATGTAAGATCATACAAACAAATAAGTTTCAAACTGTCCTTTAGCAGAAGCTACAGTGTAAATTTTACATTTAGCAGAAGCTACAGTGTAAATTTTGCACTTCAGCAGAAGCTACAGTGTAAATTTTGCACTTCAGCAGAAGTTACAGCGTGTAACTTAAATCAACAAGGTTAAATTGACCTTCCACAGATTGGTACCCTATGGAAAAACAAATTATAATTCCGTAGATTGTCCAGAAAATAATTAGTTTTTTGTGGATGTTTAGTCATCCGTAGATGTTCTACGGAATAATTAACTTCCTACGGAGGAATTAAATTTTGCGGAAAAACAAACAACTACAGAAGAGTAATAAGGATTGAGGGTCCCACAACATTAAATAGGTTTTTAAATACTCTGAAGTGTGTATAAATGATAAGCTTGACCTTTGTCATTTTTATTCACTTTTTATAACACTTTTCAGACCTAAAAAAACGCTCTCAAACCTTAAACCCTCTGTCCGCCAACATTCGAATTACCCTCTCATTACAAAAAATTATATGTAAATCTTGACTTAGGTTCACCATTCAAACTACATTGTCAAGGTAAATCATATGATAAAACAACATAAATCAACTGATTGATTCCTCAAAATATCACCGAAACCCTTCAATTTCTTATGTTTATTTTAAAGTTTGAATTATCATTGTGTTCTAATCTTCTTATTTTCTGTGCAGATGACAAATAGATTTCTCAAGGAATACAACGTGTGTGTGTTCCTTAATCATGAAGACCCTGTAGCTGAAGGATGTAGAGACATCATGAAGTAATTATGAAGGTCGAGGATCTTCTACGCATTATCTGCTGATCCAATAATCTATCAGTCCCACATAATAGATTTTTGAAATACAGCAAGAATAAACTCTTGTACATATTTATCTTTTTGTATGCAATATATGTATAGGTTAACCCAATAACTGTGTTGATTTATATGTGTGATTGCGGGAATAACATCATACTTAGTCAATTTTGTAAATTGACCAAGTGTAATAACTATCTATGGATGAACATTCTGTACCTCCGTATATGTTCTACTGGAACAACAAGGAATTTTGCATCCGAGGATCTTCTACAGAAGAATAGCTTACTGCGGATGAAGTTCCAAGTGACAGACTCCTACGGAAGACCAAAGTCCTACGCCACACTAAACTTCTACTGAAGAACAAAGTCCTACGAAAGACTCAAGTCCTGCGAAAGACCAAAACACTTATATGTACACCAAGTATATCAAGTCAACAAGTCAACCACTAAAGTGATATCATAAAGTCAACTTCTACGGACGACTTCACTTTAGTCAGAGAACGTCACATCAAGACATTCTCTGAGTAACTTTCTTATCACAATAAGAAAGTTATTGTTACCCTAACAGTAAAACCCTGAGCCTATAAATACAAGGCATAGGTGCACACTTTTAGCAACTGATTGCTACTGATCATAACCTAACAACAAACCCTAGCAACCATACAGCAACACACCAAATCATCATTAGAACCCTAGCAATCAATAATAGCAATCATTCAATCATTATTTATTCAATTGTATTCGTTAATCAGTATTAGTGGAAAACTTTTGAATCAAACGTGTTTGTTCATTTATTACGTTCATCAGTTTCACATTTATCTCAATTGTTCTTCATCGAAGTATATTACGATTGTTATTTCATCTTCAATCAATTAAACAACGAGTAGTGATAATTCCACGATCACCATTCGTACAATCTAACCTGATAATTCATGTTTCGATCATTAAATTCACAGTCAAGTAGAGTTCGGAGACTCGTTAAGTGGTACTGTGATAGTCGTATTCAATAGCGTTTGGCCAAAAGATAAAGTTTATAAAGTGATGGTAAAAAACAATAACATATACAATATATATAAATATTCAATTATTTTAAAGAAGTTAAAAATATAATCAAGTGTGTTAACCAGTTAAGATGTTTAACCTGTTAAGACATGGTTTTTATCGTGTCTTATACATGCCAACCTGTTAATAACACAAAATATGTTAAGGTCAGTCATCAATCATTTGGTTGAGTGATAGTCTAATGACTTCCTTCAAGAAGATCGTGAGTTCGAGTCCTACCGACATCAAAATGTTGTTGGTGGCCCGGGTTTTACTGTAGTGGGCCTCGGGGACGTGTTTTCCCCAGAATTGGTGGTTGGTGCGCTTTAATGTTGTCTATGCTCGTGGGCGTATGGGATGCATTTTCACTATTGGGGTACCCCCGGGTAGCCAGGCTTTAATTAGTTGGCCGTTAAAAAAAATTAAGCTCAAACACATAAAGTGTTAGCTTCATGTTATGTTAACATGTACATGTCAGAAATTGCTAGCTCTAATAACAATTATGGTGCTATTGCTCATAATAAGAAACCAATATCACATCACAAGACCAAGCACATTCAGAAAATGCTCTATTATATTCGAGAAATATCAAAACAAGGTGAACTCATATCAACAAAGTACATAAAGATCTGAATTAATCAGATTCTATCAAAGATCTGAATTAATCAGATTATATCATAAATTCCATGCCTAAAGCTAAACACGAGGCGCACGCTTTAAAACCTCCTATGCGTGGCGATTAGATTTGATGTGCATCCTATTATTTGGATATTCAACTATTTAGCAATATCACTTTATTTGACTTGATATTTTGACTATAGCCTTTTTACAATTATATACGTTGTGTTCTATTTTAGCATGTTTATATCTATAATCAACTGACTATTCCAAAAGTACTGTAGTCGGTTAGATTGACAAGAATAACTTTGAATTCAGATTGTTTGGTTGACTAAGTAGTATAACCAAAGACCACAAATATTTATAAAAGATAAAATGATAGTTTCTTTATATCCTTTGACCTGAGATGCTTCGACACTACCTAACGTTGTTTTCTGAACAGAGACTTTCTATTAAGAACAATGTAAAATGTAGTAAGAAACGCATATAATCAAGATAGAATCTGTACTTTCATAACGTCGATAACTTCAGTTTAATTGCATTTTCCAATGTGTGGTTAGTCGCCATAAGTGGTATTTATTTTAAACCATTTTCTTTATTGATAGTTGTTTTGTTTTACTAAGTTCACCTTTCTTTAAGTTTTCAATTAAATACTAACAAACCAAACTTTATGGTGACAACGTTAGTATTAGAATGTCGTACAGTTCATTATCATCGACTATCCTGTTCATGGCAAGCATGTTACACACAACAAAACTTATGAGCACGCACAAACACATAACGCTTGGACAGAGAGGGAATCATAGGTTGCACGAAGGTGAAACCCGACTCAAACTAATTCATGAAGTGAATTTATGTTATCATTTATACAATTTGTCCATAAAAGCACCACATCAAATTTAGACTCTAACTGGTGACAAGTAAGAAACTTAAATTTTCACAAATTTAAAAATTCAACATGTTTAGAGGGCTTGATATCAACAATTTCATTCGAGTAACTTTTTGAATGAAATTGTTCATACACGATAGGTTTTTTACTTTACGCAATTTATTCTGTGATAAAGGAAATACAATGCCCAATATACATGTGTGTGTAGATCCAAGAGTACATTACCATTTTATACAATTTTCTCCAGTGTTACAGTCCTAATTTGAATGACTAAACAAAACGAATATGAATGTTGTATGCCAGTTCGTTTAGCTAAAGTTTGGCTGATTTAACACCTTTAAAATAAAACACAGGTAACATAGACTGAATACCAAGGTATCAAAGGAAACTTACAGATGAATTCATTGATTGAACCAACTCCAATGGAAGACTTTCCATAGCAACCTGATAGCAAACTAAATGTTCAGACAAAAACCCAAGGAGCGAAAACCTTTAAACCAAATCATACCCATTTTCTAAACACTCGCGGATCAGATTTTGTCTGCACGTTGTACAATTCTGTCTGAAACGTAACGATGATGCTAACTTTGAAGTCAACTGAAAACGGTCTGCACAAGGAATCACAGACAATCTTGTAATAAAGAGAAAAATAACATACAAACTGTCTGTCTATCATTGATCTATAGTGAAACAAACAAAGCCAAAGAGTCATCTTCAGTCTTTCAACCTATCCATTAACCACAATAGTTGGATAGCAAGTCAAAACCGGTCATCTTTTTATGGGTTAGGTTGGCCTCAAACAATTTTGACCAATTATGCATTTTCTATAGAACATTAATATATGAGAACAAAAATTACATCATTCAATACAACTGATTAACTGAAGCAAGATAGTGATAATTGGTGGATGTAAGGTTCTAAATTTATCATGTCGGAATCTCAACCATCAACATGGTCTGTAACCATATTTCAGGTTTCATCTTTGTTATTGAAGTCAAAGCTTATATTAGTGATTGATATTATATTACTGCAAGCACTTGCATTGTCCAACATAAAAGGACTTGTTAATTTTTTGAAAATCCATAAAACTTTAATTATGTTTATGAAAAAAAAAATTATTTTTGCTGAAATGTCTCTTCCTGTAATCTCACTCTACGCTAAGGCTTCTTGTATAATAGCGTGTTCGAGGTTTTAGGTAAGATCTTAAACCTAATCTCTGTATATTCAAAACTGATTACTTCTGTGTTTGTGAATTTCTGTATGCTTTCTGAAATCTGAAGTTAAACGTTAGAAATTGATGATCAAGCGTAGGGTTCTGGCTTTTTGCCATCAATTTCGGAAATTTTTGCTTCATATTACAATCGATGATTGTGCGTGTGATTTGGTCGCATTAACTGTGTTAGGTTGAGCATAGCATGCCTGTGACAGATTATTTAGCTGCTCAATTTGATTTAATCATGTTCGAATTGTGATTTCCGTCCTTGTTACTAAGTTAGGAGTTTAGGTATTTGAATGTACTAACAAGACAATAAGAATGATAATAGTTTGTTTTTAGTTTCTAATTGCGAACTGCGGTTGTGTTCGTCTTACTTAAGCTCAATGTTGGTTCTTAGACTTGAAAACGTTTCTTTGATGAATTGATGGCACTTGCAGTTTGTCTGGTTTTTGGTTGACTAATGCTTGTTGAAGGTGAGTTTGTTCAGTAGTTTGAAAATGTTTTTATCTTTGTTACTAAGACACTGGTTTTGGCTTCAGCTAGAACTGCATTTAATTCGTTTAAGTGCATTAATTTGACCTGCTTCATATTTTGGTGATGTGAAGTTTGATTTTGGATAGATGTTAGGCATACTTGTTGGGTATGTAGCAGTTAAACTATGGCATGTGATGAAGAAGGGCTGTGATTAGTATATGGGTATAATTAACGCAAGATTAATGAGATGTCATTACTTTGAGATAATAGGAATCAAGGAAGTTTGAAATATATGGTTAAATACAGGATAAACAGAAATTTGATGTCATATCTAACAGTAAAAGCATACCCAAGTTGTAAGAAGAGTAGTTATACAGAACTGGAGGAAGCCCTGTTATGAATTTGTCACTACGGAAGGTTGTTCTTATTATAGAGGTATTGTGAGCCGGGGATCTATCTGGGTGCAGCTTCTCTACCCCTTGGGTAGAGGTAAGGTTTACCCTCATTTCAGTCACCACTGACCTTAATTCATGTGGGATTTGACTAATTATGTTTGTTTGTTTTATGTCTCATCTTGTACTCATCCGAAATAATGAACAATTGCCATTCATTATAGATATGATAAAGTCCCAATTAAAGTATATGCTAGAAGAGGGAAACAGGCTATAGAAGCTGCCCATATGGGCCAACTGAATTATGTTTTTGGGCTTAAGCTAGATCCATTTAGTCAAGGAGTTAGCAGTAAACTGGAAGAGTGGGGAGCAGTTACTATGCTTAATTATTAGCAAGAATATTGAAGGCTGGGGAGATGTTCATATGCCTACTTTCTAGAGCATTTACTAAATGTCATGGCTTATTAAAGCAGGCTTATTTACTTTCATATTCGTCATCCTTGTTTTTTGTTATTAAAGAAGTGTGTAACTGGAGACATTGCCCCTTTCAAATCGAGCTGTTTATCTCAGTTTAAATAAAAGTTTCCTGCTTAAATCTTAGATTTTATCATTTGGTTCTATTGCCGGGTGAGTGCTTCTAGTGGGGAGAAATATGGTGAGGGGATGTAAAGCGTGTATGCTGAAATTGTTAGAAGCCGATGAGGACTTAGTGGAGCAGCAGGGAACTGAAATTCCTAATAATAATGAGACAAAAGAGGAGATAACAGAGATCAGTTTACATGATATTCTCGGAACGATGAAAGTCCATGGCATGTTAAATTCTACCAAGGTTTTAATTTTAATTGATGGGGGTTCCACTCACAAATTTATCTCAGATTGTTTGGTAAAAGAGCTTAAACTCGAGACCCAACCGATACCACCTTTCGGGGTTCAAATCGGTAATGGAGATGTAATCAGACGTGGCCAGATTTGCAAAAATTTTAATGTACAGGATAATGATTTGAAGTTTATTCACGACTTCCATCCTTTTTCAATTGAGGGGCTGATTTAGTTTTGGGTATTCAATGGCTAGCCACCTTGAATACAGTTCAAGCAAATTGGAAAGAACTATTTATGATTTTGACTATCGATGGGAAGCGATACAAGCTGCAAGGTATTGAATCAAGACCCAAAACATCATCTAGCTTCCAACATTTGGCTATCGAACCAATAAGCGACCCACAAATTCCAAATCCACTACAACCTATTATTGACAAATACTCCACCATTTTTGATGAACCCAAAACCCTACGACTGTTGGACCTAAACCCACTCAATCCCCCTACTTCCCAAAGCACCACCACCCAATATCCGACCCTACCGATACCCCCCATTAGCTGGGTTTACTCAATCAAGTACGAGTCCATTTTCGAGTCCAGTGTTACGAGTGAAAAAGAAATATAAATTCTTGGAGAATGTGCTGATTATCGAGCCCTTAACAAGATAGATAGCCGACATGTATCCCATTCTGAATATCAACGAGTTACTGGATGAATTGTATGGTCCAACGGTATTCTCAAGGCTTGATATCTGATCTAGGTATTACCAAATCAGAGTGACTGCTCAAGATGTAGCAAAAAGGGCTAATCATACTCATTCGGGGCACTATGAATTTAAGGTCATGCCATTCGGGTTGACAAGTGCACCTTCCACATTTCAAGCTATTATAAAGGATTTATTTCGCCCCTTTTTACGTTGTTTAATACTCATATTTTTTGACGATAACTTGGTTTACAGCCCTATCATAGAACAGCACCAATCTCAATTGGAACAAGCCTTAAAGTTACTATATGACAATCAATTTTTGCTAAGATGGCGAAATGTTGTTTCCGGCAGCCACACGTGGCGTTTCTTGGGCATGTGGTTAATTCGAAAGGTGTTAAAGTTGAAGAAGAAAAGATTGTTGTAGTGCAAGCTTGGTCCATGCTTAAACAGGGAGTCTTACATTAACAAAATCGTCTTGTCATTCCCAACACATCCAAATTTATCCCCGCGTTGCTTCATGAGTTCCACACAGCAGCTACAGGGGGTCATTCAGGGTTTTATAGGACATACCTTCGACTGGCTGGCAATCTATATTGGTCGGGTATGACTACCACCATTAAACGTCTTGTACGTGAATGTGATGTATGTCAAAGCTATAAAGCAAGTTCCACTGCTCCAAGTGGTCTCCTTCAACCTTTAGCAATTCCTGATGTTGTTTGGGAAGACCTCTCTATGGATTTCATTGTGGGGTTACCTCCTTCGAAGGGTTTCACAGTCATTCTCGTGGTCGTGGATAGGCTATCCAAGTATGCTCATTTTCTTCTCTTAAAGCATCCCTACACAGCAAAGACGGTCGCAGAGGTTTTCATTCAAGGAGTCATTCGCCTTCATGGAATTCCCAAATCCGTTGTGAGTGATCGAGACCCCTTGTTTCTTAGTAAATTTTGGCAAGAGATTTTTCGTTCAATGGGGACAAAACTGCACATGAGCTCTGCCTATCACCCTGAATCGGATGGACAAACCGAAGTAATCAATCGTTGTTTAGAAGCATATCTACGTTGCTTTGCGGGGGATCAACCGAAAACATGGGCTGTATGGCTTCCTTGGGCAGAATTCTGGTGTAATTCCACCTTTCACAGCTCCACGGGTACCACGCCTTTTGAGGCAGTCTATGGTCGCCGTCCTCCATCCGTTTTACAATGTGTACCTGCGGAAATCCATGTGGAAGCAGTGGCGCGGGATTTACAAGATCGAGATGAAGCCCTCAAACAGCTCAAAATGCAACTCTTTCACGCCCAAGTTTCCATGAAAACTCAAGCTGACAAGAAAAGAAGGGATATATGTTTTTCGGTGAGAGAATGGGTTTATGTCAAACTTAAACCATATCGGAAAAGCTCCGTGGCTACTCATATCCACCAGAAGCTCGCGGCTAAATTTTTCAGTCCATTTCAGATTGTGGAAAAGGTGGGACCGGTTGCTTACCGGTTAGAGCTTCCCCCTACTTCTAAGATTCATCCAGTATTCCATATCTCTCTTTTAAAGAAAGCGGTTCACGCCCCAAGTTCCACAATATTACCGCCCGAATTGGACAATGCTAATGTAAACACTCTTAAACCAGCCTACATCCTTGCTACTCGTAAGGTGACAGTTGATTCGGGTTCTACTGAGCAATGGCTGGTTCAATGGCAGGGGCAGACTAAGGATGACGCGACTTGGGAAGACTCCCTGTGGCTTCAAGGTCAATTTCCTGATCTAAGTCTTGAGGTCAAGACTTTTTTGGAAGGGGAAAGTGATGATACGAATATGAGGACCAAACCAATCCAAGTCTATTCTAGAAGGGCAAAGGGAACAATCCCAAAAGTGGCTAAAAGTTAGTTAGAGGGGAGAGAGAGAATAAATAGGAGAGAATGATGTGTGGTGAGGTATGTGTGAGTTTGTTGTTGGGTATGGAACCTACATGAGGTATGGAGTGAGGGTATATCCATCGATCATCTTGTACCTTTCTTTCCAAGCTTCATCTAATCAATCAAAAGCATTCTCTTCTTATTTTCATTATAATTCCTTATTTCATTACAATTTCTGGTTAATTGATAACAATCGGTGTCAATATCCATCAGACTAGCAGTCCCCATTACCCATCATTAAAGATTCGGAAATTGACTTACAACCAAGTTCCATTATAGCTCTTGGGTTTCCGAAGTTGATCATTTGGTTCTAAATTTGCTAATATCTTGGTATAATCTCCTAGTGGAAGAAACTACTTGGGAATCCTATGATCTATTTGCAGAACAATTCCCTACATTCCGCCTTGAGGATAAGGTGTCTTACAGGGAGGGAAATAATGATAAAGGCCCAATTAAAGTATATGCTAGAAGAGGGAAACAGGCCATGGAAACTGCCTATATGGGCCAACTGAATTACGTTTTGGGGCTTAAGATGGATCCATTCAGTCAAGGAGTTGGAAGTAAACTGGAAGAGTGGGAAGCAGTTGCTATGCTTAATCATTAGCAGTAAGATTGAAGGTTGGGTGCAGTTCCTATGCCTACTTTCAGGAGCAATTACTAAATGTCCTGAGTTATTAAAGTAGGCTTCTTTACCTTCATATTCCTCATCCTTGTTTTTCATTATCGAAAAAGTGTGTAATTAGAGACATTGCCCCTCTCGAATTGGGTTGTTTATCTCAGTTCAAATAAAAGTTTCCAGCATGAATTTTAGCTTTCTTCAAGATATTAGAGGTCAACCAGAGCTTCGAACTAGAGGTTGCAATTTCAATTTTCAACCCATTTACTTATGAACTAGAAGGGTGCCCGCACAATGCGGCGGAGCGACATTTTACATCCGACATGTGTTTCTAATTTTTGTTATTCTTGTAGTAATTTTACAAAATTCTGTTATATATTTTCTAAGCTAAAATCTAGAACACCAAATAAATGGGTTTTGCATGACAACTTGTACATTTACACGTTAACCTATTGTACCTCACAAAATACAGATCAGTCTAGCAAAAAATTTACAACAAAATGTTTAAAAATACACAAGTTACAATTGTAGTCTCAAAAGGTTTTTAAACATGATAGATTAAAAGATATAACTGAAATCTCAAAACAAATTAAGCTTTTTTGATTTATTGGTAGATAATGTAAAATTTTATGTAAGTTACAGTAAGTATAAGGTTATTATGTAACTAATTGTAATGAATAATCTGTAAATAATGTTAAAAATACTATTATATCAAAAGTGGTTGTATCTTATGCATTAAGTAAAGTACTTGTTCTTAATTTTATGGTATCTTAAAATACCCCTCTCATATGCTTTATATATCGTATAGATAAGTTTACAGTGGCCCAAATCAAAAAAGTTATATAGAAAAGGAAACAGAACCCCTTTAATTTCATAAGCATAAAACCTCTAAATCACTTTAATCAAAACCTACAGTAGGTTTTAATAATATAGTTTCCTAATCATATTATAAAACAGAAAAAATAGGATAAAATTCGTTACAGGTCTACCCAACCTAACCTAGCAAACATACTAAGGCATGCCAAAAGTACAAATATAAGGCAAATACTTAGTAGTTAGTAACTTAGTACTGCAGAAACATCCATTTAAATCGACAAAAGGGTCAACCCAGCCCGACCATACAAAAGATTATCTAGATTGACATGTTACCCAAGCAGAGGGTCTCCCTAGGAGCAGCCTCTTTATCTTATGAGATAGAGGTAAGGTTTCCCCTCATCCCACCCTCCCTAGACCCTACTTTTTAAGTGGGACTGACTGTTATGTTTGTTTGTTTGTTTGTTTTATGTTGACATGTTATCCGAACCGTCTGAGACACCCATTTTTTTACGTCTACATACAATAAACTATAGCAGTGAAGTCAGGCAGCCAGTTACTGAAAGATGAAAAGATGGAGGCTAGAATACGAATAGTCTCACTTAAATCATCAACTTACCCCGCAAACATGGTTGGACATGTCAAAAGTCGAGGAAGCATGACATAAATAGGCAAAGGCAGATTGCGACAGACATCTCCATCTGCTATCTATTAAAAGGTGAAAGATACCACTCAGTTCTATGTTCAAATCGTATGTGATGTATGGAAAAAAATTATAAAAAGAAGATGCCGGGTGCCTGAGTAGTCTGAACTATAGATGTTTCGGTTGCTATATTTTCCCCAACCATAATTGACTCCACGCGAAGCAAGTAAATGTCAATGGAGTGAACAGGAACTGCAGATGCTTCAACTGTTAGCTCTCCCACTAACGGATCAGATACAAGGCACTTAGTGCAAATTCTACCAGATACTTTAAAACCACCTATGTAACAAACAAGGAGAATATGACGGTTATCATAATGAACATCTCAAAATTACATGAAGGACTGTACTGATACCCACTGAACCTACCCACTATAGTAATTTTTTTAATCAACCATAGTAAATATTAAGTTTTCCATTTCATTTATTTTTATCCTTTCAATGGACTGGAGAATTCAAGTCATTAGGAAGAACCTGATTTCAGTTCAGGAAGCAAAGAATGCCTTTGTGTGTCTTGAGTGATATAAAAGAAGGCCATTTCAGGAGAAACTGGTGCCTCGGGGAGAATGGCTGTGGAGAAAAGAAATATTTATAGTTCTCACACCATCTAATTTAAACAAGTTTTGATAGAGAAACTGCAACTCTTTACCTAGTTCACTTTCAACTATAAACTCCACAGTGGCAGACAATGATTTATGTAAGTATCCTCTCACAACATCTACACTTAGCAGATACTAGGACAGCATGGTAAACATCCAATAGGTTATACATATCATACAACAATAACATAAGTACTGAAGGGAGAATGCAGAAAAGGAAATCACACCTGGATGCTAATGTTTGCTCCATGGAATGTTTCATAGAATTTACAGTCCTTTCCTCCATCATTAAGAATCATTGAAAATGGTATCTGTCTAAGGAGCGGTCCAACAGGATTCATTGAGTCAGTCTTAAAATGTAAGACCCCATGTTTAAACACATAAAAGTTTCTTCTTTGTCAACAGAAATGAAAATATATAAATGTGTGGAAACATAACAAACTAATGATATGGAAGATTATAAAAGTTATAAATACATATAACTACAGTGACCATGAAGGTGATGGACTCAAACTCTACTAGCTCGTTGTCTAACATTATACCTGTGTTGTGCCTTCACTGATCTTCCCAGAAGGTCGGACTTCCATGCTCTTCTTCCTGTTTTTGATAAACGAACTTATTGGATTTTTAAATCATCAAATTGAATATACTCTGAATTAGTTTGAACATAGAAACCAATGCAATAAGCCAACAGTAAGTGGCACTTTCTTCATTACAATGTTTATATCACACTGGCTTAGTGGATTTGGTCCCTTCAGCACTGAAAAAACTATTACCTTACAGAATAAGGGCATTAAAATGTTTATAGTTACACAAAGAAGTGAGAGCAACGTGAGAATCTTTGGCAATGTGGCTATACAAGCTAAAGTTTCAAATCTTTGGCACTGTGGCTATACAGTTTTTTTATGTAATTATAATCTTTTCCCCTAATCAAATTTCAATAAAGTCATGGTAAAATCAGTAAAGCATAGATACAAACGAAGAGAAAGGGGGGAGAGATACACTATTTGAATAGGCTTCAGAACACCGTAAATTGATTCAATAAATCCAGCCGAACCTCCACGAACCTAAACACCATAAAGAAATCCAGAATAGCACCATAAAGACTAGCTAATTTATGTTAGCTTATTCATGTAGAAATCAAAATGAACTACAACCATATGGAGACCTGCAAATTTACGGAACCATTGACGGTAATACTAATTCCACGGTGAGAAATGGAAGAAGGCAGTCTCGTGATGATATTTCCATGAAGTGATTCCTGAGATCAAATAATATTTCTGATTACAAATGCAAATTCGTTCAAAAAACTCAGGTGCCGTTACCATCTTACATTGGGGCGATAGGTTCGATTGGATCGAGAGAGTTTGATCTCAACAGACATGGTAAGGAACTGAATCCCACCGGAAAAACTTTCTGCTACTGCTCGGGGATGGTGGTTGTTGTAATTGTCGTCTCTTGTTAACCTAGGTAGCACCGAAGTGGGTACGGGTACGGGGACGGTACGGGGACGGGTACGGGGACGGTACGGGGACGGTACGGGTACGGGGACGGTACGGGTACGGGGACGGTACGGGTACGGGGACGGTACGGGTACGGGGACGGTACGGGTACGGGTACGGGGACGGTACGGGTACGGGGACGGTACGGGTACGGGGACGGTACGGGTACGGGGGTACGGTACGGGTACGGGGGTACGGGTACGGGGGTACGGTACGGGTACGGGGGGACGGTACGGGTACGGGGACGGTACGGGTACGGGGAACGACAAATATTAATAATTCTAGATACGGGTACGGCTAAGGTACGGCAAAAAATATAAAAATATATATATATCAAACAATTTCTAAAATAGACATTAAAGTATTAAACAAATTCTAAAAAACAAATTTCTTAGGTAATTAATTGTTAATATTAAATCATTTTCATATCCCGGTTCATCTAGTGTGAGATCAGCAACCTCTAAAAACCCTACATCTTCCATTGAATCAAAAGCATCTCCACCCACGTCCCACATCTTTACAGCATCATTCGGATTCCTTGACAAAAGTCAAAGATTATTGTGGATGTAAACCAAGTCTTGAGCACGACTTGTAGTCAACCTGTTCCTCCTAAGCGAGTGAATAAATGCATAAGTACTACAGTTACGCTCAGCACAAGAAGAAGAACTAGGTTGTCCAAGTAATCTAAAAGCCAAAGTCTGAAGGAAAGGAGTTTGAGCACCAAAGTTAGCCCACCAATTCTTAGATTCCATACTAGCCATCTGTGAAATGTTTGTTAAATCCTCAAAAGGATCACTCTTCATTGAAAACATTGCATATTCATCAAGAACTTTCTTATGCTCATCTTCATTAGGAAACAACCTTTAATCCTTTCTTGTGAAATTTCTTCATTTCTATGTGGAGCAAGTTTTTTAGAATCCTCTAGCAACCATTTGTCACTATAATATCTACAATACTCAAAAGTGAAAACATAAGTAAATAATAGAAATCAAGATATTGTTTAAATCATATACCTTGGATTTAAAGAGTGAGCTAAACAATGTAGGGGAGTGTTATTCTTTGCCCATCGAGCCACTAAAATATCATGCACAACATCATAAAAGATACTTAAATCAGATGGCGAACGTTTTTCTTTCTTGTAGATCTCAATCTTCACTTTCTCAATCATGGAATCCCACATTTCATAGACCAAGTGTAAACATGGTTTGTCGGTGTCACAAAGTCTAATCATCTCATGGATAGGTCCAGTGAAACTAAGAATATATGTTACTTTTCCCACCATTCATCATCTAAATTTTTTTCTTTAACAAAGCTTGCTTTCACAGTATCATCTTCTCTGTAAGAAGACCATTCTTCGCTAATGACCATAGCTTGAAGACCCCTTTTGATTAGTTTCAATCTCTTAAGCATCACAATGATAGAGGCAAAGCGAGTATCCGCAACCGAAAGCAGTCTAAGAGGAGTAAACTTGCTGAAAATCGAGAGTCTCATGTTATGATTCATGATGAAATTTTTTATTGCAAGCGCATCGCTGTGAACTTCTTTTATCCATTTGCACTCTTCATATGTTGTTTCATTTGTTTCCACATTCCTTGGCGAACAAATATTCTTTAAAGCAAGATTAAGTGTATGAACAACACATGGTGTCCAATAGATGTGAGGAAACTGACTCTCTATAATCTCTCCAGTCGCCTTACAATTTGCTGCATTATCAGTAATGATTTGTACAATTTTTTGATGACCAATTTCACTAATGACTTCTTTCATCAAATCAGCAATAAAAAATCGATCTTTTACTTCCCCAAAACAGTTAACTGCCTTCAGAAACAAAGGACCATTACCTGAAGTAGCCATGAAATTGATCAGAGGCTTTCTTGTAGGATCACTCCAACCATCACTCACGATAGTCACACCTTTTTCTTTCCACATAGACCTAAGTGGTTCCAATAGCCTATGAACATTATCCTTTTTCTTTTTGTAGTAAGGTTGTTCTAAGCTTATTGTAACCAGGAGGGACATAACCATCAAATTTGTTGTTAGCAGCAAACTGAAAAGCCCTTACATAGTGAGGATTTCTTGCAAGATTAAACGGTAAACCTCCACTATAAAACATCCTAGCTATTTCCTGATCTAGTTGGTCTTTAATCTCAACACTAAAAGCTTTTTCAATAGGGTTTAAAATACCTTTTCTTTTCTTAAATCCAGCACCAGATTCATATGGCAACCCGACTTCTTTGGCTTTTGACTCGACTTTCTTCTCTTCATACGCATCTTCTAACCATTTCATCTCAAGTTTGTCACCCGCTGTTGCTTTCTTGCAAATACTAATCCCAAGACCTATATGTTCCAATGTTCCATACAAGTTATAATTTATAAACATACAATATGAATCAGTGGATCATAGAATATGATAGTATAATACAATCAACATAGAATACGATTCAATGATCTTTACCTTTTATACCAAGCAAATGTGCTCTAACCCTTGAATATGATCCTTGTCTGATTTCACTACAAAAATTGCACTGAAATTTCCATGTTCCTCCGTTACCTTGCTTTTCGATTTTAGTCACATACTCCCACAATGGAGGTTCTTCAATTGATGTTGATGATCCTTGTGGTTCTTGAGAAGCCATAATCGATTGAAGCCTTCTACTCGCAGACAATAAACAATCAACTAATCAAGTTTATCACGAATAATATCTTAATATTTAAAGTTCCATTTAACTAATGCAAAAACTTAATCATAATATATAATTATATATAATCTGTAAATTTATTAAAGATAACCACTGATTGATCCATTGATGATACAAAAATCAAGTTCTGCATAATATATATTTTAAAATTTATTAAATTTATAAAACATTAAACTTAACCATAATATATATTTTAAAATCATCAATAACCCAACATGCAAAATTATACATTCATAACATTCATATAGAACCATTATAATCTGTAAAATTATGTAAAAACAATTTTAAAATTATACTTTATACACACTGTTACATATTACAATCATGACATTAACACATTCAAAACATTAAAAAAATACAACCATGACATTAACCTATCTACAAGACTAAAACATTAAAAAATACTACTTACTCACAAAAGTACAGTAGTACACAACTTTACAGTACAATCTGCAGCCTTTATCAATTTAAAGTTTATCACTTTAAAGTCTTCAACCTTATTGCAAGTGGGCAACCTACTTCAACTTTATGGCTGATTCTCAATTTCTCAAACAACAAAAATCGATTAAAGCTTTGAAGGCTGAAGAGTCGATTGTTGGTCAAAACTCAAAAGTCGATTAAAGCTTTGAAGGTTGAAGTATGTTGTTGAAGAGTCGATCGATGGATGTAAAGGTCGAAGGGGGCTATTGATTGTTGAAGACTTGAAGCCTCGAGGAGTGGAGGTCCAAAGAGGTTGTTGAATACTTGAATCCACAAAGGAGTTGAAGGTTGTTGAAGAAGGCGGACGCTGTTGAAGGTAATCCTAAATATATAAACCGAACCCCTATATATAATCGGAAACTTTGCAGAAACTTAGTTGAAACGTCCCCAAAAGTTACCCCCGAAACCGATACGCCCTAGAAACGCTTCGGACGCGTTTCGGGCCCGTTTCCGCTTCCAAAAAGTACCCGAAACGGGTACTCCCCTGTTTTCAACGCTTCGGTGCTTCAGAGTTGTTAACCCTCGCTCACTTACGCTGCGTTCCGAGTTTACGAGAAAAGAAAACAAAACTTTTTTTTTCTTTCTTTTCCTTTTTATTCTTTTTGTTTTTTTTTTCTCTTTTATTTTTCTTTTTTTGAAAGTATTGATTTTAGTTTTTACTTTTCTTTCATTTAATTTCTTTTTAAAGTTAACTCGGTAAAACTACTTTTTTACTAGAGTTAATATTAATTTTGTTCGCTAAGGCTTGATAAAAATAATCATTTTCCTATAAGTGATTAAAACATAAATTTATCTTCAAATTTTAGTTTTGCTCGCTACTTTTGGAGGTAAATTGATATTTTAATCTTTTGGAGGGAAATAGTTATTTTATTCAAACCTCGGGAACTAAAACTGAACTTAACTCTTTTTATTATCATTTCATTTTCTTTTAATAAAAAAAACTTTTAAACATAATTGTTTTTTCTGTTTCTTCCAATTTCCTTCTGTTTCTCCTTAAATGACTAGGGAACATAATGTTACCCATGTCTCTCAACCTATAAGAATAGAAGGAAAGAACAAAAAATTATTATCATACTATTTAAAATGAAAGTAAATGAATAGTGCTTGACGAATCCTGACCGTCCATTTCTATATCTACCGTTGAACTTTCTTTGCATGCATGGGGCATATGTTTCTTTTCTGTCATGCCACGCGTTTAGAAGAGAGAATCAGATGCACATGTTTCTTTTTGGCTCTGCCACGTTGTTGGATCTAGATTGTATAGGTCTAGCTCATTTTGTATAGGCTTAGAACTTTAATCAAGTCTTGTAATTAATACTTGTAACAGTCAGTATATATATATATATGTGCATTGAATATATAAGTTAACATATATATATGTGTGTTGCTTTTTGATTGTTGACAGGCAAAATCAATATACTTGGTAGGATTCCTAAAATTGACCAAGTGTAAGAAACATCTACGGATGAACATTATTGTTAATCCGTAGATATGTTTCTTACAAGACCATACAAGTGAAGATTCCTGCGGATGATCATGGATTGTATGAAGTGAAGACTTCTACGGAAGACAGAGTTCCTACGGAAGAACAATACTTCTACGGAAGACCAAGTCATCTACGGAAGAACAAAACTCATGCGGACGACAAGACTCCTGCGGAAGAACAGAATACTTGTGTGATTTCAAATACCAAGAAGTCAAACAAGTCAACACAATCAATAACAAATCCCAAGAGATCCGGTGTTTCCTTAACCGACTCAAACCGTCTATAAATATGAGTCCTAGGTTTCACATCTCGGAGAACACAATCAAGCAATATTACGGCTGTCAAGAATTACATCATCGTGCAACCCTAACCGCCGTCACATCAACAACAACATTATTCGATTCACAGAAATCATTGTTCATAGTCATTCTTAATTATTCTTTTGTAATCATTACTGATAATTAATGAAATACTTTGAATAATTATTGAGTTCATATTTATTGTGTTTTTGTGTTTGTGTTCATCTATAATCATTAAAACAATTAAACGTCAATTAATGATAATTCCGCGATCATTGATTTGATTTATTTTAATACTGATAATTCCTGAATTGAGATCCTTGGATTCACACACGTGTCTAGGAGAAAGAGAATCAGGTAGAAAGAATCATGGTTTATAACTAATGAAGGAGATGATGAAGACAACATAGAGAAGGATCTAATCGTGAGGTGGAACTAGCCAGACATGGAATTTGGAGGTGGCCGTGGGGATATGTGAAACTTTGCTCACTACCAACTCCCCCGACAGCCACACCCTAAACAAACCCTACATCTAGAATCGGTCATTAAAAATTCCTAAAATCACTTTTTTTAACCGTAAAGTGAAGGCGACAGTGCCTTTTGATTTTGCTTTTTAAGGTAGAAAGTTGAAAAGGAAAACTGATGAATTGAATGTGGTCTTTCAGTCAATGGATAGGGTATAGGTGGTCGCGTGTATAAAAAAGTGAAGAGAGTAGGTGTTATGGCGGTGACCGGCAACCACCCACCGGTCACCACCGGTCAGCATCACCACCACCGGTCAAAGGCCGAAGCCTCACCGGCCACCGGCCACCGGTCAGCATCACCACCACCGGTCAGCATCACCACCACCGGGCAGAATCGCCACCGGTCACAGCACCGGCTGTAGCACCACCGGTCACCCCCTTCACCGGAGACCGCTGTACACCACCGGTCACCCACTTCACCGGAGAACGCTGTACACCACCGGAGCACCACTATACACCACCGGTCACCTCCTTCACCGGAAACCGCTGTACACCACCATCTACACCTCCAACCTCACAGCCCCCCACTCACCCGACCACTTCACAGCCACCTCCCCCACCACTTTCACCACCCCCCCCCCCACCAGACCCCTTCACATCCAACCACCAACACCACTGCACTGGCCCCCAACACCACTGCACCGCCACCCCCCTCACCCAACCCCTTTACAGAATTTGGTTTTCTTCTATATTTTTTATATATTTTGTATATTTATATATATATATATATATATTATTTTTGATATTTTTTATCTAATATTTGGAAAAAAATTCTCAAGTGAATGAAATTTTTATGTGATTAAGAGATTAGATTAACATTTTGATTAGATATTACCACTTATTGTCAAAGGAATTTAGGCGTTTAAAGGTATTATTATATTTTATTTTATATATATTTAACACTACAACACATCTTTTTTAAGAAAGAGTTTTATTTTTCTTTCGCACCACCCACCCACCTACTTCACCCTGTCACCGTCAACCCAACATCACACGACAACGGCCGGGTCTTCATTTGGTAAAATAATTCCATCCATTTTGGTAAGATCGTTTCATCCCGGGTTTTCATTTTTGGTTTTAGATTGCTGCTTCCTCATTATCTGATATATTGCTGAGTCTTGAGTTGTTTTTGCATTTCTGTTGAATCTGTCTGTGCATTTATAGTGCTGCTTTTCTATTTTAAGGTGTTTTCCGTGTGTTGTGGCTATTTTGTGAAATTGGACTGTTTTTTTTGTGTTACGGAGGGTTAGTGAGGTATAATAGGTAACAGGAGCCATTACACTGTCGTGAGATCATTTTGGGTGAAGAGAGGTGCTTCTACAGGGAGAAATGGTTATAGACTGCGAGTGGCATCGTGGAATGTAGGCACCCTTACTAGTAAGTTATTAGAGTTAATAGATGTGCTGAAGAGATGTAGGGTTCAGATAGCGTGCCTTCAGGAGACTAGATGGCGGGGTGGGAGAGCAAAAGAGTGCAATGGTTATAACTGTGGTATTCAGGGTCAGATGGTATAAAAAATAGAGTAGGTTTTCTAGTTGCTAAAGAACTTCAGGATAATGTAGTGGAGGTGAGAAGATACGATGATAGACTCATGTTGTTAAGAATAATAATAGGGGATGAGGTAGTGGCACTTGTTAGTGCGTATGCACCACAACTTGGATTAGGGGAAACGGAAAGAAATAAGTTCTGGAAGACTTTAGATCACGTTATGGGAGAGATACCTAGAGAAGAAAAAATATGCATAGGAGGAGATTTCAATGGGCATATCGGTAAGGATAATGATAATTCCCGTCGGTTCATGGAGGGTTTGGGTATGGTCTGAGGAATGATGGCGGGAGGGAGCTCCTTGAATTCACTTTAGCGTATGACCTAGGCATCATAAATTCATTTTTTAAGAAAAGAGACTCGCATCTAATCACGTTTAGTAGCGGCGGGAGACACACGCAGATAGACTATCTGCTGATGAGGGGAGAAGACTGTAACTCGTGGAAGGACTGTAAGGCAATCCCGGGAGAGACAGTAGTCACTCAATATCATATGTTGGTGGCTGATCTACGCGTGAAGAGAGCAATTGTCCAACCAACTAAGAGAACTAGACCTACGATCAGATAGGGCCAACTCAAAGACAAAAAGATTACTATCTTTAGAGATAAGGTCATACCAATGATCCAAACTGGGCCACAGGAAGACGCAAACCAAATGTGGGAGGATATGGCAACTACAGTTATTCAAGCAGCTAAAGAAACTCTTGGACTTGCAAAAAATAGGTCAGTAGGTCATAAGGAAGCCTGGTGGTGGAATGAAAATGTACAGGAGAAGGTAAGAATTAAACAACAGAGTTTTAGAGACCTTTTACACTGTAATAATGACGAAGAACGAGCAGAGCTAAAGGATAAATACAAGGAGGCTAAGCGAGAGGCGAAAAAGTCTGTGTCAGAGGCAAAGAACATAGCGTACGAGAGAATGTATAAGCGATTAGAGACGAAAGAAGGAGAAAATGACATGTTTAAGATTGCCAGAGCAAGAGAAAGTGGAAGACAGGACCTGAGAATGGTGAAGTTTATAAAGGCTACCGATGGAACGGTCTTGGTGAAGGAGAATGACATCAAGGTGAGATGGAAAACCTACTTCGATAACCTTTTCAACGGAAGGAACCCTAACCAACAAACTGCGATCGATAAAACAACTCAACCAAACCAACAAAACAAGTGTTATTGTAGAAGCATCACAGTCGATGAAGTTACGAGAGCGCTAAAGAAAATAGGAAGGGCTAAGGCGGTGGGGCCAGACAACATACCGACTGAAGTGTGGAAGTGCCTGGGAGACGAGGCCCTGAAATGGCTAACAGACTTATTCAACATTATCTTCAAAACAATAAGGATGCTAGAGTAATGTAGAAGCAATGTCATAGTTCTCATATATAAGAAAAAAAGGAGATGTCCAATGTTGTGCAAATTACAGGGGAATAAAGCTATTGTGTCACACGATGAAACTATGGGAAAGAGTTATTGACACGAGAATTAGACGAGAGACTCAGATAGCGGTAAACCAGTTTGGATTTATACCAGGACGCTCTACAACAGAAGCCATACACGTCATAAGAAGGATAATGAAGAAATATAGAGAAAAGAAAAGGCACCTCCATATGGTATTCATTGACCTAGAAAAAGCATATGATAGTGTGCCGCGTCAACTCATTTGGGAAAGTCTACGACTTAGAAGGGGACCAGAGAGGTATATCAAAATAATAATGGATATGTATGAAGGGGCAAAAACGTGTGTGCGAGTACCAGTCAGAGACACAGACTTTTTCCCGGTGCAACTGGGACTACACCAAGGATCGGCATTGAGCCCATTTCTCTTCATAATAGTGTTGGACGAGATCACCAAGTCTATACAAGAGCCAGTCCCGTGGTGCATGCTGTTTGCGGATGATATTGTCTTAATATCAGAATCTAAAACGGTGGTTAACGAGAGATTAGAAGAGTGGAGAGCAGCACTAGAGCGCAGAGGCTTAAGGATAAGTCGCTCTAAGACGGAATACATGCTTTGTAACTTTGGTGGTGAGGCTGAAGAGGACACCCAAATCAGTATCCAGGTATGACGGTACCACAAACGTCTAGGTTCAAATACCTGGGCTCGTACATACAGGACGACGGAGAGATACACAGCGATGTAGCTCACCGCGTGCAATCAGGATAGTGCAAATGGAGAGCAGCATCAGGGATCCTGTGTGATAAGAGGTTCCCAGCAAAGCTAAAGGGAAAACTATACAGAGTGGTCGTACGTCCAGCTATGTTATACAGAACAGACTGTTGGGCCATAAAGAAATTGCACCAGAGACAAATAGAGGTCGCGGAAATACGAATGCTGAGGTGGATGTGTGGACACACAAGATTGGATCGAATAAGAAGCGACGTGTTTTAACAGAAGCTAGAGGTGGCTTGTATCACAGATAAAATACGAGAGGGAAGATTAAAATGGTTTGGGCACGTAAAGCGGAGGCCGATGGTAGCACACGTTAGAGCAGTAGAGAACATCAACATAGAGGGTAAGAGGAGTAAGGTAGACCTAGGTTGACTTAGGACGAGATAATTAGACGAGATATGGTAGAATTGCACCTCTCTGAGCACATGATCGAGGATAGGAGTGCGTGGAGGCGTAGAATTAAAATTAAGTACTTTTAGCGGGATCTGTGGATAGGAAGGGTAGACGTACACTTTTTGCGGGACCCCTGTTTTCCTCATTCTTCCCTTATACGCTATTCTTGCTGCTTATTTGATGTACGCACGCCCTAAGTATTTATGTCTTTGATATCTGTGTGTTGTATGCTGTATATTATGATTGCTATTGTTATTGATCTCGTTAGTGAGCCGGGGGTCTCTTCAGAAGCGGTCTCTCTATTCCCAAGATAGAGGAAAGACTAGCCTCCATCTACCCCTCCCAGACCCTGCACTTGAGTGGGATTTACTGGGTATGTTTGTTTGTTTATTTGATTGATTTGTTTCTATTGTTATTTTTTATCATCTTACATTACTATATACCAGTTTATATCTAGATATTATTTTTTGATTAAATCTTAGATGTGAATATTAGAGGAGAAAATAGCCATTGGGGAATAGGGGTCCGTTGATCTTTAGTTGGTTGGAAAATATCAAGGATATACTTTTTTTTTCAATTTGACTCTTCTAACTCATGTGGAAAAGTTAATGAAAAAGAGAGAACAAAGAATAAGATAGGGTCCTAATATAGGACACCCTCTTAGATAAATCGACACCCCCTTATGTCACGTATGGGTCCATATGCG
Organism: Flaveria linearis; assembly: GCA_024085815.1. NCBI lineage: Eukaryota > Viridiplantae > Streptophyta > Magnoliopsida > Asterales > Asteraceae > Flaveria > Flaveria linearis. The sequence continues at coordinate 27,040,770 of CM044015.1, forward strand.
GCGTAAAGGGTCGAAAGCACTAAAAACGACGAAAATTCAGGGGGGGCTGTGACATCCGGTAGTTTCCCGTTACCAAACTCCGTTAGTATCGTTAGGTCTTGCATACACGTGTCATGAGCACACACTAGTTGTCGTTGAACGTTGGTGACTTAATAATAATTAAATGATAAACTAATAATAATTTAACCAATAATGTGATTATTAGATTATGCTTATGTGTTTACACGATTTAAACATTATTTGTGAATTTTACCATGTAACGTGTCAACGTGTTATATTTATTTCGTGTATTTTGTGACTAGTGAAAATTATACATGATTATTATTGTTGATTAATAATGTCAGTATTTTGTAGTTAAAAGTGTTAAAAAGAAAGCTAACAAGACTAATTTTTACCAAAGGTAATTAAAGGAGGGTTAAATGGTAATTATAATTAAATTAATTAAACAATATAACCCAACCCTAATCCCCCACCCCTATTCGGCTGCGACTTCACCTCCAACACCCCTCATCATTCGATTTTGATCCAATAACAAGCACCAAGCATCAATTTTGATTAGTTTCAAGAGTTAGCAAGTGTTAATCATCATCCTTACACGTTTTAAGGTGAGTTTCTAGTAAGATTTTCATAGTTTTGATCCATGTTAAACCCTAATTTGAAAATCATATGAGAAAGTCGCAATTGATGATGATTGATGATGATTAATGATGATATGATGTTAATTGTGATGTACTGTTGCTAGATTATGATGATTTGGGCAAGAAATCCATGACCTAGTTCATACCTTACCCAAAATAGTAACTTTTGATCATGAGATTGTGCAATTGAAGTGTTGGTCCATTGATGATCGACAAAAGTGCTAATGATGATAAATGACAATCAAATCCCACTGAAATAACAATCCAAACACTAATCTATGAAAGAGTTTCAATATAAAACTATTTTATATTAAAGAAGAATCAAACAAACAAGACTCAAAGATAAGAAATGATGATTCCAGCCAACAAACACTTGCAACAACAGATTACAAAGTATATTCTCAAATTAGGGTTGTGCAAAACTTGCAACAACAGATTACAAAGTTTCATATATATAGTTAACATAGTTTCGCTGACAGTTTCGCTGGGTAGTGAAAGCTCTCCTCTTCCACGTTGCTGGAAAGGGCTTAGCCGCCTTTGGACAAGGACCCTTGGACCATTTACCTGTTGGGTTTGTTAGACTCATTATCAAAGTAGTTTAACCATTTAAACATGAAAAACGTAGCGGAATAAAACCTTAATATTATGTTTTGTAATCTAAAAATTAAGGTATATAATATAACATCAACAAACCCAAGAACATAGGATCAAATATATGTGAATAAACTAGCTATCAAGAATGAAAAACAACCAAAACATCAACCATGAAACTACCTTTCAGGAGTAGCTGAAAAACGGAAGTTATGATAAAGTTGATGATGTTCTTGAATGACCAAAACACCAAGGAGAGGTGTCCTCAAGCTCCCATACCCACAAGCATCAAGCAAAGACCCTTCTTGCTAGGATTTGTATACCAAAAATGACCAAGAATGCTGCTGGAAACCACCTTCCAGCCGTGAGTTTCTTTAAAGGGGAAGAGTTTTCTTGGTCACTTTTGCATGTAAGAGAGAGATAATGGAGAAGAGTGTGCAACTAGTTAATGTTATGTCATGTTCCAAGACAACAACAAAGACATAAAGCCCCTTTAGGGGCGGCCGAATTTTGCTTCAAAATGGGGTTTCCCCCTATTTTTTAATCCTCCATTTTATGTTAACTAGTTATTGAATAAGTTATATAATTAACATTTTAATTATAACTTATACATACTTTTATTACTTGATGTTATTTAACCAATTTAAATAACACTACAAATAATACCCATGAATAAAATATCCTTATAAGTTGTTCTATCTCATATACAACTTATTTAGAAAACCCATTTTTCTAAATTGGTGTAATTATTTAACTGCATGATCATATCATCAATTAAATATTAATTGGTGTTTGCTAAGCTTGTTATTGGGTATGACCCGACTTGGATCATAACGTACTAACCACATCAATGTTCTATGTGTCTTGGGCATAAAGAATCCAACAATCTCCCACTTGCACAAGATTCATAGAAGATTGATGCAAGTAGTAAATACCACCTAACAATGGTTTACTACCCTTAATACGCATGACTAAAAGCCATTCAATAACATCATCCCCTTCAAGTATCCAACTTGAAATGATTTAGGTGAATCAATCATTTATCCATTTGTTTCAGATGTCATGTTAAATCCAAGGACACAGAATGATCATTCCTTGTTGATTTAACTTAATCAGGCCTTAGACATCTTGCTCTCAACGAATAAGAGGAACAAATTCCATCTTGACTACATACGTTTCTCACAATCACCTCATGTCATACATGATCATAGCCTTATGTACTGTCCATTATTTCAGAGCAGTGAAGAACTAGCTCAAGGCATAACACTTTAGTGAATATCAAAACCCAATATGTATCTCAGGTCAGAGGATACCAAATGATATTCGCCTTTACTCAAATTTACTTATGATCAATCAAGCAGATTCCATGTAGTAAAATTTTAGACGCGGTCAGTCCAATATTCGTATCCCACAAATATCTATGAACTTTGGCAGCAACCAATTGCTTTATATTCATGCCTTATGAATATCCACCAATCCATGTTCATAATAGTCTTACGTTCATATATGTTCCCACAAACATGACCGACTATGGACATTTAGAATAATAAACATATTCATGGATGTCTACATGCTAAAAGGAACATAACTCAGAACATCACAAATATATGAAAGAGTTAAATATTACATTGTTCCAAACTTTTAAATACTAAACAGATCAATTCCAATCACTAGAATATCGAAGTGCTAAGGCACAAGTATGACTTTCATGCTTTGCCCTTTCAAGGAGCTTCGTGAGTGGATCCGCAATATTTTGATCGGTGTGAACTTTACGAATACATATCTTTCCCTTTTCAACTTCATCCCTTGTGTAGTTGAATCTCCGCTCAATGTGTCTAGTCTTTTTATGTGCACGGGGTTCCTTGATTTGTGCAATCGCACCCTCGTTATCACAAAAGATTTCTAGGGGGTCTTGAATGGTAGAGACCACCCCTAGATCAGTGATAAATTTCTTTATCCATGCAGCTTCCTGAGCTGCTAATGAGGCGGCTATGTATTCGGATTCTGTAGTGGACAATGCTATCACGTCTTGTTTTGAACTCTTCCAGGACACTGCTCCTTCATTCATAATGAATACATACTCCGATTATGATCGAGAATCATCTCGATCAGTTTGGAAACTGTGAAGTCGCTGGATCAGTAAACATCCGAGCATGTTCTTGACGGAAGGATAAATAACAACAATAACCAAAAGTCAATCAATAACACGAACAATAATTGAATGATTTCATTGATAAAACATAACGATTTTAAGCTCGTTACAACTTAAGAATCAAGACTCTTGGCAAGGGGAGATCGAGCATGATCTCCCCTCTCATCCGGCAGCACCTAGGACCCGGGCAGACTTCCTCTCAAAACCCTTAGGTTTCTATACATTGAAACTGGTATATATAGGCTTCGGCCCATATCAGATGCGACTGGGCCCATTCGTGCGATTGGACCATGCGTATGGTTCAATCGTACGACTGGACCATGCGTATGGTTCAATCGTACGACTGGACCATTCTTATGGTTCAGTCTTATGAATGCCCCAATCGCATCTCTCAGTCGCACGACTGGTCCATTAGCATGGCTCAGTCGTACGACTGAGTCTTATTCGCATATGCTCCTGCGAATGACCCAGTTTCATGTGTTTATAAGGTGTATAACATTAAGCCTAGACTATTCGTCAAGAGACGGACACACTATATATGACAATATATGCTCCAAAAGAAACTCGCATCTGTGTAACCCATTACAATGAGTTCCTCTTCATCAGATCCGTATATTAGAAACATATCCTTAGTCCTCCTAAGGTATTTCAATATACTTTTAACAGCCATCCAATGGCTATTACCTGGATTGTGCTAATATCTGCTTGTCATGCTTAACACGCATGACACGTCCGGTCTAGTGCATATCATCGTATACATGATGGATCCTATAGCAGACACATATGGGATGTCCTTCATTCGATCTTGCTCAGCCTTTGAACTTGGGCATTGAGATGTACTCAATATTGTTCCTCTTTGAATAGGTACCATACCTTTCTTAGAGTTTCCCAAACTTGATTGTCATACATGGATTGCATCTCTACGTTCATGGATTCCAGCCATTTGTCACAATCCGAATTGGACATTGCATCATGGTATGTAGTTGGCTCATCGAAGTCAACCACGTAGCATCCATTCATGAAAAATCCATATCTTTCAGGTGGAATGCTAACTCTACCAGATCTGCGAACGTTTTGTGTGTATTGATCAACCTCTTGATCATCATCAACAACCTCTTGTTGATTGCTAGTGTCAACCAAACATGTATCGGCTTGTGGATCTTGATCCTCATCAAATCCCACTGTTCTATATGTTATTCCTTCCATAAGGAACTTAGCTTCCAAGAACTCTGCCTTTCGAGCAATAAATACTTTTTGCTCTGTTGGATCAAAGAAGTAGTATCCTATACAGTCTTTGGGATATCCAACAAATATACACTTAGTAGATCGACTTTCCAACTTGCTTTTGGGTGTTTAGCTTAACATAAGCTTCAGAACCCCATACTTTTAAATATGATAGCAATAGAACTCTTCCATGCCATATTTCAAAAGGTGTCGAATCCACTTTCTTGGTCGGGTCCATATTCAAAATACGAGCTGCGGAGAGCAATGCGAAACCCCAAAATGATAGAGGTAGTGAGCTTACAGCTATCATAGATCGAACCATATCCAATAAGGTTCGGTTTCTCCTTTCACACACACTATTATGTTGTGGTGTTCTGGGTGGAGTAAGTTGTGAGATGATCCCACAACTTCTTAGATGATCCTGAAAAGCCTCACTGAGGTATTCACCTCCTCTATCTGAATGAAGAACTTTGATAGATTTTTTGAGTTGATCTTCTACTTCATTCTTAAAGATTTTGAACATTTCAAAAGCTCCATATTTATGTGTCATCAAGTACACATACCCATAGCGACTGTAATCGTCGGTAAAGGTAATGAAGTATCCTTCACCATTTCTTGTTATTGTCTTAAAAGGATGACATACATCCGAATGTATGATTCCAAGTAAGTCTTTTGCCCTCTCGTTAGTACCACTAAAGGGCGACTTGGTCATCTTACCTTGTAAACAAGATTCACACTTATCAAATGAACCATTTTCATTTGTTTTCAAAAGACCATTCATTTGTAGTGTTTGAATCCGATTCTTGTTTATGTGACCAAGACGACAATGCCAAAGATATGAATCACTTAAACCCATTTTAAGTTTCTTGGTGCTTGTTTGGTATAATGAGTTATTAAAGGATGAATCATGATGAACCAATTCATAGATACCATTAAAAGGCATAGCCTTAAAATAAAATACATCATCCATACAAACATAAATACCATTGTTTAAAACTTTAAATCGTAACCATATTGTTTTAAAGGGAAATAGAAATTATGTTCCTAGTCAAACTAGGAGCATACAAAATGTTTTTAAGAACAACTTCCAAACAATTTGAAAGTTTCAAAATATAATCTCCTTGGGCTTCGACATCAACTTTTGCTCCGTTGCCCATGTTGAGACTCGTGTCTCCCTTTCTGAAGTGCTTATTTCTTTTGAACCCCTGTAACAAATTGCATATGTGAGTTTGACATCCAGTATCCAATACCCATGTGTTTGAAGAGATAACATTTAAACCAATATGAATCATGAAAGTTGTACCTGAGGTTTGCCCAGCATCCCTCTTGTTTCTCAACTGTTTGAGATAGGTTGGACAATTCTTCTTCCAATGTCCTATCTCACCACACTCAAAGCATGGATCGTTCTCCGTTACCTTAGGCTTCTTAAGCTTAGGCTTTGGAGGTTCCGCTTTAGCCTTTCCATTCCCCTTGCCTTTGATGAACCCTTTCCTTTGGCAATATTTGCCTTGGGATCGGGGAATGGCCTTTTCTTATAGCCTCCCTCATTGATCGAGAGAACAGGTAGAACCTTTCTACCTATCCCCGCCCCGACTGTTTTGAGCATTGCGTGAAGCTCACCAATGCTCTTGTCTCATCCGCTCATATTGTAATTTATTATGAACGTCTCAAACTTTTTAGTTAGGCCCTTAAGGATCAAATCCGTGGCCAACTCCTTTGAGACGGGACAGTTAAGCCTCTCTAGGCGATCAATGTGGCTTTTTATTTTAAGTACATAAGATGATACCGGTTGGGTTTCTTCCATGTGACACGTGTGAAGCGCTCGAACCGTTTCGAAGCGCTCTACCCTAGCTTGTTGAAGGAACATTTCCTTCAACTGGGTAATCATGTCATATGCCCCATGATGCTCCAAATCCTTTTGGAGTTCGGGAATCATAGTGCCCAACATGAGGCAGGAAACCTGCATGGAATCCTTACTGTACTGAAGCCAATCGTTATAGGCCTCAACATCCTCGGGGTCGGGTTGGTCAAGAATGGGATCGTCAAGGACATAGGCCTTTTTCTCTTGCTTGAGAACAATTCTCAAGTTTCAAAACCAGTCCATAAAATTATTATGGTTAAGACGATCCCTCTCTAAGATAGTTCTTAGCGATAGGGTATGGACGGTCGGGGTGGTAGCATTATTGTTTGTGGCCATTTCTACAAAATTTACAAAGTTTATATTAGTATTTCTGAAAAATTATATTTTAATCATTAATACCATTTTATGTCTCATAGACAATTAATAATTAAAACCTAGAATCCAACGTTACATTTAAATGATGGTTAGGTGACCTTTATCCCATTATTTAAATTAACAAGGTAGTAAACACTTTGACAATTACAACCTTTTGCAATTTCTGGCCTTATGGGATCGGTTAAACATCCTATGTTTAGTTGGCATGTTTAATCCCATCAACACCATTGTATGCCATGCTTCGGTGACCCTATACACATGGTTTCCAATTCAAGTCGTTCTACTTACACACACGTGTGAGTTTACACATACAAGTGAGTAGGTGACCTTTATCCCATAAATACGTTAAGCCCACCTCAAAACACAAGTTCCCTAAAAGTGGTTAGGTGACCTTTATCCCACAAATAGTTCTCAAGTGATTCGAGTGTCGTGTAAAAGAATGGTGTTAAACTTGTTTCCAATGGGATTTTAGTTTTCATTAATTCTAGTTTTGAAAACTCTATGTACCTTGTATTTGTATGCTTTCAAATACATGGTACCCTATGGTTCTCTTTTTAGTAAAACCCCCTTTTATTAAAATCATTAATCCTTTTAATAACCTTTTTTAATCACTTAATGATTAGGAACCATAAATTTTCAGCTTGTTTTGTTTGTCAATAAGTTTGTTATGCACATCCAAATATCAAACAACCATCATATAACAAACAACCAAACAAGCATAATGATACAATCACAAATGCATAACCATAGCCACTAAGTTTACCACACTTGTTTGCCATCACAAGTGTTGTCATTTGGTCTTTCCTAAGGGTTAATTACAACACAAAAGTTAGGATCTCCAAAGAACACCACTTGAACTTGCATCCAAATGCTTCAAGCCCTTCTCTTTGTGTCTTCCCTTTATGCTTCCAACTTGTGCATCTTCTTTTACAAAATTTATATCCTAATACGAATTTTCTAATAAAAGAAAATACACTTAATCTATCTATTACATCACTATTGAATGAATAAATAAATTAAAACCATTAACAAGCACAAAAGAATAATATTACAACCCATAGAAAGAAATCAACCAAAACAAACATTCATCCAAAACCAAATCAACACAAGGTCAAGGCTAGGTTATGCACCAATATGAAAAAACATATACAACATTCAATTACCAAAATAAATCCCCATTTAACCCTAAATTTTCAGCCAACATAAACCAAGAATTTAGGGTTTTTGTCCAAACAAAATATAATCGACCATTTGACATCTTTCTTTCAAGGTTTAATCATAAGCATGTAAGATATAACCTTGAAAGATTGGAGATTCATCATATCATCACAAAACAACCGTTATTAGGTTGTTAAAGTCCCATAAAACCAATTTTACAAGGACATAAGAAGCTAGTAATCCACATATCCGGCTCTAGATGCCAATGTTGGGTTTGTTAGACTTATTATCAAAGTAGTTTAACCATTTAAACATGAAAAACGCAGCGGAATAAAACCTTAATATTATGTTTTGTAATCTGAAAATTAAGGTATATAATATATCAACAAACCCAAGAACATAGGATCAAATATATGTGAATAAACTAGCTATCAAAAATGAAAAACAACCAAAACATCAACCATGAAACTACCTTTCAGGAGCTGCTAAAAAACGGACGTTATGACGAAGTTGATGATGTTCTTGAACGACCAAAACACCAAGGAGAGGTGTCCTTAAGCTCCCATACCCACAAGCATCAAGCAAAGACCCTTCTTGCTAGGATTTGTACACAAAAATGACCAATAATGCTGCTGGAAACCACCTTCTAGCCGTGAGTTTCTTCAAAGGGAAGAGTGTTCTTGGTCACTTTTTGCATGTAAAAGAGAGAGAAGGGAGAAGAGTGTGCAACTAGTTAATGTTGTGTCATGTTCCAAGACAACAACAAAGACATAAAAGCCCCTTTAGTGGCGGCCGAATTTTGCTTCAAAATGGGGTTCCCCCATTTTTTAATCCTCCATTTTATGTTAACTAGTTATTGAATAAGTTATGTAATTAACATTTTAATTATATAACTTATACACACTTTTATTACTTGATGTTATTTAACCAGTTTAAATAACATTACAAATAATACCAATGAACAAAATATCCTTATAAGTTGTTCTATTTCATATACAACTTATTTAGAAAACCCTCTTTTCTAAATTCGTGTAATTATTTAACTACATGATCATATCATCAATTAAATATTAATTGGTGCTTGCTAAGCTTGTTATTGGGTATGACCCGACTTGGATCATAACGTACTAACCACATCAATATTCTATGTGTCTTGGGCATAAAGAATCCAACATTACCCGACCTCTCTATCCAGTTTTTTTCCTTCAACGACTCTAAGAAATAATGGTCTCGAACATAGGGGAATTCAGATGAAAGCTCCGATCCTTGAATGAACGACTTGAGTAAACGGGGGCAAAGCAAGGGAAAGAGAGGTGAGTGACGCCAAGGGAAATTCCAGCACGAAAGCAAGTGTTGTTATCACACTTCCGTCCTGTCTGATTGATTCACCTTTGATTATTCAATCAAGGAAGTAGAGTCAACGGCCTTTGAAGAAAGATGACTTCTATTTTAAGATATTGAGTTGGACAGTAAAAATATATAGAATATATAAAAATATATAAAAAGAAAAATAAAAATATATAAAATAAAATAAAAGGCCAAAAAGAAGAGCAAAAACAGAGGAGATGTCTTCCTCATAGGCCATTGACTATCTATCCCGGAGTCTTTCTCTCCGTCAAATGGACTCTCTCTTTCTTGAACAAGCATGGTTTTTTTTGCAGTTAGAATCTTGCTCTCAGTTAATCCCTCTTTGCTCTCATTAGAGACCTCTTCTAGAACTTCACGAAGTAAGTTATGTCTTTCTTCTTCAGATAGGGTTGGCTTGCTTTATCCAGCTTCCCTCCTTCAGAACTGAAAATAATTTCTATCGACCGATCTAAACACCCGAAAACCTTACCGGATTCTGGCAACTATGAATCTCATGGAGAGTTCGATCTATTAGGTTCTTCTATTTTTTCAGAAAAGAAACGAGAGACAATAAAACATCTTTTATTACGATTAAAAGGACCAATCTCAAATAGACCAAGATCCAATTTCGGGTCATTTCTTGGTGAACATGGTCTGCCAGAATCTCTTTGATCCCTTCATTTATGTGCCAGAATAAAGAGAGATTTGGTAGGAAAGCGGATGAGACTTTTTTAGAAACTGTCCTGACCAATACCTTAGATTCACCCGGCTGCGAAACACAGTTTCGCCGGGTGATCTAAGTCAGCTGACTTCCAGCGAAACTATAGTTTTGCTGGTAGTTTTGCTGGGTCAGTTAAAACTATTACAAAACTAAAACTAACTACTATTTACATACAATAAACAAACTAACATAAATCCTATTACAAATAAAGTAAAAGAACAAACAAACTAACTAAGGTGAGTCCATCCTATACTTGATCTTCAATACTCCCCCTAGGTTAGATCTCACCGGCTTCATCTTAATTCTCCTCTTTAGCTCCAGCCTGGTCTCCCCTTCACCTTCATCTTCTTTGGCTTTCTCTGATTCTTGCTGTTCACTCCAGCCTTTTCCAATGCATCATCTGCATCTTTGGCAGTCTCTTCTTCAGCATGTGCACTGGCTTGAAGTAACTGCTTAGTCAGATCCTGTAAATCATTTCTCTGTTAGCTCCCTGACTTCAGCTCTCACTCCCCTTGCTTTGTTAGCTACTCTCATAAATAGACTGGCTTCAGTCCTTGTTTCAGCTCCAGCTCCTGCTTTAATATGATTGTCACACAAAACCTTTAGATCCTCATCTCCAAACAAAAACACCACCATTGGATCAAACATCTGATCTCCTGATCACCCTTAATCCTTATCATAGCTTCCCATGTATTATTATTATAAAACCACTTGACAAAATCTTTTAGCATCGGGGGAAATGGATTGGGCACACATACTCTATTAACAGTCTTTGTAGGCTTTAATTTTAACATAATCTTGCATTTGCCTGTGGCCTAATCCAAGTCCTTCTTGGACCTCCTTCTCTCGGGCTTCATATAACCAAAGGCTTTAAAATTGTCGTTCAGCCCCTTATTAATCTCCTTCTCCAACAACATAGCCCTCTCACTGGCATCAGCATCTATGAAAGTGATCTCAGCTAACCTCCTCAAATCCCACCTAGGCAAGGTCTTAAATGCATTCCTCTTGTTCAGATAATAGATCTTTCCACCCATCCTCTTAATCATAAACAGTTTGAGCTCAGCATTGTATTTCCAGCTTATGATTTTCTTGTCAGCATCTTTCTTACTGGCCTCTTGAATGTTTTGAAACAGGGGAGTTATCTCCTCTGGTTCTTTCTCTTTTTCGAACCAATCCTGCTGATCTAGCTCAATCACGTCATCTTTTGTCGACCCTTGCTAAGCCATATATGTTACATGCCTCTCATCCACCTCATAATACTCTGGTTCTAAGATGTAGTCAACAAGTTGCTCATCATCCTCTTCTTCTTCATCGACTAGCCTCATATCAGGCTCTTTCCTATTATCTTTATTGCCCCTATCCACATTCACCTCCTCACCAATCAAATCCTTATCAACATCAAACCTCAAGTTAAATTCAGCTTCAAATATTTTAGTTCCACAAAGATCCACTATTTTCTCTACCCCACTGGCTTCAACACCTACATCAACATCACCAGAATTTTCACCTACATCAAAATCACCAACATCTTCACCTACATCCTCAGTACCAGCTTCATTGGCGTCAACATCAAAGCTTGTGTCTACAGCTCCACTTGAGCCCTCTTCTGCCTTTGATGAACCTCCAACATTGAGAAATTCATACTTTGAAGCATCAGTTAGATCATTTAGCTCTACTTCAGATCTTTAATTTGGCAGGCCAGCCACTGCTTTTAACTCGTTCAGCTCTTTAATATTGTCTTAACCAATTCCTGCTGGTCTATTACCATTTTCTTCAAACCCTCAATCAATACATCCTTTGCCTTCTCCCGTATCTCTTGATTCACCAACTTGGTCTTTATCATGCTTAGTTCATTTTCAGTGAAGCATTGACATTTATGGTCACATCTTGATCAAGATCAGACGTGGCATCTTTCCTATCCGCTTGTTCTGAGAAAGCCTGCTGTCTGTGCTTTGTTCTTCTTTCAGACATGTTTGCAGGTTCATTTTCCTCAGCCATCCTCTTACTCCTCCTTTCCTTTTGTGCTCTCACCTCTTCAACCACCTCATTAACTTCCTCTTCAAAATCATACTCTTTTTCTTTCACACACCGTTTTCTCTTCTTTATAGATTCTTCTTGTCTCACCCTATTCTCCTTAGCATTCTTGTTCTCAGACTTAATCACCCTTCTAATATAGTTCCACCTCTTAAGTGGATACATATTTTCCCATAAGTGAGTGATCTTTCCACTGAAATCATGTCTGATTGCAGAACAATCAGCAAAAGTCCTTGCATTCATTTGTGCCAATCTTTTGATTTCTCTATGTCTTGGCATATTTGGGTTTAGATCCTCAATCAACATTTGGATGAATCACAGGCATAGCAACCACTTATCTTTCTTCAGGGCCATGATATTTTCAGTCATGCAGTCAAAGATTAGTTTTGCAATATTGGCTTTTTGACCTCCGTAAAATATGATCATTGCCCTAGCCCAGTGTATGTTCAACCAGTCTGATTCTCCTTTCTGTGATCCAGACACATGATAAAGACATGCGCTATATATCTGCATTCTTTATACATAAGAGATTTCTTTATTTCCTTCTTAGAGCCAAACGGGGGCCCTTCATACCTGATACTTCTGAAAGCGTCTAGAGCTTGGCTATCAGAAAGCACCATCTCTGGCCCACAATCATCCTCAAGATGAAGTACTCTGGCAATAGTATCCGCAGTGATGACAATGTCATGCCCTTCAATCCTAGCAACAATTCAGTTGGGCACAGATCCAACATCATACTCTGCTGATCTCTAGAATTCTCTCACGTGAAGATCATAGATGGTAGGCACATGTGAAATAGTATAGAAAATAGGATATTGCCTTAACCATCTGATATAGTCTCTAAATCCCACAACTTTTGGATTCCCGTCATCAAGAATAGCCACTATAGCCACTATGTTGAACTTGTCGTCAAACTTTAAGTTTGCCATGTCAACTGAAATAGAAACACACAAAGATTAGTGAAAAGGATATACACAGTGAAAGACAAAAAAATAATAATGAAATGTAAGATTTTTGGCTAGTTTCGCTGGCAGCGAAACTGTAATTTCGCTCGGCGAAACAGTTAGTTTTGTTGTCAAGAAACCATAGATTCGCTGATGATAAAACATAGATTCGCTAAGTTTAAGTTATTGAGTTATGTGCATTAGTTGTTTACTAGTTTCACTGACAACTTATTTTCTAATTTAGCCTAAGAGAAACTATATTTCGCTATTAGTTTCGCTTAGGATTAAACTCAGGAAGTCATACCGGGTGAATCTATAGTTTCACTGAAATTTTTCCAGCGAAACTGTCACTTGTGCTCGGACAGCACAATGTTACAGTTTCGCTCAAAACCATGAACTTTCGTTCAGTTTCGCTCGAAACCATGAACTTTCGTTAAGTTTCGCTGAAGTATCTCATAGTTTCGTTGAATGAAACTGTAACTTTTCCACTTTAGCAAAACAAGATTCGGCTCTTAAATTAACCGAAAGTGAACCGATTAAACCTTAGAACAAAGTCGCCTAACAAACCTAAGTACAAATCAGTCGATTATTTCATCAAACAAGACTCAGTACAAGATTTGACCGAGATATGCCGAGGAAACTAGGTTTAGACTAAATTCGCACTTATGAGACTCCGATCTCAAACTGTGTAATATATACCACCTAGTTTTGCTGGGAGCGAAACTATAGTTTCGCCCATGCAAAAAGGTTGCTCCTGGTTGAGCGTGACTGCTCGCGAAAGTATAGTTTCGCTCGACGAAACTATAGTTTTGCCTTTTTTTATGTTTATACAAACATTTGTAAAAGATAAAATCCTCACCCTATAATTTCAACTTAAAAGGCAGACAAATAACTAAACTATTATAATATAGAGAAAAATAAAATAAAAGGAAATAAAAAGAAATAAAATATCAAAAGGATATAGTTTGCATCTTTTTCTTGAAGTTTTTCTGAGAATCAAGTCTTGGCGAGATTGCTGATATGTTTGTCCTCTTTAACCCATGCCTTATTCTTTTCAACGAGTGACCTGCAACTGATATTATCATGTTTTAGATTCAATTAAAGAACCTCAGGTAACTTGGTTCCCACAGACATCCGACAAAGAACTTATCTTGTCATCAAGGTTTATTGAGTGTAATCATTGATTTTGCTTGAGTAGTTCATAACTGACATAGATGCATGCATATAATAGCATGATCTTTTGATGTGACACAATAATATACATACTCTATGATGATATCTCCAGGTCTATACCTCCGTATAACAGAGGAGATGTACATCTTATTCCAATAGATGAGAGCTTCAGGTCAATGCTTCCGTATAGTAGAGAAGATCATCTTAGCATGTTGATGAGACCTTCCGGTCAATGCTTTCGCATAGCAGAGAAGATCATCACTCCAGGTCAATGCTCACACATAGTAGAGGAGATAAACACGCATTTTATTATACATAATATACAATTTGGGCTAAGAGATGTTAGACCCAACACAGACTGAGAACAGACTTAAGACAAAAATCAGTCACTCTCAACCAAGTTTTGACGATAAAAATGTCATGAGAATAATCCTTATCACCGAGTTCTTGATCTTTAGTTTAGCTGTACGATCATTGTCTACTTGGTTTTCAGGCTGAGTCTATCATGCATATCTCATCACAAGCCGTTGACCTCTTTTTAACTTCTTTTTCTGGGGGTTCCTGAGAGAACAAAATTGGAAAACACTTTAAAAGTATATTCCCCCCTAATTTTCTATTTACCCTCACGGGCATAGAAATTTATTTTGTTTTTCCATATATAAAAATAGATAAAAAGAAAGATAAAATAAAAAATAAAATAAAATAAGAAGGAATATGGGATATCGGAAATTAACTGACAAATGTAAAAAAGAAAAAATTATTTACAAAAGCAGGACATTTTATTAGGAAAAGAGATTTTCAGAAAGATATTAAACCCAACATAGAGATCAGTTCGTAAAAACGAGGTTTGTCAAATGTTTTAGTGAAAAGATCTGCTCTTTGACTTTTAGTATCAATTGGAATAATATCAATAAACCCCTTTTCCTGAGCATCTCGGATTGCATGAACCCTTGTTTCAATGTGACTGGTTCGAGTGTGACGAATTGGATTTTTGGCAATTCTAATGGCAGCTTCATTATCACAGAAGAGTGGTGTATGAAGAAAATTGATGCCATAATCAATCATCTGATATTGGATCCAAAGCACTTGATAGCAATAGCTTGAGGCAACAACATATTCAGCTTCACCTATAGATAAAGATACAGTTGTCTGCTTCTTGCTTTGCCATGAAACAAGACAATCCCTAAGATACTGGCATCCACCGGTGACTGATTTCATGTTCATCTTGCAACCTCCGTGATCACTGTCAAAATAGGCATGCAAATCAAAGTTTCCTCCTTTGGGATACCGAAGGCCTAAACGGGAGGACCCTTTGAGATATCGAAAGATACGTTTAACAACCTTTTCATGAGATTCCTTTGGATTTGCTTGCTACCGGGCACAGTAGCACACGGTGAAAGTAATATCCGGATGACTCGCAGTGAGATACATGAGAAACCCAATCATAGAATGATAACGATGAGCATCTACGGGTTTCCCATTATCATCTGGAGTTAAGCAAGTTTGAGAAGTGAATAGGGTAAGTTCAAGAGAAGTATCATCCATCTTGAATTTCTTGAGATCTCCAGAACATACTTTTCTTGATGAATCCGAATGCCATCAGGCTTTTGTTCAACTTGTAATCCCAAGAAAAAAGCATAACTCCCCTATCATACTCATTTCAAAGCGATCATTCATCACTTCTTCAAATTCTCTACATAGTTTCTCATTGGTTGACCCAAAAAGATGTCATCAACGTACACTTGGACAATCAGCATTTCACTATCAACTTCTTTCTTGAATAGTGTCATATCTATGGTGCCACGAGAAAAACCTTTGCTAAGCAGATATTGTGTCAAGGTTTCATACCAGATACGAGGTGCTTGATGTAATGCATATAAGGATTTATCAAGCTTGTACACTTTATCTGGTAAATCTGGATCCTCGAAACTTGGAGGCTGGCAGACATATATCTCCTCATCAATGTTTCCATATAGAAATGCACACTTCACGTCCATTTAAAAGACCTTAAAGTTCTTGTGAGCGGTGTGAGCAAGAAAGATTCTAATAGCTTCAATGCGAGCAAACACTTCAGTATAATCAACACCTTTCTCTTGAGCAAATCTATAAACAACCAGCCTAGATTTGTTCCTGATAATGACTCCTTGGTCATCTGGTTTGTTCCGGAAGACCCATTTAGTTCCGATGGGAAACTTATTTGAAGGAAGATCGACTAGTTGCCAAACCTTCAGTTTCCTGAATTGCTGAAGCTCCATTTGCATAGATTCGACCCAACTTGGGTCCTGAAGTGCTACTGTGACATTTTTAGGTACAAGTTGAGATAAGAAACATGCATAGAGACATTCATTTATCAATCAAGATTGACTTCGTGTCCTCACACCATCTACAATGGAACCAATAATGTAGTCGTGTGGGTGGTCTTTTAGGGGGTTTTGAAATTGTTGTTAAGGGTTAAATGATTTGATTAAGTTAAAGAGTTAGTTTGGGATGGTTGGGAAGGGGAAGATGGCTGTGATTAAGGAATTGGTTGAGTTGGAGGCGTGGATGGGATATCAAATGGAGATGGAGGGTCATTTGGTGGTTGTGGTTGAGGTTCAGGTTATGGGGGTGATTGTGGCTGTTGTTATGGTTTAGGTGGGGGAATGATTTGCACACTAGGTTAAGGAACAACATCATCGTTAAAGATTGTAAGATTGAATGCTTTGAAGACAGTGTTAGAGTCATAAAACCATTCTGGTTCTGATCCCATGTTTGGTGAATTTGACTCTTGCCAATCAACATAGAAGGATTCTGCACAATGCGTGTCCTTTTATTGTACACACAATACGCCTTTTGTGAGGAAGAATAGCCAACAAAGAAGCATTCGTCAGAAACAGCACCAAACTTTGACTTCTGTGCTTGCGTATTCAACAAGGTACATGAGCAACCAAATGGACGAAAGAAGTTAATCATGGGTTTTCATTTATAAAGAAGCTAATATGGAGTCTTCATCTTGTCTTTTACAATAAGCACCCTGTTCAGTACATAAGATGCACAATTAACTGCTTCCGCCCAGAAAATAATTGGAAGCTTTGACTCAATCAGCATAGTTCTTGCTGCTTCGATAAGTGTCCGATTCTTTCTTTCAGTGACACCATTTTGTTGAGGTGTCCTTGCAGCACTAAACTATCTGAGAATGCCCTTGCTTGCACAGAATAAGTCAAAGATGTGGTTTCTGAATTCGGTTCCATTGTCACTTCTAATGGCCATAACCTTCCGTTTGATGATGGTTTCAATTAACAGGATCAGCTGATGCAACTCCTCTGCGGTGTCACTTTTATTTGCCAGAAATCTCACCCATGAATATCGAAAAAATCATCTATTACAACCAAACAATAAGATTTCTTAGCGATAGTTTTAACACTTATAGGACGAAATAAATCAGTATGTAACAATTCAAGGAGATGTGAAATTGTATTTTCAAGCTTAAGCTTGTATGGCTTTTTGTGCTGTTTTCCTTTAGCACAAGCCATGCACTTCTCTACCACTGAAAAGTCTTTGAGTGGTAGCCCCCTGACAAGATTGTTTTTAACCAACTTATTTATTATTTTAAAATTAATGTGTCCTAAATGCCTATGCCACAAAATGATTCGGATGATGAAGCTTTTGACAGAAGACATATCATAGTCGAGGTAGATTCTGTTGATCCCATATCCAGCAGGTATGTATCATTCCTCCTTGGAGCTCGCATAATTATTGAATCCTCTGGAACAGTGAACTCGGGTTTCAGGAACAAACATTCATTTGTCATAAACAATACTGGAATGTCTTTATCACATATCTACGATACACTCAATAAGTTGAATGCCAGTTTTGGAACATAGTTCACTTTCTCCAGAGTCAATGAACCATTTGAGACTTTACCTTGACCAATCATCTTTCCACCTTTCTTGTCTCCAGCAAATGCAACAAATCCTCCATTTATTATCCTATAGTTGGTGAGAAGATCCTTCAACCCGATCATATGCCTGGAACATCCGTTATCAACACGCCATAAGCTATTGACAACTTTTTGTGAATGATCCTGCATTAGAACACAATGATTGTTAGGTTTGGGAAATAGGAACCCAAGTTTTGACTAACTTGGGTTTTGAATCAAAAGAATTTTTACAAAAGAAATTATTTACAAAATGATTTAATCTACTTCACAAGGAACAATTATGTGCATTCTTATCAACATATTTAGGACAATTTTTAATCACAGGATCATCCTTCACACATTTAAAGCAATGGGATTTCAAACCTTTCTTTTTGCAGTGAGAAACAGGATTATGATCAACTGCATTATCTTCTTCAGAATCAATCGTATGTGAATCAGAATTGATGCACGTATCATATGATTCTTTTACGTTTTCTTTTGAGACCTTAATTTTGGCAGATTATGATTCATTTTCATTAATGATTTTATTTTCTATGGAAGATGTTCTTGTTTCTTTTGATTTAGAAATCCGAATTGGGGTAAAAGATGGGATAAGATGAGAGAGGAACTTTTCATAACAATTTGAGTCTGTAAGTCTTACTAAGGCTTCATTAAAACATTTATCATTTTCATTAACACAATCATTGATAACATTTGAAAATGAGCTAGAAACAACTGATGATGAACGAGATGGACTAGAACTAGAACTACATGTCACACCCCCGCTAAAGCGGAAACACGGGGATGTAACGAGACGGGATCGTCATAACACATTGTAAACAATAGAGATGCAATATAAATAAATGATGGCAAGCGTGTCATGATGACACCCGACACAAAGAAGACTTGTGTCGTGTTTAGTCAATATTCACGACAACATAGCCATAAGCATAAACATTGTAATTGAATCACATAACCAAAAATAATATTATTGTAATGTAATTCCCACAACCCGGGAACAAGTATCCAAAAGAATAACAACATGTAATCAGGCCAACAATGTTTCAAAAGAATGTTTGTCAAGTATTGTATAGTCTCAAAATGCATCCTAGGGTCTCCACTAAGGCAGCACACCTAGATCTTCAATTAGCATTATCACCTGAAAAGATATGCTCAAAATGGTCAACAAAATTATTGGTGAGCTCGCAGGTTTAGAATAATAAGTAAATTGATGCTGTATAATAGTTTTGCGGAATACCATGAATACAGTTATAAGTAAGCAAAATCACATGACAATGAGCTTCATAACCAAACCTAATGACGTACACACAGAATCTTGTCGGAGTATATTCACCCAAGGGCCCGTTCCTGGCCACTCTTGGTACCAACTAGTATACCAACAAACAAGGGTGGGGGTGTCAACCCAGTAGTACTACCAATACCTATCCGTCGGTTCCAACACCGGAATTAAATGGTTGTAAAGAAAGTACCACACAACAACTCATTTATGTATCAGATAAGTACTCACAAAATAGTAACACGTTGATTCCAAGAATGTAAGTTGTACAACATAAAAATGGGTGAGCATACTTTTCCCCCATGTTTGTAAATGATTGAAGTATTGAATAAGCATAAAAGGGGCCACGAAACTCACTTGTTCGGTGGTAAGTATAGATGACCAAGTTCCAAATGATGTAAGCAATAAACGATCAAACACCTATTATCAGTTATTGTTAAGCATTAATGATACGTTCAAAGAAAACAGTAACGTTCAGTCGGTTCGGGTTGTATCGGTTTTGTCACGTGGAGCACACACAAGCAGACATAAGTATTAGATCTTATATAGATCTAAGTACTGGAATCGTCGCCATTGCCAATGATATTAGTGTAAAGGTTTCATTATTGTTAGAGAAGTACTTAGTAAATTTTAGTGGTTACAAATTTGTTCTTGATAATTGTAAAAATGTTAACATTGATTTTGATTTGTGGTAATATTAGTAATTTTTCTACCGTAAGCGTTAATAATGTCATTAGCAATGGTAACCGTGTCGTTGTCACCTTAACATCACACGACATATACATACCACACACACTAGAAGGAAATGCACACACAAATAACTTCAGTCGCACGATAGGACCAGATGCACGACTCAACGCTCCATCCGCACGAATCAACCTCCATTCATACGAATCAGCTTCATTCATATGAATGAACCTTCATTCGTTTGACTCAGCCTTTAGTCGTACCACACAGCACTCAATCGCACGAATCAACATCCATACGCACAAATCAACCTTCATTTGCACGAATCAGCTTCATTCATACGAATGAACCTTCGTTCATGTGACTCAGCATTCAGTCGTGCGATACACGCACAATCACACACATTCATCCGTATAGACTCAATCTTATGACACACACAATCGTATGACTCAATCGCATACATACACTCAATCGCATTACTCAGTCGCAAGACACACTCAGTCGCATGACCCAGTCGCACGACATACTCAGTCGCACGACTCATTCGCATGACAGAACACAGACATGACTTAGTCGTACGCACGGGTCGCAGAGGTGCCGGAGTGCTCACAGCAGCCTCCGGCTATTATGACCACTCAAATGGCACCACAAAACGTTTAGGAGTCGATTTCTCATGTGTATTAGCAATTTAAGCACTCGAAGGACCCTCAATCATGTTCGTTTGCTCGCGAACACCCGAGACCCGAATCCGGCACAAAGAAAGATGAAAGGAGATGAAATAAGTGACGATGGTGGTCGTCTACCTGCAGAATGTGGACTCGAAGTGGTCTGTGGCAGCGATTCGTCAAAGAACCGCGTAGAGAGTCGGGGAGCAGGGGGGCGAGTGACGGTTGTAGGGTTTGAGTTCAATGGATATGGCTGTTAAAAAGGGGTTTTTATACCCTTTTCAAGTTTATGGAATGGACATTCTAGTCCCTGGACTTTCTAAGACAATTATTCCTTCAAGTTTTAGTTAATTACAATTTGAACCCTTAATTTGGTTAAATAGTATGTTAATTAGTATGGTTTTTCCACATTCATGATAATGATAACTTTACTAATAATAATACTAATAGTGGCCTGTTATTACTAATCATATTAATTATATTATTGATGTTAATGATGGTAAAATAATAGTAGTGCTAGTAATACTACTAATAATAGTTTTTAATAATAATAATGATAATAATAATAGTATTCATAATAATAATAGCAGTAATGATAGTAATAGTAATAATGTCAGTAATATTAATCATAGCATAACTTTTACGCCTTAATCGTTTGACCTTTTGGTTCATGATCTCTATAGGTTCTTCGATAAAATGAAGTTTTTCACCAATATTGATTTCCTCAATTGGTACATGAAGAGTTTCGTCCACCAAGCACTTCTTGAGGTTTGATACGTGGAACGTATCATGTACACCACTGAGTTCTGGTGGCAACCTTAATCGGTATGCCACTGGACCAATTCTTTCCGTTATTTCGAATGGTCCCACGTATCTTGGGGCCAAATTCCCTTTCTTTCCAAATCGTACAATCCCTTTCTAGGGAGAGACTTTAAGTAAAACGCGATCTCCCATGTTCCTGGTTCAGTGACGATTGGAGATGGACATTCTCTTTTAAAATGTCCCAACTGTTTGCAATTGAAACATCTCAATTTTGACTTATCAAAACCAAGCTTGGAATTTTGATTATGATTGCCAAAGTTCCTTCTTCCAGTACGCTCCATAAATCTCCTTGCACGCAGTGTGAGCATTGCCATTTGCCATTGAATATTAGTTTCCTCTAAATCATCAGGATCCACCTGATACATGTCCTCAACCGTCACTCCCTTGCCCTTGAGCTCTTTAGTAACTAAGGCTTCATAACTATGAACAAACATCCTAAACAGTGCCATGGTATTAGAAGGAATTTGAGTGGTGACAAATGTCTTTGAGCTTGTACCAACACTTGTAGATCCACCACTTGCCTTGTCTGACATACCAATTCCTGTAGATCTACCATATGCTGCACCATACATAGTCAAGTTTGCAGTGGATGAAATCAATGTAGCATTTTATAGATATACTGTGGCTGGCACCAAGGACTGATTGTATTCCCTTCTCTTTAGATCCAAGTCAAAAGATGTTAGTTTGTTGATTACATCCATAAGCTTGTAATCATCGAAGTTTATCTCCTGCTTCAACATTCTCACTTGTAAGCTCTATTGGGGTGGGAGAGAATCTCAGAGCTTGGTCACCTGCTCATGATTACCCAACAGCTCATCATACTTTTTAGAGTCCTTGAGACTGACAAAAATCGATTGGTAAGATCAGTAATGTAACATCCACCTTCTTATTATTTTATTTATTTATAAACCAATTTTGAACTTCCGTTATTAAATTATTTTAACGGACCAAATACAATAAAAGTACAATTTATTGTCATTAACTATTCATGTGTTAATAAACTAAACAACTTGTAATAATTTAGGGATTTATAAATAATTCTCTTTATAAAGATATAAAGTTTATTAATCATTTTGCAATAAATAACTGTAACACCCGTAAATTCTTTTAAAGAATAAAAGAAAAATGATAAGAAAAGAAAAGAAAAGGTATCTTGGAAGAAAGTAAAATGAACAAAAGTGGAAGGGCGCTTTGTGTAAAAGTACAAAAGTCAAATTATTTTATATTATTATGGGTATGGTCGCCCATAAAGCCTCCATTCCATCTGCTTATGTCGACCAAGTTAGAAAGAGAAGAAGAAAACTGATATTTCTTCGGATCTAGAGAGAGAAAGAGGCTGATCTTCAACAAGGTAAGCATTTGATGCACAATTAGTTTGGTTTTGTTTGTGTTTTGACTAAGAAACTGAGAATGTATGTTCTTATGTGTATGTGTGTTCGGGTTTGTGTGTTTAGACACATCTAGGCTTTCTAATCCTTTGGAAAAGCTCAAGCAGAAGGGTTGGAACTTGAGAACAGCTAAGGTGAGTTCTAGACCCCTTTTTACTTGTTTTAAACGTTTGGGGCTGGAAAATGCATGTAAATATATTTTTATAAAATTTGGGTTGATACCCGTATGAAATGATTGTATGTATGTTTATGTTTATGTTAGATTTATGCCTAGAGTCATGTGTATATGTTTAGAACTAGGCATTATAATGTTTGGGACTCGGATTATGAATTAGACACATGAACAGGTTGCTAATATGTCTGAAATTGGGACTTAGAATAAATAAGCACAAGTTGATGAGTCCACCAGTGCTCATACGACCAACGTGTGGTCGTATGATCAGGATTTTTCTAAGTGTTAAAGCCCAATAGGACTCATACGACCAACAGTGTGGTCGTATGACCAAGTAATTTTTCTAAGTGTTGAGTCCAATAGGACTCATACGACCAACAGTATGGTCGTATGACCAAGTGATTTTCTAAGTATGATGATGAGTCCACTAGTGGTCATACGACCAACAGTGTAGTCGTATGATCAGAACATGTTTCTAAGTCTAGGGAATGGTACGACCAATAGTGCTCATACGACCAACAGGGTGGTCGTATGACCAGATAAATTCTAAGTACAAGATGAAAAGTCCAGCAGTGCTCATACGGCTAACAGGGCTCATACGACCAGAGGGCTTATACGCCCAACAGGGCTCAAACGCCCAGAAAACATAGAATTTTACAGAAATTTCCTGTAAATCCGAAATTCGAGGTTTGACCAGGGTTGACTAGGGTTAATAAATGATGAGGTTTCATGCATGTAATGATGATTATGATTAACCCTTATTGTTAGTGATATTATTATCAGTATATTATTGTTAACAATATTATTAATAAAATATTGTTAAGTATGGTATGATGCTATGTATGATGATGATTGTATGATGATGAATGTATGATGAGTATGTATGATGAGTGTGTATGTTCCTTGTACTTGCGTATGCTTATCTTTCTGAAACTTTACGAATGACGAGAATGAACTAATGAAGTATTATGTAACGTAAAGAGAAAGATAATGAAAGAGGAACATGATGATGAATGCATGTATTAACGAATGAATGAAAAGAAGAATGATGATGAATATATGCATTAATGAATGAACGAATTATGTCTTGCAAGCATTGAATAACGCGATTGGTCCTTCTATGTGATTGACCATGGTCATGGTACCTCTACCGCTTACCACTAGTACCGTGGCATACGTTTTGTTGTTCATATGTTGACTTCGGCCCGGTAGCTAATAACGATCGGGGTGTAGCATATGGTATTGGTACAATTCACCTTTCAATGTGCAAGTAGTAATGAATGATGAAGATAATAATGAATATTATCTCTGTGTACGTATGATGAATGAGTATCATGAACATAAAATGAAAGATAATGAAAGAAGAATGATGATGAATACATGCATTAATGAACGAACGAATCATGTCTTGCAAACATTGAATAACGCGATTGGTCCTTCTCTGTGATTGACCATGGTCATGGTACCTCTACCGCTTACCTCTAGTACCGTGGCATACGTTTTGTTGTTCATATGTTGTCTTCGGCCCGGTAGCTAATAACGATCGGGGTGTAGCATATGGTATTGGTACAATTCACCTTTCAATGTGCAAGTAGTAACGAATGATGAAGATAATAATGAATATTATCTCTGTGTACGTATGATGTATGAACGCATGCACGAAAGGATACTTATAAATAAGTAAAAGTATGTTTTATTATAAAACTAGAACTCACTCAGCAACGCTGACTTTTATGTGTTTTCCAGTTGGCAGGTAGTGTTGCTGAGGATGGCACGAGGCGGCTACTCAGCTCTTTTAGGATGGCATTCTTTTGTTAATGTTTTTGTATTGTAATGCAAACAAATGATATTTGTAACGGGTGTTGTATTACTTTACAAAAGCATTTATAGTAAAATTCAAAGTTTCCGCTGCATGGTTTTTATTAAGTTATTTTAAATGTATGTTTTATGGGTAATGACGACCAACTGTGAGGTGCCCGGGAACGGGGCCTTACAAGTTGGTATCAGAGCCAAAGTTTAAGTGAAAAGGGTAAATTTTTTTTAAATAAACCTAAACTTAAACTGAAAATGGGACAGAAAGGAAGAGAATGCCATCTGAGTAGTTGCGTGCCATCAGGTATTTTCTTGAAAGTTAACCAGTGTTACGTGTGCATGTTATGTGTTTATGTGTACTGTTAGACTTAGATACTAATGTAGTCAGGACAGGTAATGCTCGGGGTGTGAAGAGTAGAGTAAGTGGCTAATCACAACTGGCCACTGTAATTAGGGACTTACTATACTCGACATAAACTGAGCTATTTCCTTGAATGATCGTGTTGGTATTTGAACCTTTCAGTGTGTGTCAAAAGATGGCTAGCGGTAGATCTTCTAAGGTTTTGCCAGATGGGGGTAGTGGTAAACGTGGTGTTGAACCGCGTGTCACGAGAAGCATGGCTAGGGCGGCTGAACGGGCACTCGAAGAGCCTGAGACCCCTCACCTGGAGGGCAGCGATGATGGCACTAGTTTGAGGATCGCCATGAAAGAGGCTGTTGCGGAGGGAGTCCAACAGGCCTTACAGGCAATTCTGCCATCCATGATGACTGAGGTAATTAGAGCGGTGAACGAGACGACTGCTATTGAAGAAAGCACGAAGAATAGCGACGACAAGAACTGGAACGGAAAGCGGGTTGGACGTGACAGCGCCACCCTCAGCAAAAAGGTTGTAAGGACGGAGGACCGGCGTGCAGCTTCGTCTGGTGCGAGGACGAGGAAGTGTGGTAAGTGTGCCAAAGAACACCTCGGGGAATGTAGATTGGGGACCAATACCTGTTTCCGATGTGGGAAGCACGGTCATGTGGCCAGAGAGTGTGGAGTGGTACGGTGCTACAACTGCAGTGGAAGAGGTCACATAAGCAGGGATTGCAAGAAGCCAAGGGCTGAGGGCGCAGGGCCTTCACGATAAGGCTGGAGCAGGCTCGAACGAGCCCCGATATAGTATCAGGTATGTGTTTAGTAACTCAAACTCTGTCATCCGTGTTGCTTGATTCCGGAGCCATAAAGAGTTTTGTTTTTGTTGTTTTCTATGTTAAGTTGCTCACTAGGAATAGAAGTATTGATAAACTCTTGGGTGTAGAAACTGCCATAGGTAAGTCTGTCAGGATTTCCGAAACGATAGTAGACTGCGAGGTGAAGTTAGAAGGGTGTAGATACTCGGTTAGACTAGATGTGATAGCCTAGGGTGATTTTGATTCAGTTCATGGGTGGATGGATGGGTTGGTGGACTTCGAGGCAATTATAGCGTGTCATGAGAAGATGATTCGTTGATAGCACCAGACGGGAGTCCAATAACGGTAGTATGAGGAGGTGCATCGACTACCGCGAGCTGAATAAGCTGACGGTAGAGAACAGATATCTCTTGCCGAGGATCGACGACTTGTTTGACCAGCTCCAGGGTGCCAGTTGGTTCTCGAGGATAGATCTTCGATCTGGCTACCACCAGTTGAAGGTGAAGGAGCAGGACATTCCTAAAACAGCTTTACGTACGCGTTATGGACACTATGAGTTTCTCGTTATGTCATTTGGTCTAACTAACGCGCCAGCTGCTTTTATGGATTTGATGAACCGAGTGAGTCGGCCAATGTTAGATAAATCAGTGATTGTGTTCATCGATGATATCCTGATTTATTCGAGGAGCAAGAAGAGCATGCCGATCACATTCGGAAGTATTGGAGACTTTGAGAAGGGAGAAATTGTATGCTAAGTTCTCCAAATGTGCTTTCTGGCTACGCGAGGTGCAATTTCTGGGTCACGTGGTAAATGCAGAAGGAATAATGGTGGACCCAGCAAAGGTTGAGGCTGTGATGCAATGGAAATCACCAAACATGCCATCCGAGATTCATAGCTTCTTGGGATTGGCGGGCTATTATAGAAGATTTATTCAAGACTTTTCAAAGATAGCCTCACCTTTGACAAAATTGACTCGTAAGGACGTGAAATTCGTGTGGGGTCGAGAACAGGAGATGATTTTGAGGAGTTGAAGGCAAGACTAACACAAGCTCCTGTCTTGACTTTGCCTGAGGGAAATGAAGACTTAGTGGTCTCTTCGGATGCATCTTATTCTGGACTAGGTTGTGTGTTGATGCAACGTGGAAAGGTGTAGCCTACGCATCTCGACAGCTGAAGACCCACGAAGTCAACTATCCCACACACGATCTAGAATTAGCCACGGTGGTCTTTGCGTTGAAGATTTGGCGGCACTATCTATACGGGACGAAGTGCACAATCTTCACTGACCACAAAAGCTTGAAGTACTTCTTCGAGCAGAAGGATCTGAACATGAGGCAGAGGCGGTGGTTGGAGCTGATAAAAGATTATGATTGTGAGATCCATTACCACCCGGGCAAAGCCAATGTGGTGGCTGATGCCCTTAGCCGAAAAGAAAGGCCTGAGCCGATCTGGGTGAAGGCTTATCAGTTATCATGACCTCCGACGTGATGACACAGGTTAAGGAGTTTCAAGACGAGGCTTTGAAAGAAGATCGTCTTAACTCCGAAAGGATGAGAGGTCTAGTGACGGAGTTGGGTGAGAACACTCTAGGTGTTAAGACCCGATTTGGGCGAATGTGGATTCCTCGATACGGAGATCTACGTGAAAGGATTATGGACGAGGCCCATAAGACCCGATACTCCATTCTCCCCGGTGCTACCAAAATGTACCACGACATGAAGAAGGACTATTGGTGGCCGGGTATGAAACGTGACGTAGTGAAGTACGTAAGTAAGTGCTTGACTTGCTTACAAGTGAAGGCGGAACACCAGAAGCCCTACGGGAAGATCCAACCGTTGGATAGACCCGAGTGGAAGTGGGAACACATCACCATGGATTTCATCATGAAATTACCATGTACCCCTAAAGGGTATGATGCTATATGGGTGATAGTTGACCGCCTGACGAAGAGTGCCCACTTCCTACCGATCCGCGAGACGTACTCATCTGAAAGATTGGCGGATCTGTTCATCAAGGAAATTGTAGCTCGTCATGGTGTACGGTGTCTATTGTGTCTGATCGTGACACCCGTTTTACCTCCAAGTTTTGGAAGAGATTTCACGATGCAATGGGGACGAGGCTACACATTAGTACAGCATATCACCCTCAGACGGACGGTCAGTCTGAGAGGACGATCCAAACACTCGAAGACATGCTTCGGGCGTGCGTGATCGACTTTGGAGGAAGTTGGGACAACCACCTGCCGTTAGCGGAATTCTCGTACAACAACAGTTATCACGCCAGCATTGGCATGCCACCTTACGAGATGCTATACGGTAGGAGATGTAGGACGCCCGTATGTTGGGGAGACATTGGGCAGAAAGAGTTAGGAGGTGTTGAGGTGATTGAAGCAATGACTGAGAAATTAGAAAAGATCAAAGCCTTCATGAAGGCGGCAAAAGATAGACAAAAGTCGTATGCTGACAAGAGGCGAAGACCGATAGAGTTCAAGGTTGGTGACCGAGTCATGTTGAGGTCTCACCTTGGAAAGGAATCATTAGATTCAGGAAGCGAGGTAAGCTAAGCCCGAGATACATAGGACCTTTCCGGATTGTCGCACGGGTAGGAGAGGTGGCCTATCGACTTGAATTGCCAGATGAGTTAAGTGGAATTCATCCCACATTCCATGTATCTCATCTGAGAAAGTGCTTAGCTGATGAAGGCATGGTTGTACCACTGGAGGATATCGAGGTGGATGAACGACTCAATTACGTTGAGCAACCAGTGGCAATCATTGATCGTAAGGAGAAAAGGTTGAGGAATAAAGTGGTTCCTCTTGTGCGTGTACAGTGGAAGCACAGGAAGGGATCCGAGTCTACGTGGGAGACTGAAGAAGAAATGAGACAGCATTACCCACATCTGTTTGAGGAATAACAGGTTTCGGGGACGAAACCTATATAAGGGGGTGGACATGTAACACCCGTAAATTCTTTTAAAGAATAAAAGAAAAATGATAAGAAAAGAAAAGAAAAGGTATCTTGGAAGAAAGTAAAATGAACAAAAGTGGAAGGGGGCTTTGTGTAAAGTACAAAAGTCAAATTATTTTATATTATTATGGTATGGTCGCCCATAAAGCCTCCATTCCATCTGCTTATGTCGACCAAGTTAGAAAGAGAAGAAGAAAACTGATATTTCTTCGGATCTAGAGAGAGAAAGAGGCTGATCTTCAACAAGGTAAGCATTTGATGCACAATTAGTTTGGTTTTGTTTGTGTTTTGACTAAGAAACTGAGAATGTATGTTCTTATGTGTATGTGTGTTCGGGTTTATGTGTTTAGACACACCTAGGCTTTCTAATCCTTGGAAAAGCTCAAGCAGAAGGGTTGGAACTTGAGAACAGCTAAGGTGAGTTCTAGACCCCTTTTACTTGTTTTAAACGTTTGGGGCTGGAAAATGCATGTAAATATATTTTTATAAAATTTGGGTTGATACCCGTATGAAATGATTGTATGTATGTTTATGTTTATGTTAGATTTATGCCTAGAGTCATGTGTATATGTTTAGAACTAGGCATTATAATGTTTGGGACTCGGATTATGAATTAGACACATGAACAGGTTGCTAATATGTCTGAAATTGGGACTTAGAATAAATAAGCACAAGTTGATGAGTCCACCAGTGCTCATACGACCAACAGTGTGGTCGTATGATCAGGATTTTTCTAAGTGTTAAAGCCCAATAGGACTCATACGACCAACAGTGTGGTCGTATGACCAAGTAATTTTTCTAAGTGTTGAGTCCAATAGGACTCATACGACCAACAGTATGGTCGTATGACCAAGTGATTTTTCTAAGTATGATGATGAGTCCACTAGTGGTCATACGACCAACAGTGTAGTCGTATGATCAGAACATGTTTCTAAGTTTAGGGAATGGTACGACCAATAGTGCTCATACGACCAACAGGGTGGTCGTATGACCAGATAAATTCTAAGTACAAGATGAAAAGTCCAGCAGTGCTCATACGGCTAACAGGGCTCATACGACCAGAGGGCTTATACGCCCAACAGGGCTCAAACGCCCAGAAAACTTAGAATTTTACAGAAATTTCCTGTAAATCCGAAATTCGAGGTTTGACCAGGGTTGACTAGGGTTAATAAATGAAGAGGTTTCATGCATGTAATGATGATTATGATTAACCCTTATTGTTACTGATATTATTATCAGTATATTATTGTTAACAATATTATTAATAAAATATTGTTAAGTATGGTATGATGCTACGTTGATGATGAATGTATGATGATGAATGTATGATGAGTATGTATGATGAGTGTGTATGTTCCTTGTACTTGCGTATGCTTATCTTTCTGAAACTTTACGAATGACAGAATGAACTAATGAAGTATTATGTAACGTAAAGAGAAAGATAATGAAAGAGGAACATGATGATGAATGCATGTATTAACGAATGAATGAAAAGAAGAATGATGATGAATATATGCATTAATGAACGAACGAATTATGTCTTGCAAGCATTGAATAACGCGATTGGTCCTTCTATGTGATTGACCATGGTCATGGTACCTCTACCGCTTACCTCTAGTACCGTGGCATACGTTTTGTTGTTCATATGTTGACTTCGGCCCGGTAGCTAATAACGATCGGGGTGTAGCATATGGTATTGGTACAATTCACCTTTCAATGTGCAAGTAGTAATGAATGATGAAGATAATAATGAATATTATCTCTGTGTACGTATGATGAATGAGTATCATGAACGTAAAATGAAAGATAATGAAAGAAGAATGATGATGAATACATGCATTAATGAACGAACGAATCATGTCTTGCAAACATTAAATAACGCGATGGTCCTTCTCTGTGATTGACCATGGTCATGGTACCTCTACCGCTTACCTCTAGTACCGTGGCATACGTTTTGTTGTTCATATGTTGTCTTCGGCCCGGTAGCTAATAACGATCGGGGTGTAGCATATGGTATTGGTACAATTCACCTTTCAATGTGCAAGTAGTAACGAATGATGAAGATAATAATGAATATTATCTCTGTGTACGTATGATGTATGAACGCATGCACGAAAGGATACTTATAAATAAGTAAAAGTATGTTTTATTATAAAACTAGAACTCACTCAGCAAAGCTGACTTTTATGTGTTTTCCAGTTGGCAGGTAGTGTTGCTGAGGATGGCACGAGGCGGCTACTCAGCTCTTTGGGATGGCATTCTTTTGTTAATGTTTTTGTATTGTAATGCAAACAAATGATATTTTGTAACGGGTGTTGTATTACTTTACAAAAGCATTTATAGTAAAATTCAAAGTTTCTGCTGCATGGTTTTTATTAAGTTATTTTAAATGTATGTTTTATGGGTAATGACGACCAACTGTGAGGTGCCCGGGAACGGGGCCTTACAATAACTAAATGGAAACTTTATAAGTAGTTATGAATTTTAATTATTAAGTAAAATAATCAAGACATAAGGTTTACAAGCTTATAAAAGTTTTAAAGATTAATAACTAATTAATTTGATTTATTATTCAAATTAGTTTATATAAGTCGAGGGTTTACTTTGTAATTTCCAAAACTTAATTTAAAAGTTTTTACATAAAATAAAAACAATTTAATTACAGGGACCATTGTGTAAAATGGTTAAACCCAAACCTCCCCCCCCCCCCGTTTTCCCGACCATTTCGCCGGCCAAACTCCGGCCACGCCTCCGACGACCACCAAACCTCAACCAAACATCGAATTAAATGCAATTAAACTGTTATAACCATTCGCGACCAAGAATCGAACCTGTTATTGCACTTTAATTTGAATTTAAGGATCGTATGAGCATTCAAACACGAAACCGAAGTTCGTCTTTAACCATGGAGTCGTTTGAGCATTAATCCTAATTACAATCTAATTAAACTAACATAAAAATAATCTGGCTACATCTAATCGATTGCAGCTTCCAATTACACCTGAAACACACAAAAACCTCACGATCGATTCTCCCCTAAATCGCGACCTACGATCTACTGAGCATTACCAATTCGACAAGTTTAACCGGAATTGATAAGGGTCTTTTAGTCTAATTCAACATTCGAAGCTACCCACAAGATTAATTTGATTATCATTGGCAAATACTCATCAATCGAGTACCTACGGTCGCGGCTTGTTCTTCGTGTGTTCTTAGCATCATTTCAAATCAAAACGGCTAATTAAATACACCTAAACACTCGTCTCTACATGGGAAACAAAAGCCCTATGAATCCTAACACCTTCAGATTCGAATTGATCTTCAATTTTGGATCAAAAATTCTAGGGTGTATATGAATTTGGGTTAATTTTTGTGTTGTGTTTAAAAGGTTTAAAAACCAAGTGACACCAAGGCCATGACCTTGGTTCACTGGTTAGCTACATGGATTTCCACCATGAGGTCCCGGTTCGAACCCGGGCACCCTCATCATTTTTTAAAAGTTTTTTTTCAAGCTTTTAAAAATACATAAAAATTCCTAAAAAATTATAAAAAACTATGTTTTAAACTCTCTTTATTTTAAATGATACTTAATTATTTTCTATAGTTTTATTTATTTAAAAGCCTTAGCATTGGTTACACAAAATATTACTTATAAATGTTATAAATAGTTATTCTTATAAAAATGGACTTGAAATAATAATTTAAAATCATTAAATTTTCAATGGACCCTATATTATGTTTAACTATGAATTTATCATGAAAATTGTAGAAATTATATATTTTATGATTTCACAAATTATTTACAAAAGTTATTTTAGGTACTTTAAATAATGGTTTAAATTAATAAATTCATACGTTGCCTTCAATTATTGATCAAATCATGATTATTTCAAATAATTATAAAAAATTATTTACACTTAAACTTTACCATTTATTATAAATGATTTAATTTCTGTTCTTTATATTAAATTATTTTAATGTATAAACTTTTTCATTGAATTAAAAGATAAGTGATTCTATTTTATTTATTTACCAAAACCCCAAATTCTTATTGTAACCCTAGACCACATTTGTTAACCTTATTAATATTAAACCTAAAATCTTGTAATATATACATTTAGGTAACTCGTAAAGAAATCGTTGGAACAATGTTTACTTTTAATATCACCTTACATACAAATGTATATGTGTGAGTATTTCTATACCCCTTTTTCATATTTTCACACTTTAGAGTGAAACATGTTACATTATAACCATTGCACTTGTAAAACGTTTGATTCTTGTAAACTTATAGCAATTCACTTGTATGTTGTGGTTAGTCGATCTTTGTAGCTACCATGTAATGTCGATTATACGTACAATCATTAACTTTGCTAGCCTGGCGACGTCATAGATCTATGGGCCTGACAAGCCTGCTTGGTTGATCCAAGTATACTTAGCTAATCGTATATACTTGTAAACGTTTGAGACTTGTAAAACTTTGTCAAGGTTTGATTGTGCGTTCTGTCTTACATCCCTAGTTACTTTGTTCTCTAACTTACAACATGAATTGCCATCTTTTATATACTTATGTATTGAAAACTATGGAAATCTCACCAACATTATTGTTGACCTTTTATTTTTAACATGTTTCAGGAAATACTCAAGTATGATTACTACTTTGAAGCTTATCACATCTAGGATTGGACCTAGAGAAATCAAAGAATGAACTTGCCACATTTAACTTGTATATCATGATGTTATCTTTATTTGAGACTTATGTTTGTAATGTTACCTTTGAAACTTATGAATAATATATTTGGATTTAAATAATAGTGTTATGTGGCTGTGAACGATCTTAACTCTCACATCTCGACGTTTCCGCCATCAAGGTTGGGGTGTGAAAGATTGGTATCAGAGCCCATAACTATAGAGATTTAGGTTATTAGAAATGGTGACCTAGACTATAGCTTATGCATGAACCTCATAGAATAATATCCATATTCTTGTAAAAGTATATTGTTTGCATGTTACATAACGCTATGCCTTTTTATGTGTAACTTGATGCCTTAGCATAGGATTCCTTTATGTATGCTTAAACTTTGTTACCTGACTCCCCTGAACTTATCTTTGACTCTTTGATTCTCCCCGACGAACGAAACTTTCTAAACTTATTCTTGATGACGTGTGGAATCTACACTATTTATCGTGGGTTTAATTCCTTAGACTCTACGTCTAATCTATGAAAATCTCATCAAGGTTTTGATTTCATGAACCTAAGAAATTTGTGTGACCATAGACACCTGTATTCTAGATTTCCTGGCAAAAAGGCCTTCGGGCTAAGGCAAGCATATCATATAAATCTCATTGCGAGACTAGTTATGCTTACCTGGGGATTCTGGGATGAGTGATAAACTATGGTCAACATACACAAGTTTCTAAGGCAAATGGGTCAATTTACCTTGACGTGTCAATGTTTCCAAATGGTAATGCATTACTAAATGGAACCATCCTGTTTATATTTAAAATATCAAAAATCCTTAATTTCTTGGACTGGTTTATCACCAAAACCCTAATATCTTCTCATTCCTATCTTACAGAACGTTTCCGTTGATATTAAACTCGTTTTACTCCTCAAATCTTACATTTAAACATCGTTACACATTGTGCGCCTTATGTAACTATCTTTATATCTTGACCAACGTGTACATGGATCTTAATATATCCAAAGATATTGGTTGTCTAAACCAAATAGTTTTCAAAACTTTAAATTGTTCCTTATGGTTTTCAAACTTCCTTAAAGTATGTCCCATACCTGAAATCATGCAATGCCGAAAGGTGGAATGCCTGCATCTCGGGATACCTTTTCTAGGCAAGGTATACACATAAATCTGATTCGACCGTTGGATCCGTTTATCTGACCTGGAACTCATGAGATGGGTATTCTCTTATAGGTATGCGTGTCTTCCGTAAAGTTGTGGTTGACTTAACACTTTGAGAGGTCAACGCATTTCCCCTTTTATTTCGAACCGAACGTTTACATCTCATTGTTGTATTGAATCATTTTTGTCATTGATCTTGTTTTGCTGATTTAGACCATTCAAGATTTGAGGACCTATCATAATTGACTCTGTTATCCCGAACTTCAACCTTAATCCTAGCAAGCATGATTTTCCTTTCTTGTTAATGTTACATTGATGTAATTTGAAGTTTCTAAATTTCTAGACGATATTCTCTTCGTTTGCTAAGTCGAGCTTTGTAAAATCTTCTAATCGTTTTGCATCGTAGGCAATGCAAGAGTCCGCAAGTCAACTTATGACTAAGGACACTCGTATCTCCTAAATGATTCTATCTCATCAAAACAGGGGTGACTCCCTTACTTTGGTGATGACTTTCCATTCGCTATTACTGTTCTTATGAAATTCATCGTCAAGACAGAAGTGAATTCCTTACCTTGATGATCATTTTCTTTCTTTTTGTTTTTATGAATTTGTATTTTACTAATGGAATTTACCTTTTTAAAATAGGAGTAAAATTTCATATCTTGATGATGTTTTTTAATTTTTCTATTGTGTGTTTTATGAAATCTCATCCTCTGAATTGGGGTGATTTATTGTTTTGAGGATGGATTTCAATCATTTTCCTTTGGAACTCGTATTTCATGAATGAAATGACCACACCGAAATAGGATTGAATTCCGTAATTTGGTGACAAAGGTCAATTCTCGATTGTTTTCTTGTTATTATGAAATTCAATCATCAAGATAGGCGTGAAATCCATACCTTGATGATATCACCCGTTTAAAATTTTATGGATGGTATTTTCCTCAAATGAAATGACCTCATCAAAGTAGGAGTGAATTCTGTACTTTGATGAAGCTTTTCATTTTGCTATATTTTGTTTCTATAAAACTGCATCATTAAGATAGGAATGATTATCCTTACCTTAATGGTAAGCTCAACAATGAGTTAGGATCAAACTCTCGTATGGTATTTAAGAGTCATACTTTAGGAAATACACCACCAAGCTAGGAGTGATGACCACACCTTGATGACTATTCCCATCCCTTGATCTCAAATCTATCAAGGTTTTCAAGACTTCAATTGACAAGAAACATATAATGACTTGAAGGGTGAACGCCATTATCTGATTAATCGACGATAGTGTTTCAACCAGACAAGCTAAAAACATGATTCCTGAACGCAAAAGAGGTCTTTGTCACCTTAGGGTAATCTTAGTTCCAATCCTGGAACATTTAAATTTTAAATCAATTTCTTTTCTCACACTGTTATGTTTTAATTTGTCGTGTGATCTAGCTTTATGGAACCTTTTATTTATCACTTAACGATTTTCTTTCGGGTTATCATCAAAACTTAATTGCACGATGATAACACTCCTAAAACAATCCTTCGTACGAGATAAAGTCATTATGAATTTGTGTCATGCCTTTCTGGTTATATCAATGTTCGGCTATGTTCATGGGATTGATGAACCATGTGGGATTGCCCTTATCGACGATATCCTGAATTATCAAATTTTAATCCGGTTATGAATGCCATCTTCGTTTATTGTTGAATTATAATTAAAAATGCAACCCCTACTGATTGCATCATTTCTTGAATCGTCTTATCATTGATCATGTCTTCTTGAATCTTAAAACTCAATATCCAATTCTCTAAAGGACTCTTAATAATCTCTCTGAATGTCTTCTCCTTAAAACCACACGTAATCTAGAAATCCAGTACAACGATACTCTTATTCTGAACCGAACTTTTAATCTTAACAAACACGATACTCGTATCAACATTACACTAACGTAACTTTGAAATATCAATGACATAGTAAACAAGGATTAGTCATCTAAGAACCATGTCAAAGTTATCTGCTCTGAGAGGCTTCTCTGGATTTGTATTTCATTCAAAAGTGTCTTAAACATATTTCTCATGTTTGTCAAGCCGAGTTTCGTATTAACCATATGCTTAATGCTTCACCCATGATAAAACCTTCCTAACTGTTTAAAATACAAACGTTTATCAACTAAAATTCTAAATTAATGACTTTACACACTTTGTCAAGAAACACATAAATCATGAACTATGAAACTTAATAAACTTAAGTAAATCAAAACATCATAATTAATCTTGTTGAATTTAAAACGCCTCCAAGAGTTCACATGTGAATGTGAAATGAAATTTAATTCCCCTCATCTCCTTTGAAATTAGTCCACTCATGATCAAATTTCGGGACGAAATTTTCTAAAGTAGGGGATGTAACATCCACCTTCTTATTATTTTATTTATTTATAAACCAATTTGAACTTCCGTTATTAAATTATTTTAACGGACCAAATAAATAAAAGTACAATTTATTGTCATTAACTATTCATGTATTAATAAACTAAACAACTTGTAATAATTTAGGGATTTATAAATAATTCTTTTTATAAAGATATAAAGTTTATTAATCATTTATGCAATAAATAACTAAATGGAAACTTTATAAGTAGTTATGAATTTTAATTATTAAGTAAAAATAATCAAGACATAAGGTTTACAAGCTTATAAAAGTTTTAAAGAATAATAACTAATTAATTTGATTTATTATTTAAATTAGTTTATATAAGTCCAGGGTTTACTTTGTAATTTCCAAAACTTAATTTAAAAGTTTTTACATAAAATAATAAACAACTTAAATTACAGGGACCATTGTGTAAAATTGTTAAACCCAAACTTCCCCCCTCCCCCGTTTTCCCGACCATCTCGCCGGCCAAACTCCGGACACGCCTCCGGCGACCACCAAACCTCAACCAACATCGAATTAAATGCAATTAAACTGTTTTAACCATTCGCGACCAAGAATCGAACCTGTTATCGCACTTTAATTTGATTTTAAGGATCGTTATGAACATTCAAACACGAAACCGAAGTTCGTCTTTAACCATGGAGCCGCTTGAGCATTTAATCCTAATTACAATCTAATTAAACTAACATAAACAATAATCTGGCTACATCTAATCGATTGCAGCTTCCAATTACACCTGAAACACACAAAAACCTCACGATCGATTCTCCCCTAAATCACGACCTACGATTTACTTGAGCATTACCAATTCGACAAGTTTAACCGGAATTGATAAGGGTCTTTTAGTCTAATTCAACATTCGAACCTACCCACAAGATTAATTTGATTATCATTGGCAAATACTCATCGATCGAGTACCTACGGTCGCGACTTGTTCTTCGTGTGTTCTTAGCATCATCTCAAATCAAAACGGGTAATTAAATACACCTAAATACTCGTCTCTACATGGGAAACAAAAGCCCTATGAATCCTAACACCTTCATATTCTAATTGATCTTCAATTTGGATCAAAACATTCTAGGGTTTATATGAATTTGGGTTAATTTTTATGTTGTGTTAAAAGGTTTAAAAACCAAGTGACACCAAGGCCACGACCTGGTTCACTGGTTAGCTACATGGATTTCCACCATGAGGTCTCGGGTTCGAACCCGGGCACCCTCATCATTTTTTTAAAGTTTTTTTTCAAGCTTTTAAAAATACATAAAAATTCCTAAAAAAATTATAAAAAAATAAGTTTTAAACTCTCTTTATTTTAAATGATACTTAATTATTTTCTATAGTTTTATTTATTTAAAATCCTTAGCATTGGTTACACAAAATATTACTTATAAATGTTATAAATAGTTATTCTTATAAAAATGAACTTGAAATAATAATTTAAAATCATTAAATTTTCAATGTACACTATACTATGTTTAACTATGAATTTATCATGAAAATTGTAGAAATTATATATTTTATGATTTCACAAATTATTTACAAAAGTTATTTTAGGTACTTTAAACAATGGTTTAAATTAATAAATCCATACGTTGCCTTCAATTATTGATCAAATCATGATTATTTCAAATAATTATAAAAAATTATTTACACTTAAACTTTACCATTTATTATAAATGATTTAATTTCTGTTCTTTATATTAAATTATTTTAATGTATAAACTTTTTCATTAAATTAAAAGATAAGTGATTCTATTTTATTTATTTACCAAAATCCCAAATTCTTATTGTAACCCTAGACCACATTTGTTAACCTTATTATTATTAAACCAAAAATCTTGTGATATATACATTTAGGTACCTCGTAAAGGAAATCGTTGGAACAACGTTTACTTTAATATCACCTTACATACAAATGTATATGTGTGAGTATTTCTATACTCCTTTTTCATATTTTCACACTTTGAGGTGAAACATGTTACATTATAACCATTGCACTTGTAAAAAGTTTGATTCTTGTAAACTTATAGCAATTCACTTGTATGTTGTGATTAGTTGATCTTTGTAGCTACCATGTAATGTCGATTATATGTACAATCATTAACTATTGCTATCCTGGCGACGTCATAGATCTATGGGCCTGACAAGCCTGCTTGGTTGATCCAAGTACACTTAGCTAATCGTATATACTTGTAAACGTTTGAGACTTGTAAAACTTTGTCAAGGTTTGATTGTGAATTCTGTCTTACATCCCTAGTTACTTTGTTCTCTAACTTACAACATGAATTGCCATCTTTTATATACTTATGTATTGAAAACTATGGAAATCTCACCAACATTATTGTTGACCTTTTATTTTTAACATGTTTCAGGAGATACTCAAGTATGGTTACTACTTTGAAGCTTATCACATCTAGGATTGGACCTAGAGAAATCAAAGAATAACTTGTCACATTTAACTTGTATATCATGATCTTATCTTTGTTTGAGACTTATGTTTGTAATGTTACCTTTGAAACTTATGAATAATATATTTGGATTTAAATAATAGCGTTATGTGGCTGTGAACGATCTTAACTCTCACATCTCGCCGTTTCCGCCATCAAGGTTGGGGTGTGACAAGTAAGGCTTTCATTCTTATGTCCGATGAATGAATTAAACTCTTTATGAGCTTGAGCTTTTTTGTCCTTCTTTAGATCTTCATTTCCATCATAGAATTCACATAAGGCATCATATAGTGACTTTGCACTTGTGTGCTCAGCAAAACGGTTGTATATGTCTTGTGATGAGCATAAGGTTAAGGCCCCAAAAGCTTTCTGATCATGATCGATTAGCTTAATATCTCTTTTAGATAAGGTTGAGGACTCAGTGTTCACCCTGGTTTGTTCACCGACAGTCACCGTTGGAGTGTGTGGACCTTTCATTATTGATTCCCATTGATTATGATCTGTGTAAAAGAAAAAGGCCTTCAAGAATCGCTTCCAATCCTCAAAATTGTCTCTGTTTATAAGCCTCAGTGGCCTATTTGGTGCAACACTTTCCAAATCAGAGATGGTAATGTTGGTTGATGTCATTTTAATATAAGGAATAGATTCGCCCATAGATTCGCCCGTAGATTCACTGGTGTAAGGCCCCGTTCCCGGGAAGCCTCACAGTTGGTTAACCATAGCATAAAAATCAGTTCGATAGCAAAACATCGCAGCGGAAATAATTTAAACATTCATTTAATACTTAAAAACCATTTCATGCTCAAATACATGTCCTTTTTAATTGTAAACCAAAATATAATTCTTGTTCATAAGTTACAATAGAGATTTCATAAACAGGAATGCCATTCGCATCTCCCCAAGTAGCTCCACAGTACCATCCTCAGCATCAGCACCTACCTGCCAACTATTATGCATAAAAGTCAGCTTTGCTGAGTGAGTTCTAGTTTTAAGTAAATAGTAAATATAACTTTGTCTTTTATATAATGACCACGCATACGTAATACATACATTTCATCGTAATAAGCATGTTCATTATCTTTCATTCATTAATATCTTCCACTTTAGCATAAACGAGACTGCACAAAGCAAGAGCTCCATGTTGATTGACAACAAATGCCAATCCCTATCGGTACACATGAAAACGGTAGCTAACCCCCGACAGTTGATCCACACTGCAAGGCACATAGCCTGCTCATGAATACGGATCCATCATCATATATCAGACTCACATAAGTGAAGTCTATCATAGTGCTTGCAAGACTTTTCATCATCATATGGGCCCGGGGGTAACATTCGTTAAGTTCCACTTCTCATTAGTATTATCTTTCACTTAATATATATATAATACTTAGCTTATTAAGTACACAACATACCAAGTACTAGTCATCATAACACGTAACCGACCTTCCATGGGATAGCGGGGGTTCGGGGGCGGCAGCCCCTGATAGCGGGGTCCTAGGGGCAGCAGCCCCTAGTGGGGTCCAAGGGGCAACGCCCCTGGCTGGGGCCGGGCTGCCAGGTCAGCGCACCCGAAAATTATTTTGAGCTATTTAAATGTCACATTTTACTTTAGAAAAATGTATTTTCTTGTTAAAACGCCTTGAAATCCTTATCTTCAAAACCTTATGTTTACTATGCATAATAGCCCCAAAAACATGGAAAAGCGTTCAAATAAGGGGATCTAGAACTCACCTGAACTTAGCAAAATAACTTCAATCTTAAGTTACTTAAGCTATAGTCCGAATACTCTAGCTGCACAAAAGTTAATGCACAAAAACGTCATTTTCTTCATAATTTCGCCAACAGTTTCACTGGCAGTTTCGCTGCCAGTTTCGCTGGCAGTTTCACTGCCAGTTTCGCTGGGCAACATTTCTGCCAGTTTCGCTGGACAGATTCGCTACCTTGAGCGCCCAACTTTCGTTGGAATTTCCTAGTTTCGTAATATCTAAGGGTCAACCTGGGCACTGGCGAACATATCAGCGAAACAGTAGTTTTGCCCCAGCGAAACTGTAGTTTCGCTGGAACTTCTCTTAGTTTCGCTGCATAATTTCGCTGGATGAGTGCACAGTTTCGCTGGATCGGGGCACAGTTTCGCTGGATGCATATCAGTGTCGATCCAGCCCGTTTTTAACCCAAAATCTTAACTTTTTACGTCCAAATCCTTGGTTTACCTTCCATGAAACCATTTCTAGCATTTTTACATGTTTTCATACGTGAAAATTCGACCTTTATGTGTTTCTTTGAGACTTTTAAAACCCCAAAACCCTAGGATTCGGGTTTGATCTACAGAAGGCATTAGAGGTCGATTCTTATCTGGTTTTGTTGCCCCTTTCTTAGGATTTGATTCTCCAATCACCCAGACGTTCAATCTTTCAACCTTTCAAGCTCAAATCTTGAGATTTCACCACTTTCTCTCTCTACTTTCTCTCTCTATGAATTTGGTGGCTAGGGTTGATAATGTTAAAATGAATCTGACCATGCATTGTTTAAGGGCTGATTAGGGCCCTTAAACCCACCAACACATAGCCCATCAAGGCTAATTTGGTCCATAGCCCACCAATTTATCCTTATTTCTTAAATTAACCCTTAAAAGCCCATTATTATTAAATGGATTGTCTTCGGGAAATTTCGGGGCGTTACAACTGGGCAAACGGGCAGCAGTTCTGCTAGGGAAATGCTATAAAACTTCTAGTTTCACTCACAGTTTCGCCGAAACTAGTAGAACTTTCGTTCTAAGACAAATTCGCCAGCACTTTCACTTAGTAGCTTGGTTAAGTAATGGTGAACTTTCGTTCAAACTGTTTAGATTCACCGGAATCCACTTAAAATCCAGTAAATCACTGAAGATGGTAGTTTCGCTGGAAACAGAGCTAGTTTCGCTAGATGCAAAACTAGTTTCACTTGAAGCACAGAACAGAATGTTCAAACTGTAATTCAATATGAAATCACCCAAATCACTATGTTATTGGTGATTGGATGATTGGGATAGCTTACTATACTCAAACAAAGTATTTTTGAAAAGGTTTTCAAGCCAAAACAACACTCTAATGATCTGAAATTGATGAAACAGTGATTTCTATCAAAAACCCTTTTAAAACCCAATCAATGAACACATCAAGAGCACTAAGGCTCTGATACCATATTGTTGGTCCATTGATGATCGACAACAGTGCTAATAATGATAAATGACAATCAAATCCCACTGAAACAACAATACAAACACTACTCTATGAAAGAGTTTCAATATAAAACCATTTTATATTAAAGAAGAATTAAACAAACAAGGCACAAAGATAAGAAATGATGATTCCAGCCAACAAACACAATAAGAATAGTAATGCAACAACAGATTACAAAGTTTCATATATATATTTAACATAGTTACGCTGACAGTTTCGTTGGGTAGCGAAACTGTCCTGACCAATACGTTAGATTCACCCGGCTGCGAAACACAGTTTCGCTGGGAGATCTAAGTCAGCTGACTTCCAGCGAAACTATAGTTTTGCAGGTATTTTTGCTGGGTCAGTTGAAACTATTACAAAACTAAAACTAACTACTATTTACATACAATAAACAAACTAACATAAATCCTATTACAAATAAAGCAAAAGATGTTGGACCAAAAGAACCAATGAACCAAGATCAGGAAAACCTCTAAGTCCCACATGCCACTGCTACAACTGCTGAAGACTCCCATCAGTTACAATGTTCTCTTGCTTGAATGTCAGACTCGAGAACATCTGAAGACTATCATCAGCTATTGTGTTCTCTTGCTTGAATGTCAAACTCGAGAGCATATTAGCTCCAGCCTTCTGCTGTTATGACAAAGTCTGGAGAACAAAGTATGAAGATCAAAGAATGAAGAACATCAGCTGAAGAAGACCAAAGTACTGAAGTCTGAAGTACTGTTCTTACAAGTACTGAAGACTTCAAGAACTGAAGACAAGTACTGAAGCATCAAAAGCTGAAGAACTAAAGAACTGAAGATCTTCTACTGAAGCACAAAGTCTGAAGACAAAGACTGAAGACAACAACTGATGATATCTACTGAAGTCATCAGTTGTTATATCATTTGAAGCAAAGTCTGAAGACCAAGTACTGAAGACTCAGAGTTTGTCACAACAACTGAAGAAGTCTTCTTCAGTTGTTGTGGTGGTTTTCCTTTTCAGTAGTTTATTTACTTTCAGTAGTTGTACAACAACTGAAGAGCATGTTCTTCAGTTGTTATAGTATCAGTAGTTATAAACGACTGAAGAGTTTGTTCTTCAGTCGTTGTAGGATTTCAGTAGTTTACTTTTGTCAGCACTTAGGAACTTTT
The DNA here is from genome assembly GCA_024085815.1 of Flaveria linearis. Taxonomy (NCBI): domain Eukaryota; kingdom Viridiplantae; phylum Streptophyta; class Magnoliopsida; order Asterales; family Asteraceae; genus Flaveria; species Flaveria linearis. Next base: position 27,084,956 of record CM044015.1, read on the forward strand.
GTAAGAAGATGTCAGTTGTTGACATCTTCAGTAGTTTTATGTTTTGTCAGTTGTAATTTGAATATTCAGTGATGTCAGAAAAAGGACATCATGCCCATCCTTTTGCCGCCTATAAAAGGATGGGTAACCATACTGTTTTAATTGCCGAAACGTGCGACCAATAGAACATTTATTGTTTTGCAGAAACTCTTCTCTCTATGTTTATGCTCTAATTTGAAATATCTTTTATGTTCTTGCTTTAATTGCTAATCAATGTGCTAAATCCGCTGCAAACATAATCTAATTGATCAACGAGAGAGGCTGAGATCCTGTCAAAAGGTATCAGAGCAGGTTAATCATTGATCGATTTCAACATTGATCATTTGAAACTGCTCTTTTGATCTCTCTGTTTGATCGAATTAGCAATTTGCAAGAGTTAGCCATAGAGAGTAAGTTTCTGCTGTTTCCGGCCAACATCTTGAGGTCTTTTGGTGGTTTTGAGTTACGTTTGTCGTGTTTAAACTTGTTTTTGACCAAAACCTGAGATGACAACACCAACCAATGATCCTCACAATACTGGTTCCGCAACCAAGCCTCCGATGCTGGTTAGGAACGAGTATAACATATGGCAAAGACGTATGCTACACCACTTGGCTGTCAACAGTGCTGGTTGTTGGAAGTCAGTGGTGCATGGGCCATACAAGCCTATGGTGAGCGTCCCGGAGTCTAATGAACAGGTTGCCAAGAAACCTGAACAATATTCGGATGAAGATCTAAAGCTGTTCGAAATTGATGCCAGAGCCATGGATTTTAGCCATGGCCATTCCAAACGAGATATATTCAGGGCTCTTGCATCATGAGTCTGCTCATGACCTATGGGTTGCTCTAAAGGAACAATTTGGAGGAACTGATTCGGTCTTAGCAAACAATAGGGAAATCCTTGCCCAACAATATGAGACTTTCTCATATAGAAAGGGTGAGACTCTGACCCAGCAGTTTGAGCGGTTCTCTTGTTTAATCTCTGAGCTGAAGATGGTTAAACAAGAGTACTCCAAAAGCCAGATGAACAATAGGTTCCTCAGGTCATTGCCTGAGAGATGGGACACATATACCATTGTCCTACGCTCTAGTGCTGACCTTGACACTCTATCTCTCACCCAACTTCATGGGAAACTACTCACTTTTGAGAGAGAGGTAGAGCAAAAGAGGAAGTTGTCATCTTCTGGCAAACTTGCTGATGACTTTGTCCAAGGTAATGCTGCCTTGATAAGTCATGAGTCAGAATATGCTTCATCAGAAAGTTCTTATGATGAGCATATTGATTTCTCTACAAACTCAGAACAAGCTTTTGTTGGTGTCAGTAGTTCAGGAGGAGGTGGTGACAACTTGTGTTTTCTGATGGAGGATTTGAAGGGCATTCCAGATGATGATCTGGAAGAGATGGATATTTTGAACCAAATGGCAATGATAATATCCGATCTCAGAAGTTCTACAAAAGAACTGGTAGGAAATTCCCAGGACTCTCTGGCAAAACCAAAGTTGGTTTTGACAAGAGCAAGTTGAGGTGTCACAAGTGCCAAAGGCTTGGACACTTTGCAAGAGAGTGTAGATCATCTGGATCTAACTCATCTGCACCCTTTGTGACTTTTCCCAGCAATAGCTCACAGCACAAAGGGCAACCTTCCTATAGTTCTTCCCATCCATCTCAGGCACAAGCACCACCTGCTTATTTTGTGCCACAGGGTCATATGCCTTATCATTACCCCTGTTACTACATGCCTCAGCCTGGTCAAACTCAAGCACCCCCGGCTCAACCACCTCATGCTCTTCCAGAGCCTCATTCTTCCCAATCTCATCACCACACACAATCTCAACAACAAAGCTTTTTCACCCCAACTGCTGTTGACTGGAGTAGTCTACCAGAAGAGCTATCTGGTCAGGAACCACTACTCCAAGGTGCTGGTCAACATGGTGGTGACCAACCTTTTGGAAATCTTGCTCTGATGGCCCTTGATTCTGCTGAAGGGTCATCATCTAATGCCTCATCTAGGTATCCACTGAGGCAAAAGCCAAGCTTTGTTCAGAGTCATGCATAGCAGCATTTGCTTCTATTAGAGAAGCAAATGTAGCTTTAATAGATAAAAATCTTGAGCTTGAGCACACTATTTCCAAAAGAAAAGCTGATTTTGAGGTTGTTCTAAAAGATAAAAATGATGAGATTTACAAGCTTAACTGCCAAATCAAAGATGCTAAAGCTAGGGAAGATGTACTTCTTGAGAAGTACAAAGATCTCAAGGAAACTCTTGCAACCACCCAAGTTGAGTGTGATCGATGGGTGCAATCATGCAAGGGTTTTGAAATGCTTCTTAGCAAGCAAACTGCTTCCAATGTGAAGTTTGGCATTGGTTATAATCACACTGCTCCTCCCACAGACTTCATTTCAAGAGCAGAAGTTGAATCTGATGGGGAGAGCAATAACCAATCCTTCTCATCATGTGACTTACTATCCTCTGAATCAGCATCATCAGAGATAGACTGTCACATGACCAAAAGGCTGATCAACTCAGGAGTTGTCACTAGAAGTACTGAAGGTACTGGAGAGCAAGTGACAACATCTGAAGTTCTAACCTCAAATACTGTTAGCACTAAAAAGAAGAAAACTAACAGTAGGAAAGGTTTGAAAACAGCTAGAGAGGATACCAGGAGAGCAGGCACTAGGAAGAAAACTGCTAGTACTGATGACAAACAGCTGAAGAACAAGTCTTCAGCAGTTAAATCCTCTTCAGCTGATGATCAGCATAAGATGAAGAAAAAGCCATGTGAGATATGTGGCTTATTCAATCATCTTACTGATGATTGCTGGTACAAAAGGGGTTCCAAACTCAAACAGAAGGAGCAAATCACTGAGAGCATCAATAAAATGAAGAATGAGTTTGAAACCAAGTTTGTATTAGCAACATCCAAACCTGAAATCCCTAAGCCCAAAGCTAAATCTAAAAAGAAGGTAGGGATAACTCAGGCAACAGCTGAGGTTGCTCAGAAAAAGATGGTACAACATAGGAACTCATCATCAGCAAACTCCAATGTGTCTGAAGAGCTGAAAGCCCTATCACAGAATCAGACACAATTGGTGATGATGGTTCAGCAGCTAGTGGGAAGAGTCAACCACTTAGATGCTCCTGTGTTGAAATCACAGAAAAGGAAGTCCAAGCCAAAGGGTTCCTCTTCTGTACCATCTTCTTCACCTCAAGCTGTCACACACAACACAACTGTTAGTGCTGCACCTGTAGCTGAGAACAGACCCAAAACCAAGCAGGTTTGGGTCTCCAAGACAAACTAACACATGGTTGTGTTTGCAGGGTTCTTCAACATGCCTTAAAAGCATCTGGTATGTAGACAGTGGAGGATCCATGCACATGACAGGAAGCAGTTCCCTTCTTAATGACTACTCTCAAGGAAAGAAGGGATTTGTTTCTTTTGGCAATGATGCAAAGGGTTACATCATCGGAAAAGGCTTTGTTTCCAATGGGGAAATAAGGTTTGATGATGTTAACCATGTGGAGAATCTCAAGTACAACCTCTTGAGTGTCAGTCAAATGTGTGACAAAGGCCATGTTGCCCTTTTCACAAGCCAGAACTGTCGGATTCTGTCATCCAAAGTTCTGAGTTTGATTGACAAGGCATTGGATGAACACACTCTCCTGAAGGCCAACAGGACAGGAAGAGTGTATGCCTTAGATCTTTCCAAAAAGATGGATCTAAAAGGCCATCCTTGCCTATTCTCCAAGGCATCTCCTCAAGAGTCCACACTATGGCATAGAAGGCTGGGTCATGTAAATTTCAAGAACATGAATCAGCTTATAAGCCATGGTTTAGTAAGAGGATTGCCTCTGAAGGAGTTCAAGTGTGAAGATGACTGCACTGCTTGCTTGAAAGGAAAGCAACACAAAGTTTCATTTCCTTCAATAGAAGAACCAAAGTCCACTGCCTGCTTACAACTTCTGCACATGGATCTCTTTGGTCCTGTCAGAGTAATGAGCATGGCAAAGAAGAAATACTGCCTGGTAATTGTGGATGATTACTCCAGGTTTGTATGGACTTTCTTCTTGCACTCCAAGGATGAAGCAGCAAAGACAATAATGAACTTTGTGTTACAAGTAGAAAAGCAGTATTCCCTACAGGTCAAGTGTGTGAGGAGTGACAATGGAACAGAATTTAGAAACCACACACTTGATGACTTCTACCTGTCCAAGGGAATTAGAAGGCAGTTTAGCATTCCTAGAACTCCTGAGCAGAATGGAGTGGTGGAGAGAAAGAACAGGACCCTCATTGAAGCAGCAAGGTCAATGTTGGCTGACTCTGGATTGCCACTGACCTTTTGGGCTGAAGCTGTCAGTACAGCTTGCTATGTACAAAATAGAGCTTTAGTAAATAAGAGGTTGATGAAGACTCCATATGAAGTTCTTCATCATTTGGCTCCTCTTATTTCATTCTTTAGAGCCTTTGGGTGTCCTTGTTTTATTCTCAACACTAGCAACCCACTCCATAAGTTTGCTAGTAAGGTGGATGCAGGGTACTTTGTTGGTTATTCATCAACTTGCAAAGCATACAGAGTCTTCAACTGTAGAACCAAGGGGGTTGAAGAAACTCTGCATGTTAAGTTCAATGAATCTCCAAAGGACAAGATTCCACAAAACCCTGTGGAGTTGTTTGATCTGGATATACTGCAATATGTTCCTTATCAACCTCCATCTGTTGAGCCTGTCAACAGATCTCCACCTGGTGGTACTGATGATGATGAAGTCAGTACTCACCTCTTCAGGATCAGTGACAATCTGCCTAAGTTCACTGAACCTGATGCTCCTATAGCCTCAGCAGCTCCATCCACTACAAATGCTGATGAGATTTCTGCTTGCTCTACTTCATTTGAGCTGCCATCCTCTACATGGTTTCAGGAATCTCCATCACCATCTGTTGCTGCTGATGGGTCTACAAACACTTGCACAGATATTATAGTTTATCAAGAGCTCAAGAATCACCCCACTTCACAAATCATTGGTGATATCCAAGCTGGAGTTTCAACCAGGAATCAATTGTCAAATTTCTGCTTCTATGCTCTCTTCATCAGTCAGCAAGAGCCAAAGAACTATCATATTGCTTTAAGAGACAATGGATGGGTGGAAGCTATGCAGCTTGAGCTTCTTCAATTCAAGAAACAGCAAGTGTGGGAGCTTGTTCCATTACCCAAAGATAAGTGTGCTATAGGCACCAAGTGGGTATTCAGGAACAAAACAGATGAGAAGGGCCAAATTGTCAAGAACAAGGCCAGACTGGTTGTCCAAGGGTTTGCACAGGAGGAAGGCATCGATTATGATGAGACCTTTGCACCTGTGGCCAGACTGGAAGCAATCAGACTGTTCTTAGCTTATGCTGCCTTTCACAGTCTCAAGGTTTATCAAATGGATGTCAAAAGTGCCTTCCTATATGGAAAAATAAAAGAAGAGGTTTATGTGTGTCAACCACCAGGCTTTGAGGACAATAAACATCCTGATTGGGTGTACAAGCTTGATAAGGCTCTCTATGGGCTGAAGCAAGCTCCTAGAGCCTGGTATGAGACACTCTCAACCTTTCTTCTAGAGAATAAATTCACTAGAGGCACCATTGATAAAACCCTATTCATCAAGACTGTGGGACAACATAAACTCCTTGTTCAGATTTATGTTGATGATATCATCTTTGCATCCTCTGATCCAAAGTTGTGTGATGAATTTACAAAGCTTATGAAGCTGAGATTTGAAATGAGTGCTATGGGAGAATTACAGTACTTTCTGGGTTTGCAAATCAAACAACTGGATGATGGAATCTTCATTCATCAGTCCAAGTATACCAAAGAGTTGTTGAATAAGTTTGATTTACAATCTTGTAAGCCTTGTTCTACTCCCATGAGCAGCATTACACAACTAGATGTAGATCAGAAAGGTAAAGCGGTTGATGAAACCCTTTACAGATGTATGATTGGGTCCTTGATGTACCTTACAGCTTCTAGACCAGACATCATGTTTTCAACATGTGCTTGTGCTAGATTTCAGGCTGCACCTAAAGAATCTCATTTGATTGCAGTCAAAAGGATCTTTAGATATCTGCAAGGTACCCAATCACTAGGTCTTTGGTATTCAGCTGGGCATTCTTGCAAATTAGTTGCTTTCTCTGATAGTGACTATGCAGGATGCAAAGTCACCAGAAAATCCACTTCTGGTGGTTGCCAATTCCTAGGCAATTGTTTAGTTTCTTGGCAGAGTAAGAAACAAACATCCATTGCTACATCCACTGCTGAAGCTGAGTATATTGCTGCTGCAAGCTGTACTTCTCAAATACTCTGGCTTCAGAACCAACTTCTGGATTATGGCATTACTGAGACTAAGACTCCATTATTAATGGATAGTGCTTCAGCTCTCTGTATTGTTAAGAATCCAGTCCAGCACTCAAGGACCAAACATATTGAGATCAGACATCATTTTATCAGGGATTGCTATGAGAAAGGTCTGATTGATCCTAAGTTTGTACCTAGTGCTGATGAGCTTGCAGACATTTTTACTAAGCCTTAGATAGTGCCACATTCCAAAATTTGGTACTAAGGCTTGGTATGCTGCAGCTTGATTGATTTGGCCTATGCTGGTTCTTGTAGTTCACAACTACTGAAAAGCAAAGGTCAAATACAAGTACTGATGAGTAATTTAGTCTTCAGCACTTTCACAACTACTGAAGACTAAAATGACTCAAAGTACTGATGTACATTATTTATTGAAAAACAACTGATGTAGTGAGGTGGATTACAACTACTGATGTATGATTTTCAATTAAATAAGTACTGAAGAACAAATTTTGGTCATAAGTACTGATGTGTAATCTTACACAAATACTGAAGACAAAATTTGTTCACCAGCTCTGAAGAATATTTCATCAGCACTTGTGAACATCTGATCACAAGAGCTGAAGGCATAAATATTCACAAGAGCTGAAGGGTCAATGAAACATCTGAAAATCAGCCAAAGAGCTGATGAGTAAGTGTGGAGGCTAGTATGAAACAACTGATTTGACGGAAACAGCTGATGAGTCATTTCTCATCAGCTGATAACAACAGCTGATGTTTCATACACAAACAACTGAAGGACAAGAGCATGTCTTCAGTAGTTCATAACTACTGACATCAGTAGTTCACAACTACTGAAGGCTAAAACCAAGTCCTCAGTTGTTTACAACAGCTGAAGCAATACCATGTCTTCAGTAGTTCACAACTACTGATCTCAGTAGTTTACAACTACTGAAGGCTAACACCAAGTCTTCAGTTGTTCCAACGTCTGAAGAAGAATACTAGGTCATCAGTACATAACTACTGACGACTGAGTAACTCTTCAGACGTTCACAACATCTGAAGGACAAAACCAAGGTATCAGTAGTTTCAACTACTGAAGACTAATACCAAGTCCTCAGATGTTACAACCACTGAAGGTTAAAACCACGTCATCAGTTGTTACAACAACTGATAACTAACACCAAAACCTTCAGTCGTTTTCTTTCAACCTTTGCCCTACCCTATAAATACCCCACCTTCAGAGCATTTACTCCTCACTTGACCTAATCTTTCAAAACCTCTGAAATTCCCATACACCATTAATGGCGAACATGCAACTGAAACCTCGACACAACTGTGTCGCCCATCTCACCAAGTCGCCATTATGGCCCAAATTTCACCAAGCCGTCGATCTCATGCACGACTCACCATACAAAACGGCTTTTCTCTTGAACCCCACTCTATACACCGACTCCTTGACGGAGTTTTGGACCAATGTCACCGTCCAAACCGGAGAGCAGAATGCCGAGGTCTCCCTCCGGTCCTCCGTCAACGGCAAACCCGTGGTTATCACTCCAGCTACTCTACGCCAAACCCTAGAGCTGGATGATGCCACTCACCTAACTTCCTACCCTAAAGGTACCCTTGATCTCTCCTTCACATCTCATGACTATCAGGGTAACCTCTCCGCCTCCACCTTGTTGAAGAAACACTTTCCTGACTCTCAACGATTGATCTTCCACATGGTGAATGTATGTCTGGCTCCCAAGACCTCTTCGTGGGACCAGATGTCCACAAGGTGGCAGCAGGTATTGTATTCTATCCTTGAGAAACAACCTTTAAATTTTACTGAACTTTTATTTTTGGAACTCAAGGACATGGCCACAAAACCTTTTTCTAACCGTTGGAACTTATATCCACGGTTCATAATGGCCATGCTCGAATACCAGCTTCAGGCTGAGGGACTAGTTGGCACTGGGGTCCCTGCCATGGCTGTTCAAGCCGAGGTATACTCCAGGCACAACACTGACCAAACACTGAAACAGGCTGGCCGGCTGCGAAAACCCACGCAGCTGGAACCCACAGCCTCCACCTCCAAATCCAAAGTCCCCACCAAGCCAAAAGCCAAAAGAAGCCCACAAAGGCTACTCAGGGAAATGAGTCCCCTGAGGATGCCCCTGCCACACAAAGGCAGGATGTACCTGCTGGTTCGATTCTCCCAGCAGGTACCACGACTCCACCCACCACAACCGCACAGGCTTCCTCTCAACAGGAGCCTGATGCAACCAATTTTGGGGCAACCACATTACTGGGGTCTCTCTCACTTGAGGAGACTGCCATTGAAGAGCACAGTCCTCCCCATGTGCATACTGCTTCTAGCCCACATACTGAGGAGACTGCCCCACTAAGCCCAACATTGGTAATAGCCAAAGTGCTGACTGATCTGAGCACTCCACCCTCTCCCCAGAAACCTATTACCACTGGGGAGACTACAACCGAAGAGGGGGTGGGCACAAGTGCTGATCGGAGCCCACAGCACAGAGAATCAGTTCACTCTCCCAGTGTGGCTAGGGAGAGAGAACAATCTGGTGAGGCTGCCACTTCCCCTGCATCGACATCTGAGCAGGGTGAAGCTGGTAACATCTCTAAGACCTCATCAGAGGCAATGGCCGATGATGGATCCAATCCGGAGGCCAGAAGTCCCCAGTACCATGAACAAGGGGCACATGTCATTACTGAGCCACACTCAGGACATGTTCATCCTGACAATGTCAGGAGGTCAGGTGATTCAGCTCATGCTGATGATGACCTGAGCTTCTTCTACGATGTAGTTGCTCAAAACACTATCCTTGAGGATGAGATAAGCAGACTCAAAGAGCTGCTTGCTCAGATGACTCAGGATAGAAGTCCATCTGCCACCACTACCCCACAGATGGCACCTTCACCTGAAGGTCTCACAAACACTGAGCCACTCCCACAAACTCCGCCACCAGCCCCTGCTTCTGGCACTAGCTCTCAGGGACAGAACCCCCCTGAGCAGCTGGATGCTATCCTCCAGAAATCCCTGCCTCTCATCACACCAATCCTTAAAGATATAGTTATTCAAACCCTTGATGAGAGGCTTCCCACATATATACAACCCATGGTGGAGGTTGCCATATCTAAGGCTCTTGCTGATAGTCAAACCCCAACCAATGCAACCAAAAGGGGGAGACATCAGTGCAAGACAAGAGGAAGAGGGGAGAGGAGGAGAAAGAGGCAGAAAAAGAGGTGGTGGTAGAGAGGGAGTTGGCTAAGGAGAGTAGTAGGGTGAGGGAGAAAGGGAAGAGGAAAGTGAGGGAGGTAGAGCATATAGAAGTGGCTGAAATCCAAAAGGATTTCAGTATCACTGATAAGAATAAGGGAGAGGGAAAGAAGGTGGCTGATCCTGATCTAGCAGCCCTTGTCAAGGAGGCTGATGCTGAGCATAACCGTTCAATGAACAAAGTCATTGAACAGCTGTTCAGGCAAGGCTTTGACAAGGACACTGCTTTGCTAGATCAAGAGATCAGGAATATGGAGAGGAGAGAGATTGAGTACCGATGGACTACTCATAGCCAAGAGGAAAGACAGAAACTTGAGGCTATGAGTAGGTTCACTTCGAAGTACCTGGGCAGACCAGTCCTTGATGTTAAGGCATGGACCAGGGACAAACTCTTGGCAATAACCACCAAGATTTGTTCGGCTGGTGATTTTACAAAGGGACTGGTCGCAGAGGCCTTATCTGAAGCCGGTGCTGGGAACAGGACACTGCTAGTCAAGCTAACCAAACCAGCCCTTATCTCTAGGCTGCTAGCAGTGCCTGCCAACACTCCCACACCAACAACCCAACCACAACCCACAAAACCAACTCCTTTACCACCAAAACCCGCAGCCAATGATCCACCCTTGAAGAAGAAGAGAAGGGTGCTGAGGCTGCAAGATGAAGAAGAGGATGATGAGGAGGATAGCCTGCCACTCTCAGCAGTTATACCTCTACCCAAAGCCAAACCACAAACCATCAATCCCACCTCACAGCAGGACACTGTGAAGGTTAAGTTAGAAGAGGAGGAGCAGCAGAAAAGACATGATGAGGAAATGCTGAAAAGCATTGACAAATGTTATACTGCTACCACCTCTATAATAAACATGCAGAGAGAAGCTCTGAGGTTATTCACCCTCAAACAAACCTTTCAATATGAAAGGGAGAGGGTGAGAACTTGGCCTGACCCAAGGGTGGCTCACAGGATAGTCAAGAAGGACATGCCTGTGAGATACAAAAGCCAGCTAAAGAGAATCGTAGATGAAGAGATCTCTGTGGCTATTGTAATAACACCCTGGGAAATAGTGGATGAATTCGAGAAAGCTTATAGAGCCGGCCAATCACCCTTTTCAATGCTAGATAATAGGGTGGTTAGGAAGGGTCTGGTCTATAAGAAGCTTGAGAATTTCCGTAGGAATGAGCTCACTTTGTTGTTAGAGGGTAAACACCCTGATGAGTTTGCATATAGGCAAATCACAACACTTGAGCTCAAAAATGGAAGACAGGTCAAGTACCTCTCAGAGCTGTACGGTCGGGAGGGGTTATTCGAAGGTGAGCCTGAAGACCTGTCCAAAGAAGAACAAATGATCTTTCTTCAGGCTTACTGTAGAGAATCCTACCGGCTTGTACGAGGGAGGTAGATCTCATGGATGGGGCAACAGCTCTGTGTCCAATTCCCCAAGACAGAGCTCCCATCCATACTTAGCCAAACAAACACTTGAGACTACCTCTCTGGCCAGTGCTTATCTGGGTCAACTTCTAATCTGATCTAGAAGGAAATAGACCAATCATTATGCCACCAATAAGTGGGACATCCAATAATTAGAGGTTTTGGCTGCATTGGTTCAGGGGGAGTTTGTTGGACCAAAAGAACCAATGAGCCAAGATCAGGAAAACCTCTAAGTCCCACATGCCACTGCTACAACTGCTGAAGACTCCCATCAGTTACAATGTTCTCTTGCTTGAATGTCAGACTCGAGAACATCTGAAGACTATCATCAGCTATTGTGTTCTCTTGCTTGAATGTCAAACTCGAGAGCATATTAGCTCCAGCCTTCTGCTGTTATGACAAAGTCTGAAGAACAAAGTATGAAGATCAAAGAATTGAAGAACATCAGCTGAAGAAGACCAAAGTACTGAAGTCTGAAGTACTGTTCTTACAAGTACTGAAGACTTCAAGAACTGAAGACAAGTACTGAAGCATCAAAAGCTGAAGAACTAAAGAACTGAAGATCTTCTACTGAAGCACAAAGTCTGAAGACAAAGACTGAAGACAACAACTGATGATATCTACTGAAGTCATCAGTTGTTATATCATTTGAAGCAAAGTCTGAAGACCAAGTACTGAAGACTCAGAGTTTGTCACAACAACTGAAGAAGTCTTCTTCAGTTGTTGTGGTGGTTTTCCTTTTCAGTAGTTTATTTACTTTCAGTAGTTGTACAACAACTGAAGAGCATGTTCTTCAGTTGTTATAGTATCAGTAGTTATAAACGACTGAAGAGTTTGTTCTTCAGTCGTTGTAGGATTTCATAGTTTACTTTTGTTAGCACTTAGGAACTTTTGTAAGAAGATGTCAGTTGTTGACATCTTCAGTAGTTTTATGTTTTGTCAGTTGTAATTTGAATATTCAGTGATGTCAGAAAAAGGACATCATGCCCATCCTTTTGCCACCTATAAAAGGATGGGTAACCATACTGTTTTAATTGCCGAAACGTGCGACCAATAGAACATTTATTGTTTTGCAGAAACTCTTCTCTCTATGTTTATGCTCTAATTTGAAATATCTTTTATGTTCTTGCTTTAATTGCTAATCAATGTGCTAAATCCGCTGCAAACATAATCTAATTGATCAACGAGAGAGGCTGAGATCCTGTCAAAAGAACAACGAACTAACTAAGGTGAGTCCAACCTATACTTGATCTTCATGAAGGTTGTTGATGATTCTAGGATTTTAATTGTGTTCAATAGATGTTGTTATATGATGATTATGCAAGAATTGGGTGAAATTTGTTATTTTGTCCATAGATTTCCAGGAATAGAAACTTTTTGGATATGGGATTGTGAATTATGATGATTTATTGGTGTTGAACATGTCTATATGATAGCATGTACATAATTAGGCATAATGTTAATGAATTCATGAATGTATTGGGTGTTAGATAGATTTTGGGATGCACTTTCCTAAAAGGGAAACTTTAATTATATGAAACATGTGGTCTTGTGAATTTGGTCATGGTTTTGATATTAGGAGCATGCTAGTATGTTATGAATGATGTTTAACTTGTTAGAATACATGATTTGGGTCAATTGGTTATATGATGAATTGTTTAGGTCATTCTAGGCTTTCTTGGGAATCGTGCAAGTAGGATGCACAAAGCACAAGATTATGCATATGGATTATGCCATAGTGTTTAATTATCATAGTATGAATGTCTGGATCATGTAACTTGGCAATTTTAATTATGACTATGTATCATGCTAGCCATGTATGTGCGTTTGACTATCTTGTTTTGGGTTTATGGTGGTTAAGGTGATTTATGTGCATAGTATGGTAATCTTTGCAAACATGATTGTTGATATGATATAATATGTGTTTGAGCAAGTATACAACTTAAACACGCCACCAACGGGTCAAATGGGTCAACTAGGTCAAATGAGTCTTGTTTTCTAAAACCTTTGGTCAATGTGTTAATTATGCACTTAGTGTTGTTAGAGATTCTGTGTACACGTACTTATGTGCTTGCGTGTTTTAGGTAACCTTTAAAGGTTGTCTTTCCCTCTCTTTCAAGTTAAAATTTTATATTGTTCGTACGCACATCAGGTGAGTTTATACCCTAATGTTTACTTACTTCCTTTTTTGGGGAGATAGCAACTGTTTTCTTTACAAACGCTTTTATAGATAAGATTGTGCTAGTATAAGGTAGTGTAGCATTACCATGAAAGTCCTCACACTTTCGGGTCGTTAATACTGTAACTAGCGGGAAACGCTGGGTAGTACAACTGGGCCTGACAAGCCCCACCTGTGCGACTCGAGGTCAAATGGGTGCAATATTGTCCTAAATACAAACATCATCACAACTTGGTAGGTTGTGATGGGATGCAAACAAATGAAACACATGTCAGCTTCGATCGCGAAATCACTATACTTACTACTTGTGAAACTAGACTAGTTATCTGTTTCAGCACATTGCTTTTGTTTTATCACTGTTATTATTTATGTTAAATGCAAACTCTTGAACTCACTAATCATTGTGTTGACTCTTTTAGTATGCTATTCTCAGGTCGTTAAGAGCTACCATAGGAGCACGCACGGGTCAAGCATATGCATTTATAAACTGATGTCAATTACTTTTCTAATTGGGTTACGTTTGGTTTAAATTATGGTTTTGCCCATGTTTTGCCAATTTAATTTTTTAGTACTTTGAGTTTAAGCTATTTATGAAATGCTTCCGCAAATATTTAAAAGTTACAAACTCTGATCTATTTTATACGTTGCATATAGTGCCATTTTGAGTAGCTAATGATTGGGATCCGGGTTTGTTCACACGCCTCGTGGTAAAACCCTGCACGTGGATTTTGAGGGTGTGACGGATTGGTGTCAGAGCCATTGGTTATAGGGAACTAGGTTTCATACACACTAGTCTATAACCGCAAACCGTTAGTTACTCATTAGTTATTCCCCTAGTGTATACTCATTGGCATACACATCACATACCCAACAGTACGATATCATAATCATCTTCATCCCCTGTTCGACAAGCACCTGCAAAGGAAACCGAGGTTCTTATCGTTCCTTCATCATCTAGGAATTATGGTTCTAGACCCTCCGTATTTATATCTGACGTGTACTTTTTGGACGAGCCGAAAATTGAGCGGGACATGACTAATCCTGAAAATTAGGATTGGTATCGCACTACACTGATTAGGATGCTGGAAAAGGAGAATGTTCTATGTACGATCCCTACCGTGACTAGCGACACCATATTATACCCTCTACCCTACACACCTCATAGGGCTATCGTTGCTTTGGTGGTCTCATATGATCAACTACAACGGGTAGCCGAGGAGGAATTTAAAAGGTTCGACACGCAACAACAACACCACAGCAGAGTGTACGAGAAGATGGAAGACTCATTGCTGGATATGAAAGGACGCAAGGATGGTCAGACAGGAGAGATCTAGGCTCTGCGTGGACAAGTTGCTGAGTTGACGGCTACTCTAAACGCGACACGTGATCAGCTTCATGAGGCTATCGTTTGTTAACACAGTTGGAAAACCAACTCGAGCCTCAGGAGTCCCCAACTGAGGAGCCTTAGGAGGTACCCGAGGAGGAACCAGAAGAAGATCCACAGGGATATTGACCTCGTGATGAAGTCCAGAAGTTAGAGGCTGAGTTCTGGAAATTGAAGATTGAGGGAACCAAGATTGAGACCTACACTATGAGGTCTCATGAGCTGGCGGCTCTTTGCCCTGGAATGATCAACTAATCGATCAAGCGAATCGAGATATACCTATGTGGTCTAGTTCCTGAAATCCAAAGTATGGTTACTGCCTCCAACCCCACAACAATTCAGCAGGCAATACAGTTGGCTCACAAGTTGACCGACCAAGTAGTGGAATAAGGCAAACTGCCTAAACGAGGTGCGGTGGCGAGTGTACCAGCGGCAGCAAGTGTACCAGCCCGCAAACGCAAATGGAATGGTCCAACCAATAAGGGATCAACTTCAGGCAACCAGCAGCAACAACAACCGAGGAAGTTCGACAACAACCGAGATTTCAATCAAACCACCACTACCAACTAAGGACAAGGAGGATACATGGGGAGGTATCCTAAGTGTAATCGTTACAATTACCATCACACCGGCAGGTGTGACGACTTCAAACACCAAAGGTGCGGGAAGTTAGGATACGTAGCGAAGGACTACCGTAGCGAGCTGTGAAAAAGCCACAAAAACTACAAGAAACACCTAACGGATGTTTCGAGCGTGGGAAAGAAGGACACTACAAGAGAAACTGCCCTCAGCTGAGGAAAAATGGCAACGATACGGGAATCAACGGGAACAACAACAACAATGCAGGGAATGGTGGAAACAATGGTGGAAATAATGGTGGAGCTAAGGGAAGAGCCTTCGTTATAGGTTTAGGTGAGGCTTTAAATGACCCTACTACTGTTACTGGCAAATTTCTTGTAAATGGTCATTTTGCTACTATGTTATTTGACACTGGAGCTGATAGGAGTTTATTTCCACTAAATTCAGTAGTCCTATAAATAATATGCCTTCTACCTTGGATATCACCTATACCGTAGAGTTAGCTGATGGTAAATAAATTCATATCACGCACGTTCACAAGGGTTGTAAGATAGAACTGGCCGGACACATTTTTGACATAGATCTTATTCCCATTACACTTGGGAGCTTTGATGTGGTTGTGGGAATGGACTGGCTATCCAGGAAGCAAGCAGAGGTAGGTTGCCACGAAAAGATTATGTGTATTCCCCTTGAGGATGGCGAAACTCTTTCGGTCATTGGCAAAAGGAGTGGTGCTGTGATTGGAATCATATCAATCATGAAAGCGCAGAAGATGCTACATAAAGGTTGACTAGCTATACTGGCTTTGGTGACCGACAAACAACAAGAGGAAAGGAAGATGGAGGATATTCTAGTGGTTCGTGATTTTCCATAGGTGTTTTCAGAGGACCTGCCTGGATTACCACCTCATCGGCAAGTAGAATTTCAGATTGAGTTGACTCCTGGTGCAGCCCCAATCACTAGAGCACCTTATCAATTAGCACCAAATGAATTACAGGAGTTGCCAACACAACTTCAGGAATTTCTGGATAAGGGCTTTATTCAACCTAGCTCATCACCTTAGGGAGTCCCTGTTCTTTTTGTTAAGAAGAAGGATGGGATATTCTGGATGTGCATTGACTACAGGAAGTTGAACAAGGTCACAGTCAAGAACCGGTATCCCTTACCTCGTATTGATGATCTATTTGATCAACTTTAGGGATCCATCTACTATTCTAAGATTGATCTAACATCTGGTTATCATCGATTGCGAGTCTGAGAGGAAGACATCTTGAAGACAGTATTCAGGACTAGCTATGACCATTATGAATTCTTGGTCATGCCATTTGGGTTGACTAATGCACCGGCGGTGTTCATGGACCTCATGAACCACATGTGAAATCCCTACCTTGATTAGTTTGTTATTGTGTTTATCGATGATATATTGATCTATTCTAAGACCAAGGAGGAACATTAAGAGCACCTATGATTGATCTTAGAATTATTGGAGAAAGAGCAATTATATGCTAAATTCTTTAAGTGTGACTTCTGGATATGAGAGGTGCAGTTTCTGGGTCATATTGTGAATGAGAAAGGAATCCATGTAGATCCTGTAAAGGTGGAAGCAATCAAGAATTGGATGGTTCCTAAGACACCTAGTGAGATACGCCAATTTCTTGGATTGGCAGTATACTATCGATTCTTCATTAGGGATTTTCCAAGATTACTTAACCCCTTACTGTCTTGACACATAAAGGTACAATGTTTAAATAGGGAGAAAGTCAAGAATCAGCCTTCCAGTTGTTGAAACAGAAACTCTGCAGCGCACTGATACAGGCATTATCAGAAAGAACGGATGATTTCATGGTGTACTACGATGCATCCATTCAGGGACTAGGTTGTGTCTTGATGCAGCAAGATAAGGTGATAGCCTACGCCTCGAGACAACTGAAGGTTCATGAAAAGAACTATACCACCCATGACTTGGAATTGGGTGCAGTGGTTTTTGACTTGAAGATCTAGAGACATTACTTGTATGGTACAAAATGCACCAGTTACACTAATCACAAGAGTCTTCAGCATGTCTTTGAGAAGAAGGAACTAAATATGAGACAACGACACTGGGTGGAGTTACTGAATGACTATGATTGCGCTATCAAGTATCATCCGGGAAGGCAAACGTGGTTGCCGATGCTCTAAGCTGGAAAGAAACAGCTAAGCCTAGATGAGTTCAAGCTTTACAGCTTACTATCAGCACTCAACTGCCTGAACAAATTAAGGAAGCATAGACAGAAGCTTTAAACGTACAAAATATTAGGTCTGAGTCATTACGTGGTATGGATAAACAACTTGAGGTGAAAGCGGATGGGATTCGTTACTTCATAGATAGACTTTGGGTGCCTGTTTATGGAAATTTAGGGATCTGGTTATGAGTGAGTCGCACATATACAAATAATACATCCGGGTCCAGACAAGATGTATCATGACCTAAAGGCGTACTCTTAGTGGCCTAACATGAAGGGGAAGAGGTAGTTACCTTTGTGAGCACGTGTTTAACCTGCTCCAAGGTCAAGGTCGAGTATCAGAAGCCATCAGGATTACTGCAACAACCGAGATTCCTTTATGGAAGTAGGAGCAAATTTCTATGGATTTTATTACTAAATTACCCAGGACTCCTAGTGGTTGTGACATGATATGGGTGATTGTGGATAGGTTGACTAAGTCTGCTCAC
The DNA here is from genome assembly GCA_024085815.1 of Flaveria linearis. Taxonomy (NCBI): domain Eukaryota; kingdom Viridiplantae; phylum Streptophyta; class Magnoliopsida; order Asterales; family Asteraceae; genus Flaveria; species Flaveria linearis. The sequence goes on from CM044015.1 coordinate 27,102,869, forward strand.
TTCTTGGTGATCAAGGAAATAGATAAGATGGATAAGCTAACTCGAATTTATCTGAAGGAAGTAGTCTCTTGGCATGGTGTGCCAATCTCGATTATTTCTGATCGCGATGCTCACTTTACTTCTCATTTCTGGCAGTCGTTACAGAAGTCTCTGGGTACACGCTTAGACATGAGTACTGCATATCATCCTCAGACTGACGGATAGATCGAACACACTATACAGACCTTGGAGGATATGTTACGAGTGTGTGTAATCGATTTTGGGAACAATTGGGAAGTTCACTTACCTTTGGTGGAATTTCCTATAACAAAAGCTACCACACTACTATTCAAGCGGCACCGTTTGAAGTCTTGTATGAATGAAAATGTAGATCACCTGTTTGTTAGGTTGAAATTGGTGATAGTCAGCTAACGGGTCCTGAGTTGGTACACGAGACCACTGAGAAGATTGTACAAATAAGGAGTCGTATGGCTGCAGCGCGTGACAGACAGAAAAGTTATGCTGATAAGCGGCGAAACCCCTAGAGTTGTAGGTTGGTGACAAAGTCTTATTGAACGTCTCACCATGGAAAGGCATGATTCGGTTTGGTAAAAGAGGAAAGCTAAATCCGAGATACATTGGACCATTTGAGATATTGGAAAGAATAGGTCCGGTGTCCTATCGATTAGTCCTACCTAATTCGCTGAGTGGAATCCATGATGTACTCCCTGTCTCGAATTTGAAGAAATGCTTAGCTGACGAAACCTTGATTATACCGCTCGAGGAAGTACAAGTCGACGAACAACTACGTTTCATTAAAGAACCGGTTGAGGTAATGGACCGAGAGGTCAAAATCTTGAAACAAGCAGATCCCTATGTTAAGGTTCACTGGAACTCGAAACGTGGACTGGAGTTCACGTGGGAATGCGAGGATCAGATGAAGCTCAAGTATCCTCATCTGTTTGAAACAACGACCAATACCGGCGAAGGTAATGATTAAATTTCAAGATGAAATTTCTTTCAACATGGGAATAATGTCACAACTCACCCAAAATCATTTGCTTTAGATTTATTTCTTATGCCAATGCAGTAGACGAGTGATGTAACTCAACCATGTAACGTGATTTTTTGGATGAAAATTCTTTCAACATGGGGATAATGTGACATCCGGTAATTTTCGGTTACCAAACTCCGTTAATGTTGTTAGGTCTTGCATACACGTGTCATGAGCACACACTAGTTGTCGTTGAACGTTGGTGACTTAATAATAATTAACAGTGATAAACTAACAATAATTTAACCAATAATGTGATTATTAGATTATGCTTATGTGTTTACGGGATTTAAACATTATTTTTGAATTTTACCTTGTAACGTGTCAACGTGTTATATTTATTTCGTGTATTTTATGACTAGTGAAAATTATACATGATTATTATTGTTGATTAATAATGTTAGTATTTTGTAGTTAAAAGTGTTAAAAAGAATGCTAACAGGATTAATTTTTACAAAAGGTAATTAAAGGAGGGTTAAATGGTAATTGTAATTAAATTAATCAAACAAAATAACCCAACCCTAATCCCCACCCCATTCGGACGCGAATTCACCTCCAACACCCCTCATCATTCAATTTTGATCCAATACAAGCACCAAGCATCAATTTTGATTAGTTTCAAGAGTTAGCAAGTGTTAATCATCATCCTTACACATTTTAAGGTGAGTTTCAAGCAAGATTTTCATAGTTTTGATCCATGTTAAACCTAATTCAAAAATCATATGAGAAAGTCGAAATTGATGATGACTGATGATGATTGATGATGGTTGATGATGATATGATGTTAATTGTGATGTATTGTTGCTAGATTATGATGATTTAGGCAAGAAATCCATGATTTTGATGACCTAGTCTTACCTTACCCAAATAGTAACTTTTGATCATGAGATTATGCAATTGAAGGTTATTGATGATTCTAGGATGTTAATTGTGTTCAATAGATGTTGTTATATGATGATTATGCAAGCATTGGGTGAAATTTGGTATTTTGTTCATAGATTTCCCGGAATAGAAACTTTTTGGATATGGGATTGTGAATTATGATGATTGGTTATCTAGATGATAGCATGGACTTGATTAGGCATAATGTTAATGAATTCATGAATGTATTGGGTGTTAGATAGATTTGGGATGCACTTTCCCAAAAAGAAAACTTTAATTATATGAAACATGTGGTCTTGTAAATTTGGTTATGGTTTTAATATTAGGAGCATGCTAGTATGTTATGAATGATGTTTAACTTGTTAGAATACATGATTTGGGTCAATTGGTTACATGATAAATTGTTTTGGGTCATTCTAGGATTGCTTGGGAATCGTGCAAGTATGATGCACAAAGCACAAAATTATGCATGTGGATTGTACCATAGTGTTTAATCATCATAGTATGAATGTCTGGATCATGTAACATGGCAATTTAGAATATGATTGTGATCATGCTAGCCATGTATGTGGGTTTGACTATCTTGTTTTAGCTTTATGGTGGTTAAGATGATTTGTGCATAGTATGGTAATCTTTGTAAACATGATTGTTGATATGATATAATATTTTTTGAGCAAGTATACAACTTAAACATGTCACCAACGAGTCAAACGGGTCAACTAGGTCAAATGAGTCTTGTTTTCTAAAACCTTTGTTCAATGTGTTAATTATGCACTTAGTGTTGTTAGAGATTCTGTGTACACGTACTTATGTACTTGCATGTTCTAGGTAACCTCTGAAGGTTGTCTTTCCCTCTCTTTCAAGTTAAGCTTTTATATTGTTCATGCGCACATCAGGTGAGTTCATGCCCCAATGTTTACTTAATTCCTTTTGGGGGGAGATAGCATACTGTTTTCTTTACAAACGCTTTTATAGATAAGATTGTGCTAGTATAAGGTAGTGTTGCATTACCATGAAAGTCCTAACACTTTCGGTTCGTTAATACTGCAACTAGCGGGAAATGTTGGGTAGTACTACTGGGCCTGACAAGCCCCACCTATGCGACTCGAGGTCAAACGGGTGCAATATTGTCCTAAACACAAACATCATCATAACTTGGTAGGTTGTGATGGGAGGCAAACAAACAAAACACATGTCAGCTTCGATCATGAAATCACTATACTTACTACTTATGAAACTAGAATAGCTATCTGTTCCAACACATTGCTTATGTTTTATCACTGTTATTATTTATATTAAATACAAACTCTTGAACTCACCAACCATTGCGTTGACTCTTTTAGTATGCTATTCTCAGGTCGTTAACAGCTGTCGTGGGAGCACGCACGGGTCAAGCATATGCATTTATAACCTGATGTCAATTACTTTTCTAATTGGTTTATATTTTGTTTAAATTATGGTTTAGCGTGTGTGTTGCCAAATTACATTTTTAGTACTTTGAGTTTAAGCTATTTATTAAACGCTTCCGCAAATGTTTAAAAGTTACAAACTCTGATCTATTTTATACGTTGCATATTGTGTCGTTCTGAGTAACTAATGACTGAGATCCTGGTTTGTTCACCCGCCTCACCGTAAAACCCCGCACGTAGATTTTGAGGGTGTGACAGGGGCTGCTAGAGGGCTATAACCCCATATAGCGCTATACGACCCCCTATACAACACATATGGAGCTATACGGCGCGTATAGCAAGTTATGAAACTGACTACGAGAAAAAATTTTAGGGGATTGTCAGAGGGGTTATACACCCAGTATAGGGCTATACGACCCCCCTATACGACACATATAGGGCTATACGACACGTATAGGGCTATACGACACGTATAGAAATTTTGGGTGCTAATTTATAATTTTAAGGTTTCTCAATATCCAAACTCATAAGATATCATCATTATTGTTTCTTTGTTTTCTCTTACATACAATTTCTCACATACTTAAATCATGTTTCGATGGAAAAAGAACATCAAGAAGATGATTGCAATAAATCCATAAAGCTAAATTATTGCAACACTAAAAACCTATTTTTAAAAGTATTTGTTTATTTTTATATTGGTATAAATTTAAATTACTCTACATTTCAATATAAATATAGTTTGCAAACGAGTTGAGATAATTGTGATCTATACTTTATCACGTCAAACATAAGGCATCACTACATGTCCCTATTTTTATGTCCGTTACAATGTAATTTTATTTTTATGGAGTCAAATATAATACGTTTTTTTCGATAATATAATTTAAATTACGTTACTTTTCCAAGTATAATTAGTTCATAAACGAGTCCAGTGATTGTAGTTCATACCTTATCACACCATGTACGCCGCGACGAGCGGCGAGTAAAGAATACTAGTTGATATTTATAAAATATTTATAAACTAGATTATCAAAGAGCGGGGTTTGTATTATAAAAGTCTTCCTCGTGTAATGTTTGATGACTTTTAATTTTTTTCATTAGTAGAAACGACTTGTAAAGTTGTTTAAATTATAACCTGGCGAAGCAAAGTGAATTCTAACAAATTCTATCCAAGAAAATAACTTTAGAAGTATGAGATTTCCCATGGATTTTTGTCCTTTATCAGCATAATACTTTTAACGGTCTTTATCAGCGAGCAAATTATCGCGGATCTTATGATTTTGTTAGTGAATTCTTAAATCAAATCAGAGACCGGTGACTTGTGTTTCACCAATCTCGGACCAACAAATGGGTGGTCTACGCTTTCAACCATACAAAGCTTCAAATGGTGTCATCTTGATGCTAGTATGATAGCTATTATTATAAGAGAATTCATCAATGATAAATGAGAATTCCAAAAGCCACTAAAATCAATGACACATACTTGAAGCATCATGAGAGTTTGTATTGTTCTTTCAGTCTAACCATCAATTTGAGGACGATATGCAGTAATGAGATTGAGTTGAGTTCCCAAGGATGATTGATTACTTTGCTAAAAACATGAGATTAATCGACCATCACGATCAGAGATTATTGTTTAAAGGCACACTATAACGTCTGACTATTTCGTTGATGTAGATACGAGCCAATTTCATGACTTGATGATTAGTCAATCGGTCAACGATGGCTCAAATGCTATCAAAACCACTTGTAGTGCATGGAAATTTGGTGATAAAATCCATAGACAAGTTTTCCCACGTTCACACGGGAATCTCAGGTTGAACAAGCAATGTAAGAGGACCCTAGTGCTCAGCTTTTACCAATAAACAAGTAAGGCATTTGGAAACATAAAGAGCCATGTCCTTTTTCATATCGGGCCACCAATAACGATAATAAAGGTTCATGAAAATTTTACCCATACCAGGATGATTGGAATAACGAGTTTTGTGAGCCTCGTTCATAGATTCTTCCTCTTCATCTCCAGTAGCCCTAAGCACCATACTTCTTCATCCTTTCACCCATACGTGTTTGAAGCTCTTATTTCTCTAGTTCTTCTCTCTTTTCCCACTATTAAAAGAAATCAACCAAAATTTCAAACATGGAATCGTCCTAAATGGTATATTCTAGAATCCTGTTTACAAGTCAGTTGCAATGGAAGGAGGATAAGGCGCATTGCGTATTAGGATGAAGATCTAAACGAAGGCGAAGAAGATGACGCTTTGAGTAAGCTATGGAGGTGAGGTTGTCCCTACCTAATAAAGGCATATACGCAGATCTTCATGGTTATTTCAGTTTCACAAATCTTGGCCTCGGGCCAACAGGTTTAACCATTCTAAACTCAACCATGTGAAGTTAGGTACGAGGAAGAAGATGGAAATGAAAGTCCAGGACCTACAACAAAGCTTTCAAAGAATGTACTAAAAGTTACTTTAAGAATACAAAATCAAAATTCTAAAAAGTTTGAGCTGAATAAAAAAAAGCTAAATAATAATATAAACAACAAATTGGTGATGGTGAGATGAAACCCTTCCTAATAAAGTAACAGTGTATAAAGTTTAAATTATATATTACTATATCTGTTCTCGATTGTTAGTAATGTGAATAAGTTTTAAGTGTTTTAACATTTTAATTTATATTATATTAAAATCTATTTTTTAAAATGCTAAATCTTGGTATGTGATAACTATTTGTATTTATTACCATTTATTTATATCATGACATAATTTTAAAAAAAAGTAAAATGCTATTTTCATCCCTACCGATTTTTAAAAGTAAACGTTTTCATCCAAAATATTAAAAGTAGTCATTTTGATTACATAGTTTCTATTAAATAACTATTTTCATCCACTTTTTAACCCCATTGATGAATACTGTCAAAAGTCGCACATGAGAGGCATCTTAGTTAATTTAACTTGAAAAAGTAACACTTTTATCCATTACATTTAAAAAAAGTAAACATTTTCATCCATTCCATTTTGTACCAACATTCATTCTATTTTATGCCATGTTCCATATACCAGCTACTCCATGTGATCCATTAAAAGTCAACAAAGCTAGTCAAACCATCTTTATTTTTCTACCTGGTGTGTTAGTGAAGAATCCTAAATGGTGAAACTCCAAAGAGGAAAAAATGAGTTTTACTCTAGTTCAAATTAAACAAACATGAACAAACACAACCATAGCAATGAACAAGAATTTGAAAGAAATTATAGCACACTCAGCATAAACATGGTAATGGTCGAACAAGTCTTCTTGTTTTCTAATGTACCACAATGAAACAACCATGGCAACGGATTCTTTGAAGGATCTTAGGCTTGTAGGTTTAGGTTGGAAGGCAGACGATTAAAAGATTTTGTTAGGACCGTGTAGGACGGAGTACTAACTGATTCAAACGTGAAACCAGATCAAATAGTGTGGAATCCTATTTGATTGGCGATCCAATCAGGGAGAACGTTAATCCGATCAAAACTAGCGATAAGAATACGTTAAGAATTGATTAGAATCGATCAGAAACGTTCTGTGAAGTTGGAAAGGAATCTCTGGACGAACAAGCACGGCTAGGGTTGAGAATATTTGAAGTCTCTATTTTTCCACAAATTAAGTGGTATTTATAGGTTACAGCTCTCATTCGGACGACTGAGCCAAGCGACTGGCTCAGTCGTGCGACTGAGTCATACGATTGGTTCATTCGGAAGACTGAGTCAGTCTTATGACTCAATCGTACGATTGACTCAATCACCTGGTTAAGTCGTGCGATTGGCCCATTCGTATGGTTCAATCGTGCGACTGAATCAGGATACTTAGTTAAACACATTCTTGAACCTTCAATGGTTCAGAACTATGTCTAACAACTGTAAACCTATATAATATTGTCATGCATGCGTGTAACAATAAATAATATAAATAGATATAACATTAAACAACCAACAAACATATATAGAAGAGATTCTCATTATATTGATTAAACATTACATATGTATTACAAGAAGAAGTTCTATTACATTTAAGCTCACTAGACTGGAACTGGGGACGTGTGTACCAACAAACTCCCCCTTGGACCTAGTTCTGTCTAGACTTTGACTTCTTTCTTGAACTCTTCAAATCTCTTCAGTCTCTCCTCTTTAGAAACCCTAGCATGGATATTTAGTGCAAAGCATAGACGTATGATATGCTGAAACTGTAGTGGTTGCACTATATCCTGCGTGTCAAAAAACAGTGGCCACTTGTACAGCGTATAAACATCTGACGTCGACAAGTTGATAAGCCACATGGGGTCAAACACCCTTATTGTGTCCATTGTGCCTTCCCTTTCCAAAACGATGACGGCCTCTCCCGAGCGCCAGTCATAGTACCACCACTTAAAGTGTGGGGTAAAGTCCTGTGGCAACTCCCTCAGTGGAATTCGGGACATTGTGCGCGGAGGTCGCCACTTCAGGACTATCTTCGGTTGACCAGTGATGGGACTCACTTCAGAACTTCTGATGTAACGTGTGGCCTGTTATGGTCTGAAGTTGACCCATCTAGTCCTGTATTCCCTTTTCAGGGCAGCCTCAAACCAGCCAGACATCTTCTTAGGGTTAGCATATAGAAGCTTTAGTCGGGCCAACTGGTTGAGCTCAAAACCGGGTAGAGTCTTCAGATCATGAGGGAATCTGAAGTACTCGATTCCCCTTTCCCTTTTCACCGCATACACGCCAAGGTCATCAAAGTGAGCCCAAGCAATGATCTTCCCTGACACTTTCATGCTCTTCTTCACTTTATATAGCTTGGTGTAGGTACTCTGAGTTGCTGTAGCACGTTGGGCTCGGACCTCGGTGAAGCAAGCCGCCCATTCAGCCTTTCGAATATCAACCTCAGCGTCCGAGGCTTGGGCTTGGCTTGTTGAGGCTTCTGCTCTTTTCTCCTTTTCGTTGAGTTTACCCAGAATGTCACTGTCAAGAGTGTTTACCAAATTTGGAAACATGTTTCCCTCTCGATCGGTGTATTATGGGTAGTCCTGATCTGTGATGTCTTCAATTTCGATTTCTTCAACGTCATTGAGCTCGTCATCATCAGCATCATCAAAAGTTGGAGCATCCTTAACAATTTCGTCTGGATTCAGATGAAATATTTCAGCAAGCTGCTCATCAGTAAGGTCGTGAATTATTTCTCCTTCTTTAGGAGTATAACTCACTGACCTTCTGATGATCCCCTGCAGTGAGAATCAGACTGTGAGTTGAGACTTGATCTGTTGGAGGGGAGCAACATCATGTTTATCTTGCTGAAATCCCTTATCTGTTTAATATCAACATGTAGAGTAGTGATCATTAGTATAAACTCAAGTTAAATAAACATTAATCATTAAATATCTACATGAGTTTCATATACATCAAAGAAGAATCAAGTACAAAAGTTTAAGAATAAAACATCTAATCAATACTTTTGTCTTGGATCTTGGCTTGGTCTTCTGCAGATGGGGAGGTCGGTGGGGCAGCAGCTGATGCTCCCTGGTCTTGTCTTCTTTTAGTTCGCTGCTCTTGACCAGGGGTAGATGCAGATGCGTCTCCTTCATCTTCATCATCGTCTTTGTCATGTGAATCTTCATCACCTTCCTCATCAGCATCTTCATCATCATCATCATCACCTTCATCACCATCTCCTTCCTTTATCTTCAATGGGTCAGCTTCTGACCCCTTCAGCTTCAGCAGAATCTTCTTATTAGCAGACTCCAACTCCTCAATCTTCTGCATAGACAGGACTTTATGCTCCTGGAGTTGGGAGATCTGCGTAGCTTGCTGAGAAATCTGCTCAGTTTGCTGAGAGATAAGCTGAGCTTGAGAAGCATTTTGCTCCTCAAGCTGAAGTAGTCTCGCTGCCTTCTCTTCATCTGCAGCTAGCAGCTTTAGCACCATTCTGTTCAGAGCTGCTAGTTGTTCCTCTACTCCAACAGGAGGGAGGAATGAACCTGTTGGGAAGGAGGATGGACCGGCTTGTGTAGCAGTGGTAGGTTGTGTAGTGGTGAAGATTGGGGGTGGTGTCATGGTGGTAGTTGTTGTAGTGGTAGTGAAGATTGGGGGTGGCGTTGTGATAATAGGTGGTGTGGTGGTGAAGATTGGGGTTGTTTTAATGGTGGTAGGTGGTGTGGTAGTGATGGGTGGAGGAATGGTAGTGGTAATAGCGGAGGAGGTAGTGATAAGAGTGATCCTCCTGTGTTTGGGCTTCAGCCCATGAGGCTGAGCCATACGTTTTCTCCGTGTCCCCCTGGGCATAGAGTCTCCCCCTCGACTGCTAGGAGAGGCTGGGGTGTAAGATGGATCAACTGTAGAGCTCTCAGACTCTCCAGGGCGTCCACCAACCGCCCTTAATCCCCGCTCAGTTGCCACTTCCCGACTTCCCATAGTCCGGGTAAGTGGCTCTTCATCGGACTCCTCCTCCTCCTGCATATGAAAATCAGGGTGTATCGGAGCTGGTTCGGGTTCTTCCTGACCATCCCCTCCCTGATCAGAATCATGATCATCATCGGAGTCATCGGAGGGCAGAGCAACCTGCTCCACATCCGAATCACTGTCCTCGTAGCACCACATCCTTTTTGTTGGCGCCACATAATCATCCCGAGGCCAGATGCCCAAATAGTCGCCTGACAGGGGGTTTTACCTGCTTCCCCCTGTACACCTTCATCCTGCCCAAGGTGGTATCATCCATCACCTCGAGCACTACAGCGTCCTCTTTAACCTTGGGCAGCATCGGGAGCTTCTGGTCAATTATCATCTGCATGAAGCAAGGGTACATGCAAAAGCTCTCCTTTCCCTTCACCTATATGTTCTCCACCAAGTAAGTGAAGATCATCCGCGAGAAGCTGAACAGATGGTTCAGCACCAACGCAACATATGCGCTCTGCATCTGCTCCGATAACTCATCAAAGCCTCCTTTCCTTGTAGCAATGCATCTGAACAGCACGTGGGCTAAGTACTTGAACTGGGGGCACAGGTTGCTCTTGTTAAGCATACCTGCATTGATATCCCCAGCGTACTTTGCCCGTAGAACTGTCAGCGGGTGTAGTCGTGTAGGACAGTCACTGTCATCCCCAAACTCGAGGACTGTCCTGAGATCTTCCTCGGTGATCTCTATGGCCTGACCGAGGATAGAGCTCCTGATACAGTAGGGCTCCATAGATCTATCTACAGCAGCATTCTCCCAGAATGCCTGCTGTAAGGAGCGATACGGAGTGCAGGGTGTAGATATAGCTCTGAATATCCTCGATCTCCGTAAGAATAGATGATGCCCGCAAACTCCGTTGCGTTTCTGGAGGTTAGATCCAGATGAGCGCAAATATTGTGCTTTGTGCTTATGATCCAACGACTTGCCAACTGTCACACAATGTAAATAAACGTTAGTGCATGTTGAGGATAGCTAATTTCAGTCAAAGAACTTTAAACTTTGGTTTAATCGTGCGACTGAACAAACGACTGAATTCCAGTCGTGCGATTGAACTATGCGACTGAGATTTAGTCATACGATTGAGTTCATGCGTACGACTGAGTCCTGCGATTGGACTTAGTCGCATGTCTACTCATATGTGTATCTCAGTCGTGCGCCTGAACTCATTCGCAAGGTTCAGTGGTACGATTGAATCATTCGTCCAACTCAGTCGTACGATTGAGACAATCGGATAGCTCAGTCGTACGATTGAAGTTCATCAGTGTGTCCAGTTGTTCACTCGACTGGTTGTCCATTCAAATTCGTGTTTTGAGCTATAATTGATGTTAAACGTCGAACTTAGGCTCATTACACTCAGAAGCGACCGATTAAGCATATTTTAAGTTTTGTTTGAACTTATTGCTCAGTTTGTGTGGTTTATTTGTTCCTTTTGTTTTCGGTTACTGTTGGGTCAAAATTTGAGTGATTTGTGATGTCATTGATCGGTTTTAATGATGAAACACCATGAATATTACCTGTATAAGCACAAATGAATGTCAGAACACACAAATAGATGGTAAATATGAATCAAACAAAATTTTGGCAGCGGTTTGTTAGGTCGTACGTATAGAGAGAGGTGATTTGGGTGAATGAGCGACTAAGGCCGATTCAACCTGTATATATACCAGGGCAAATCCCAGTCGGGCGACTGAGCCGAGTCGCATAGGTCAGTCGTGCGATTAAGCCTAGTCGCATGAGTGAGTCATGCGACTGAGTCTCAGTCGTACGATTCACCCAATTGTTCAGTTCCAATCGTACGATTTAGGCTCATTCGAACGACTGTGACAGTCGGTCACCTCCAATCGTGTGCTTGGACTTATTCGCATTGTCTATTCGTACGATTTGACTCATTCGTATTTTCCAATCGTACGTCTGGACCAAACTTATGGTTCAGTTGTGCGACTGGGCCATACTTGTCACCTTTTGACCATTTTACCATTTCGACCCTTAGTTCCATTTAACAGTAGATAAAACATTATGAGCAATTTGATCATCTCAGACATGAACATTTTAATAAAATAGTTTGATCACCTCAGATGTGATCCATTTATCCACCTGATCATCTCAGACATGATCCATTTAACCACCTGATCATCTCAGACATGATCCATTTAACCACCTGATCATCTCAGACATGATCCATTTAACTACCTGATCATCTCAGACATGATCTATTTAACCTATTCAGACACAAGTTATAATAGATTAAACGTTAAGTTCATTTTGTGACATTATCTCCAATGAATAGTATAGCATAGTCCGACACTGACACACTTAACAACTAAAGTAAAATACTAAACTGAGTACCAAAACGAAAATATTTTTGTGATTTTGTTAGGGTTGGGTAGATAAGCCTATTAGCATTAACATCCTTTTCAAGACAGATTCATCCGGAATCAGACAGGCATAAACTAAATTACTTGGAACCTTTTATATTTAATGACAAGGAATCAACATATTTACCTATCACAGTGTTCCATTAATCTAGGACTTCTAAGTTCTAACTGGGAATCATGCTTGATATGATACGTAACTCACTTTGATAATCACCCTCAGTCGGTGCATCCACGATGATTGTCAGTATACTTGTCCCTTTAAATCCATACACAGACTTTTGACATACATTGGTGATGGATTACGTTATATTATTTCAACCAACATTTGTGGATTCCACGCTTATATGGTAATCAACATTCCTCAGGATACTTTTGAGCGGTCTACGGGTATTTTGACAAGAAGAGACTATTCTTAGAGCTTTCAAAGAGAAGCCAAGCCTCAGGTCAGTGCCATCTCACAGCAGAGAGGCGGGAAACAACAATGAATTCTAGAATATGTAGGTTATGCTTATCCTCAGGTCAGTGCCATCGCATAACAGAGAGGCACACAACCTATCTCCTTGTAAGAGCATTTCTTATTTTCTTTTTCACATAACGCACCAAAAACATAAGTTATCAACTTGATTGCGCTTGTATTCGTTTTTTTTCATACTTTGCTCCTTTTGTGGTCACACGCACACCTTTGGTGGCGTTTTTTTACTCGTTATCCCTTATTAGAAATAACTGATTGTGTTAACCAGTGATAAGATGGGACCCCACAGTCGGTTGAACCATTTAGTTTAGATTGAGTTCACAAATGACGTCTACTCGTCTATTGTGTTGAATCTACCGACACATCGTATAGTGAACTAGCACCTCCCTAGATCAACTTTCTCTGTGTAATTACAGTAACACAGAAGTGTACTATCATTTTCCCAATCTTGTTAGACTTAGAATCCTCTGACTAACAATTTTCTGTGATTTAATGAAACTAAAATTCTAAACAATGTAAAATCTTTTTGGTGTTCCAAGTAGCTAGATGCCTGTGTACTATCATTTTCCATTGTCGTATTACAGTCATGTCTATTTTGTTTTTTCCTTTTAGATTATCTGCCTTTCTCCCCTTTTTTTGAGTAAATAAATACTGAAATTAACCTAATCTCCCCCTAAAATTCTAAAATAGAAAATCTTTTTGTGTTTTTGGATTTTTATAAAGCAAGGAAATAAAAAAAAAAAATAAATGAAAGACAGAACTAGTGTCAAACTATGCATCTGTGTCTTCAGAGATAATGTCACTTTTCTTTTTCACGCCGTTGACCTCTAACAAGTAGAAAAATCTGGGTTTATCAAACGGTTTAGTGTAGAGGTCAGCGCGTTGAAAATCCGTGTTTATTTTTACCACATCAATTAATTGTTTTTCATAGCAGTCGTGTATGAAATGATACTTTATGCCGATTTTTTTAGTCTTAGGATGTTGAACCGGATTTTTAGTTACAGCTATGGTAGCAGAGTTATCAACATAAATAGGGGTGTTAGAAAATTTCAAACCGTAGTCCCGCATTTACTGTTGGATCCAGATAATCTGAGAGCAACAGCTTGCAGCAGCAACATATTCAGCTTCGCAAGTTGATAAGGCAACCGAGGTCTGCTTCTTGCATTGCCACGTGACTAAACGCCTTCCAAAAAATTGACACCCTGCTGATGTAGACTTGAAATTCACTTTACAGCCACCATAATCTGAATCACTATACGCAGTGAGCTCAAAGTCATCGTCATGAGGATACCACAACCCCAGTGTTGGTGTACCCTTCAGATAACGAAAGATTCGTTTCACCCCAATCAGATGATTTACTTTTTTTGCTTGATATCTGGAGCATAAACATGTGGCTTACATGATATCTGGACGGGAGGCAGTGAGGTACATTAGAGATCCGATCATCCCACGATACATGGTGGCATCCACCAAATCCCCATTCTCATCAGGAGCCACATCATGATTTGTGGCGAGAGGGGTACCAGCAGCTATGACATTTTCCATATCAAAGCGACGAAGAATGTCTCCGACATACTTAGTCTGATGTAGAAAAATACCAGTAGGTGTCTGATCCATATGTAATCCTAGGAAGAACTTCATTTCTCCCATGGCACTCATTTTAAACTCTGCCTTCATCACAGATTCGAATTCTCTGCACAACTCTTCGTTTTTGGAACCGAAGATGATGTCATCCACATAGATCTGCACCATAAGTAAATCACCATCCTTTTCTTTAATGAACAACGTGCAGTCAATCACACCCCTGCGAAAGCCGTGTTTCACCAGATGGGTGGAGAGCTTCTCATACCAGGCTCGAGGAGCCTGATGTAGCCCATACAGAGCCTTGTCTAACTTGTAGACTCTGTCCCGATGATAAGGATCCTCGAATCCCTCGGGTTGACTGACGCATACTTCCTCACGGATTTCCCCATGAAGGAATGCACTCTTCACATCCAGTTGATAAACTTTGATCTTCATGTATAATGCGTAGGCAAGAAATATCCGAATTGCTTCCATTCGTGCCACTGGTGAAAACACTTCATTGTAGTCGACGCCCTCGCTTTGTCTGAATCCTTGAACAACCAAACATGCCTTGTTTCTGATAACAACACCTTGGTCGTCTTTCTTGCACTTCAGTACCCATTTGGTACCAATCACTTTCACACCTTTTGGCCTGTCAACCAATGTCCACACTCCAAGCTTCTTGAACTGTAGTAGCTCCTCTTGCATAGCGTTGACCCAGGCCTCATCCTTCAGGGCATCACTTACGTGTTTGGGTTCAATTTGAGAAACGAAACATCTGAAAGCCCCATCATTCGCGTAGTCCTTTTCCATTACTGCAGCGTAGTCAGCAGAATATAACCGATTTCTTGTCTGCACGTCGGAGTGGAGATCACCTATGATAGCATCCGGCGGATGATTCGTACTGATCCTAGTCATGGGTGTTGTAGGAACAACAACTTCAGAATCTAGATTGGTGACTGGAGGTTCAGTATCCGTATTTCCAGATGTATGTTAAGCAGCTGAAGAGCTTCCGTCTTGATCAACATTTGGTGCTTGGCCTGTTCCAGTTGCTTCTTCATCATCTGATGAGTCATCACTTTCGTCTTGTTCAGCTGTGGCAGATCCCGATGAAACACTCGCAGGTGTTGTATTGCTAGTATCCAGATTCGGTGTGTTTAGAACATCGTGCATCATCTGAGTAGCAATATCTTCATCCGAATCTAACTGAGGAAGATTGAATGATTTGAAAAAGCCATCGTAGTCAAAGAATGACGATGGACCTTTTCCAGCGGGGGATGGTGAAACGTTGAACATCAACATTGCACCATACTTCTACCTGACCAGTAGAGTTGTTGTAAACTCGTTTGTCTGGTATACTATATCCCAGAAAGATCCCCTGATCTGCCTTTTCATTAAACTTGCCCTCTTGAGTTTTCTTCAGTAGCGTACAAGGAACGCCGAATGGTTCCAGATACTCCAGATTAGGTTTACGCTTCTGTAGCAACTCATAGCAAGTCTTCCCATGCTTCTTCACTACTGACACACGATTGAGTGTGTAGCATGCATTGGCAACAGCTTCGTTCCAGAACTGCACTGGCAACTTTGAATCTGCTAACATAGTCCGGGCGGTCTCGATCAAGCTCCCGTTTTTCCGCTCAGCAACTCCATTCATCTGTGGTGTGTATGCAGAAGTAAATTGATAAACAATTCCCTTTTCCTTGCAGAAAGCATCCATCCACTGATTCTTAAACTCTGTTCCATTGTCTGAGCGAATCTTCCTAACCTTTTGCTTGTATAGGGACTCCAGTGTTGTCACGAGTACCTTGAATGACTCAAAGGTTTCTGACTTTGCTTTCAGAAACATCACCAAGGAGAATCGTGAGTAGTCATCAGTGACTACAAAGCAGTACCAGTCTCCGGCAATACTCTTCGTGCTGACTGGACCGAATAGGTCTATGTGCAATAGCTCCAGGGGCATCTCGATAGAATTGACTTGCTTGGTCTTGTGAGATTTCCTGGTCTGCTTTCCCTTCTTGCATGAGACACAAAAATCAGGAAGTCTGAAGTTTGTTACAGGAACTCCATCAACTAAGTTGTTATGAATCAGATGATTCATCTTCCTGTGATTAATGTGTCCTTTTCTCCTGTGCCAAGAGATGGAGTCCTTCTCTGTAGCTTTAGACAAGAAACATTGAACAGTAGAAGCACTAGTAGACATTAGACATATCTAGAACATACAAGTCATTATATCTAGATGCTGACATTAATACCTGCTCCTCTGGGATTGCCATCTCTTTCTTTAGAATGTAACAATTTCGATTGTCAAACATAACTTTAAAGCCCTTGTCACAAATCTGAGACACAGAAAGAAGATTGTTTTCTAATTGCTGAACAAAATTGACTTTGTCGAACCTTACCTTTGCATTACCTACTTCTCCCTAAGTGGTAATATATCCTCCTTTGTTTCCAGCAAAATAAACGTGTCCCCCTTTAATTTGTTTGACATTGTAAAGGAGGGACTGATTTTCCGTCATGTGCCTGGAAGCTCCGCTATCTACTATCCAAGTATTGGTAGAAGCACTATAGCGGACACCCTGCACACAGTAGAAAATGATTAGTTAAGGAGGGGGACCCAAGCCTTGACTGGCTTGGGTTTCCCAGAGGCATCAACCATCATGAACTCGACCCACTGTCCTTTCTCAATGGGTGGTACATCAACTTTCAACTTGTCCTTGCTCTCAGACACATCAGTTATTTTGGCTTTCCACAAACCATCCTGTGAAAGGATTGTTTGTGGTAAACTGTAGACTGATTTATAGTTTGAACTTTTGGTTTAGTTTCAAAAACAGGTTTTACCTCAGGCATCACAGACTTGCCAGTGGCTTATCTATGTTGCTTTTGGCGCGGAGGAGATGGAAACGACCTAGAAGGTGTTTTAGACCTAATAGGAGTTTTTGATCTAATGGGAGTATTAGATCTTTGTTTTGAAACTTGTTTGACTTTGTTGTTTAGTTCAATTTTAATCTTTGGTGTCTGATAGCGAGGACAGTTTGAAGAGATGTGACTGCGCTGTCCACAAGTATAGCAGGACCTCCTTTCAACAGGACTAGAAGATCTCTTGTGGGGCGGTGAGTAAACTTCGGGTACTTCCTTTTTGGTCTCACTTCTAAGATTTTCACCTTCCTTGACAAATTTAACTTGTTTAACATTATGTGTGTTTTGTCTTAGAAGATGGTGGTTATCTTGCTTAACCGGTTTAGTTAGAGTGGTTTTGGAAATTTGGGCTGTGTGGTTGTAGATTTTGGACCCAATCCAATAGATGCTTGAACATTCTCTTCCACCTTGTTTTCAGTGATTGTTATACCATTTGTGCCTGATGTTGATGCTTTCTGGTCAGTAGCCGGAGGGGCAGAATTAACTGCTGTGTTCGGATCGCTGACCAGAGGAGTTGTCACCACATGATCCTTTATTGGGTTATTATTAATTGGATGTTGTTTGGTGTTCAAAAGGATCTCATGTGGTGGAGGCACAATCTTATATCCCAACCTTCCCCGTTGTTGCGTTCTTTAACCAAGTTTTTCAAAATATGTGAGGAACTAGCTAGACTGTGGAGTTTTTGTTTCAAAGACTCGTTTTCAACTTGTAAAACCGCTCGTTCCTTTTTAGTTTCTTCGATTGTTTTTAAGTAAAACTTGATATCATTTTCTTGGTTAAATGCAACAACCTCAGTTTCTTTTAACTATTTCTTTAAAGCTTTAACTTTTTCCTTATAGTTGTTTTCATTTTGTTTTAAGATTCTGTTTGCCTCAGTGCACAATTTTAAATCATTTACTAAGTTATCATTATGATCTAATAACCTAGCAAATTTCAGATCAATGCTTTCCCTAAATTTATCACATTCAGCACAAGCATGTTTAACAAACAACTCGTCCTTTGTTTCTACCTGTGCAGATGTAGACGTTCCGGCCATGAAAGCATTTTAAGGCTCAGATTGTGCTTCAGATTCAGCATTCAACTCATTTTCAACAAGTTGATCAACAGCAGCTGTGACTTCATCCAATTCAGCAGTGTCAGGTTCAGCCGAGTTCTCCCCCTCACTCGCTGAGTCTTCATTAAGATCATCAACAGATGCTATGTTGGCTTCACTATCAGATAAGAATCGGAAGGACCAGTCCTGTCCTTCATCACCTTGTGCCACCATAGCCTTTGAGTATTGCTAGTTGAATTAGGCTTTTTCTCTCTCTCTTGTTTTGTGAAGGAGGAGAATGGATTTCCATTTCCAGTCTTCTTTGGTTTGACACATTCCCGCTTGAAGTGTCCTTTCTCCCCACAGCTGAAACAGGTGACTTTTGACTTGTCAAAACCAAAAGTAGTATCTTTTGTAGCCACCAGATTCTGACCTGTGTTTTTCACAAATTTCTTTGCTCGTCGCACAGCGCTCGCGAGAGCCCACATAATATCCATCCTCTCCAACTCATTCTCATCCACCTGCTCATAATCTTCATCAGCCAAGTCGCAGTTCCCTATCTTCCCAGCAACCAAACCATCATAGGAATGAACCACAGCAGCAAGCAGGTCCATGTGTTCCTTGGCCACTTCAACAGTAACTTTTCCCAAGTTCTCTGTTACTAACTTTGTCGATTGAGCTTCAGTAACACTGTGTTGAACCCCTGAAGAGACTGTTGACTCACCAACAGACGATGAGCTTTGTCCAGATGCAGAAGTATTAGAAACAAAAGCAGTCTGTAGAGGAGCATTGGAAGATTTTGCAATTGGAGTGGGAGTCACATTATAGAGTGTTGGATCCTGAGCATATGAACCCTTCTTAGCCTTGTACTTGTGTCTCACTTCCTCTTCTCGCAGTTTCAAGATGAAGTCATTTATATACAAGGTCTCGAGTACAGAATTGTATCTCAAAGTGGAAATAAACGAATCCCACTTCTCTAGAAGCCCGTCAGCCAAGCTTGACACCTTTTCTTCTTTAGACGTTGTAACACCATGAGTGTGAAGTTCACTTATCAGATGATAGAAGCGGTCAATAATGTCATCCAAGCTTTCATTCCCAATGGCCGAGAAATTATCAAACTCCTTCTTTAATGCTTTGGCCTTCAAGGACTTAAGAGTTGAGCTCCCTTCATACCTTTTCTCAAGAGATTTCCAGAATTTTTTACTTTGCTTGTGCTCTGAATACTGATGGAAGATTTCTTTAGGAATGGACTGAGTTAACATCGCATAGGCTTTCTTTTCAGCATTGTAAGCAATCTTTTGAGCATCAGTCAATCCACTCAACGTTAAGGGTATACCATCAGCGCCAACTGGCATAGTGTAACCAGTCTCAATAGCATTCTAGAGATTAGTGTCCACGCCATTGAGATGAATCTCAAACCTTTGCTTCCACTGTGGAAACTCATCAATCGAAAGAAGTTTAGGTGGCTTGTTATGGTTACCAATCTCATTCTACAGTATAAGTAAGTTATGTATCCTTGAGTCTTTACCAGCTGAGAATGCAAAGTTCTCTGAGTCCATGATGAAATAGAATTAGACTTGACAAACAGAATGTTTAGGCGACTGGCATGGACGACTGGGGAACGACTGAAACACAATCGTGCGATTGAGCTTAGTCGTACGACTGGAGAGGCGATTAGGGTTGTTGTGCGAATGGACAGACCGACTGAGTCAATCGTGCGATTGAGCTAGCGATTGAGTTCAGTCGTACGATTGGACAGGCGAATGGACGTCAGTCGTGCGATTGAGATAATCGTGCAACTGAGACTGCTGAAATCAAAATTTTTCACACACTTTGACCTAAAAACGCAATCTTTTACACCCTAGAAGGCTGAAACTCGAAAAAGACTCAATTTTCAGAACATGCACACGCAGAAACTTGATTTTTGAGCAGAAAGAACGGATCTTTTCGCTAAAAACGTAAACTTTTTTACAAAAACGATTGAATCCACGAAGAATCAAGAGCCAAAGCTCTGATACCACTTGTTAGGACCGTGTACGACGGAGTACTAACTGATTCAAACGTGAAACCAGATCAAATAGTGCGGAATCCTATTTGATTGGCGATCCAATCAGGGAGAACGTTAATCCGATCAAAACTAGCGATAAGAATATGTTAAGAATTGATTAGAATCGATCAGAAACGTTCTGTGAAGTTGGAAAGGACTCTCTGGACAAACAAGTACGGCTAGGGTTGAGAATATTCGAAGTCTCTATTTTTCCACAAATTAAGTGGTATTTATAGGTTACAGCTCTCATTCGGACGACTGAGCCAAGCAACTGGCTCAGTCGTGCGACTGAGTCATACGATTGGTTCATTCGGAAGACTGAGTCAGTCTTATGACTCAATCGTACGATTAACTCAATCACCTGGTTAAGTCGTGCGATTGGCCCATTCGTATGGTTCAGTCGTGCGACTGAATCAGGATACTTAGTTAAACACATTCTTGAACCTTCAATGGTTCAGAACTATGTCTAACAACTGTAAACCTGTATAATATTGTCATGCATGCGTGTAACAATAAATAATATAAATAGATATAACATTAAACAACCAACAAACATATATAGAAGAGATTCTCATTATATTGATTAAACATTACATATGTGTTACAAGAAGAAGTTCTATTACATTTAAGCTCACTAGACTGGAACTGGGGACATGTGTACCAACAGATTTTAAGCCGATCGATTACAGATTTAAGGATCGATTTAAGGTTTGGTTATAGATTGAAGGATTGATTATGGGTTGGAAGCTAATGAATTGAAGGTTTGATTATTGATTGTATAAGCCAATCGATGCTTGGAAGTGAGACGCAACAAAGGTTTATTTCAAGTTAAATTAACTAAAATGTTTTTCATGTGAGGGGCACATGGGTGGCCATTAAAAGAATTCATGGATGAGATCAAAAGAGAGGATAAAAATCATTACTTAATAGAAATTATATGTCTAAAATGGTTATTTTTAATATGTTGGATAAAAATAATTATTTGAACAAATTACAAGGATAAAAATAGTAATTTACTCTTAAAAATTTTCAAATATTCCATCACGATATTCTTTTTTATTTACATTTCAATATTTAAAACCAAGAAGTCGGTGTTTTTTAGCTTTGAAACGATAGTTATTATTATGCTTTTGTGTATGCTTCTAATATTCAAGCGTATAGCAAAGTTTCTCGCGCCACTCGCGTGAGATATTTTTATTTTTATCATTTTGCATGACCATTAGACGAAGGATTACAAAAAATTCTTTGGGCTTTTTTAGAACCCCAAATGTTTTCAAGCTAAAGATATTACTTATGTTGCTTGATAACAAATATAGTTGATTGCTCTCCCACCATCAAGGTAGGAACGAAATTTTTTATTTTCTTTATAAACTAATACCAGGGGTTAAATGTGGTTGTAATTAATGCATCACATGTGTGCTTATTGTAAACTCCTAATATAATGTTTGCACGAATATTTAGCCCAACTAATAAGATTGTGAGCACTTTTCACCTATTGTGTCATAAAGAAAGTCTGTTTAGTATGTGAGTTTACATCCCAAAAATTTGATGATTATTGTTTTTCTATTGGGCAAAGCATCGAACAACTTCTAGCATGTGTATATATATATAAAATGAGTTTTACTAATCACCTATAAAGCAGTTTTAATGGTTTTAACTTTTAAGACCTATGATTATGACTAGTTTTTATTTAAAGGCATACTAATTCGTACCATACTAACAAGTTATCATACTTCCTTCTTATTCTAGTTGGTTTGTAGTTACTAACAAATTTTTTCTTGAGTCGAGGATTTTTTTTATTGTTACGTATTACATAACTAACACATAGTGATGACTAGTGGTGATTAGTTATATATTACAAAAATTATTCATGATGAATTGTGATTTGTGAATTGAACGACCTAAGTTAGTTTGTAAAAGATACCAATATATTCATTGTGGGTTTGGACTTGGGATTAAATGCTTGGCTCAATAGTTGATTAGTTGGGCTAAAATTAAAACTATAATTAAACTCAACTATGCAAGTGAGGCTCTTCTATCCAGGCGAGGCAAAGAGTGGCTCTTCTTCTAGTACATTAATATACTAGGTTAATCACCGTGTATTACACAAATTGATAAATAAAATATTAAATAATTATTAATAAAAATTTATGATTTATAAAATCATGATTGAAGATAAAATATGATTATAAGTACGTATGAATATCTACTTTAAGTAAATAAACAATAATGTATTTTTCTTAAACTTTTATTTTATAAAAAATTGAAATTTTTAAATATATTGTTTTAAGAAAAATGATTTTTTTTTAAAAATTTCATTGTATTTTGTATTTTATAAAATTTTTATTTTTAAAAAGTGTGTTTTTAATAAAAATAGGTTTTTAATTTATTAAATTATATATTTTTTAATTTTAAAATGGTATGAGTAATATTATTAGTATTCAATATTATTATTAATAATATAAAGAAATAAGAAAGTAAGTATAATGAGGTCTACAATTGTTTCACGTTTATTTTAATTTTTTATAGATAGATAGATAGATAGGCTAAACACTTATTAAATAAACGGATTAAATTTTAATGTAAAATAAACATGAATAGTTACAGTATAATAGTTTAATATAAAATATAATTAAAATTATATAAAGGTAATAGTTTAAGAAATAAAATAATTATACCATTTTTAAACTCTCTTGTGTAAATGGTTTCATTTTTAAACATTCGTTTTAAGATTTTTTATAAAAAAATATTTTTTATAAAAATCTTGTTTTTAAAAAATATGATTTGTAATTATTTTGTTTGTTTTAATAAGATAGTTTTAAATTATTTCATCTGTTTATAATTTTTTTAAAACAAAACGATTTTAAAATATTTTGTTTAAAAAATGTTTAATGTATTAGAAAATTTCGTATTATATAAAACTTTAGTTTTCTTATTTAGATTTTAATTAAAAGATGTTAGAGTAAATTACCATTTGTATCCCTGACATTTGTCCATTTTAACAACTTGCATCCCTGTAGTTTCAAAATTGTCATCCGCCCCCTGACTTTTCATTTTTGTTTCCATTTGAGTCCAACACACTAACATCGTTAGATTTTTCATTAATTAAATAAAATACCCTCATTTCACCCCACCCTTCTATCTTTTCTCTCTATCTCCTCTCCCTTCTCCCTTTCTATCCCCCACCATTGCCACCGCAACCACCACCGTCGCCACACCACCGCCGTCGCCGCACCACCGTCGCCGCACCACCGTCGTCACCGCACCACCGACGTCGCCGCACCACCGACACCTCCACGACTAGAAGATCCAACCCTAAACCCTTTTTCACAGTGCTATCTAAACTCATAATCAGATCCAACCCAAAACCCTCTTTCATATTAAACCGTCGTTCCACCGTCCGCGACGCCACTAGCCTGAGAAACAGCACCGTCAACCGCCGTCTCCTCAAGCTCCTTAGCTTCCGATCACCGGCAACACGAAAACAGAAAATCCACCAACGGCGTCGCCTGTTGTTTCGATCACAGTGCTATCTAGGTTAGTCGGTGTCGGTAACCGATGTGTTGCAACCTTCTTGCTAAAACCCTACAATCAACAACATGGTTTCATTTATGGCTGATTGGAGAACCTAAATGGGTTGTTCAAGTATGTATCTTCAAAGATGTTTTTTCCCGAGAATACCCGATTTGTGCTCATCCCTAGTTCAGAGTCCATGGTCTGATGCAACACTCCGGTGAAGATCTGTTGGTGATCGTGTTCTTCCACGGTGGCGGATTCGTGTTCCTAGTTCAGATTGCTTTGATGTGCTGAAGTTTCTGGATGAGAAGGAGAATAGGGTGAAATCTTTGCAGGAGAATGTGAATCTGTTAAGGTGTTTTCTCGCCGGAGATAGTGCCGGTGGAAACCTAGCGCATCATGTTACTCGGATTGGAGATGTGGACTATGATGGTGGTCAAGGGGACTGTGGTGGTGGTGGTGATTAGGGTGTGAAGGTCATATGCAGTTGTCATGGTAGTGATAAAGGGTATTTTAGTCTTTTTAACAATAAATTTAACTGGAAAACTAACGGTGTTAGTTATGTTGACTCAAATGGAAATAAAAATAAAACGACAAAGACTCAAATGGAAATAAAATGAAAGGTCAGGGAGCGGATGACAATTTTAAAACTGTAGGGATGCAAGTAGTTAAAATGGACAAATATCAGGGATGTAAATGGTAATTTACTCAAGATGTTATTTTTAATTTCCTTCATAAAATCTGTTTAAAAAAAGATAGTTTGATTTTAAAAAAAGATAAGAGAGAGAAACATAATAACTAATAAAATTTATTTTAGTGAAAGAAATTTGTATGATTATTTAAATTACTATAACATCTTTTTGAAGGGAAATTTGATATGTGGATGTCTAAAAAAATAACAAATAACAAAACATGGGTTAAAAGCATGACAAGTGATAATAGAAATATTATTTTATTAGAGGTTATAGATTAAAATTTAAAGAGTAAAGATTGGTTAAATCTAAACATGATAAAATTAATTTACTAGCGTTCTAGAATGAATCTTTAATTTAATAATTTAAAATTATTATTTGGTTTGAAAATAAAATTTTTCACCTTAGCCCAAGACATGTGAACAACGAAACCAAATCTAGCGTGGACCCGGTTCAAACAACATAGTATGGAGCAGATCTTGGCTAGGGTCGCCCAGGAGAAACCTCATGGGTGATGTGACATTGAGTCACTCTTAAGAAAATCAACCGTTAAAAAAAAAACATGTGAACAACGAGCAAAGTAGCACAAGTTGCAAATGCTCAACAAAAGTAAAATCCAAAGTGGTATTGCAAACACGACCTCTTCACTTCCTATTATCGGCAACATAGGTCCTCAAAGAAGGCGACTGAGCAAGAGCGTACGGAGCAACAGTCGTATTCTGACCTCCCTTTTGCTTCATCCGTTTCCTCGCTAGGTATCCTCTCACCCAAGGTGTCAAATCCTCGTTGATTTTGATCATCAAGAAGAAAATCATACGGTAGATGATAATCATGCTGAAAATAACGCTCAGATTGATCCATTTTGATCTCGTCACTGTGATTTGGAAAACGTATTCCAAAACGTACTCCCCTGGGATCTGGGGTAGATCCGGTGTTTGGTTGTCAAACATCAACCCCTTCAGGTCGTTTTGGTATTGCCCCTAAATCAACATAAACAACTACAACCATAAATATCTTGTTTTTTTTCCGAGTTGGGAGTGTATATTATTTTACAACACATACATACCTGAAGAGCCCAGAAGTGAAAACTGATGTATGACATAGGATAACGCCACACGGGTTTAGGGATGTCATTAGGGAGTCGAAAGTAACCCGATACCAACATGAATATGCCCTGCATTCCACAAGTTTTTATACCCAAAAAACCACAAATATGCAAGAAACGATCTGTCAAACTTGAGCTTTAACTTGCTAATAGAATGAAATTGTGTGTGTTTTTGTCTCCAACAGCTAAACAATTTAGTTAAAGTTACACAAAAGTTTATTCTTGTTTATCAACAGTTTAGATAGATTACTATTATAACAATATATTTTCATAACTAAAAAATATTTCTGCAAAATGGACAAAAAATGCACCCCCAACCCAAATCGAGGTGACATGTTTCAAACATAACAAGAAATGGCAAGTTACAATACGAACCATTAGCAATTATAACTCAACTCAAACGCACTGACCTGAATCCCTGCGCCAATGATGATGCCCATAAGGAAATTGGGAACGACACTAGCTATAGCCATCATAAGGCTCTCAACAACTGTCACACTTGCATAGAGGCACAATACAAAGAAGAGATAGTGCATAAACCCCGGGTGAAGGCGGACCATGAAATAGCAAATCGTTCCGGAGATGAATGTGATTAGTATCAGAAACGGCATAGCTGATATCGTGTTGCTAATAACAAAAGCGGTCACGCCATAGTGACCATTCAATCGTTCTCTTTGAAACACCTGCACATAATTTCAATCCATTGATATTAAAAAAGCTAGGTAAATTTGGGTTCCATTTTATCATAACAAGTAAAACTGAGTATTGATCGGATTATTAGAAAACCATTTCGACCTTAGCAGTTGGTGTACTAGTAAAATCATACAATTTTCATGGTTTTTGTAACCACAAGAAGTAATTGTAAAGTTCAAAAATGTTGAAGAGTCTAGCTAGCTACCTAACCAAATTGGATTGTTTCGACGCATAAATTAACTGACCCGAAAACATATTGATAGGTCAACCACCCAACCTGGCCACCTCTAAGCTAACATGCATCTGATCATGAAACTAACCTTCATATCTTCCACAAACGAAGGAAATCCTCCAATTGACATAAACGTGACGAATCCAAACACAAAAGAGGCACATGCTCCTCTTGCGAGGATCGAATTATAGCCTGTCCCAACATTCAAATAAATGGTTCCAATGCAGACAGTGACCAAAACATAGATCACGAGCCTCAACCAGTAATAGCCAAAGTCCCTCGACATATTCACAAAAGAACGCTTAGTCAACATAAATGTCTGCATGAAAAAACTAGCCTGACTGCCACCCGAATCCAACACCGTTCCTTTCTGCATTCAACACCATCAAACTAGCTTGTTTTCAAAATGAAACGCGACAAATTAAGTTTACTAAAATCCACATTGCTATACTTACCACTTTCGACATCTCCTCAACTTTCTGGTTGGCCGCGTAACAGTACTGAGAGGTACGATAATAGTCGGTAAGGGCTCGGATAGCTTCAGCGGTTGTAACCTTCTCCAAGGGATCATCATTCGATTCAAACTGATCCATGAGAAACAAAAAAAATTCATATCAATTAGAATTAGATCCAAGTTTAGTAGGTTGTGAAGCAGATCGATGAAACATACCCGTAGTTTCATGGACCCTTTCAAGGTGGCCTTCACTTTGTCGAAATCAGAGTTGATGCAACGGAGAAAATGATCTGACGGGTTTCTAAGAGCTGGGCAAGGAAAACCAGCTTGCGCGAAGAACTGCAAATTAACCATCTTATTAATCAACTGATATTTAAATAAACAAAATAGACGGGTACAAATATGTGCAATTGTGCATATAATAATATATATAACCTAGCTACTAAACAGATTAAGTCAAAAAATCTTCTAGCAATATATATATCTTTAAGTTTTTAAAAATAGCCATTTTGGAAACAGGGCTGCTGTGTTCGATACTTCGATAGTCTTCCAAGCAACAAAATTATCTTGAGGTCTATCATATTGTTAGGAGAAAGAAACGACATCCTACTTGATATTTACATGCTATCTTAACACCCACAAACTTGCGAGTCTAGGGCTGACAATAAGCTCGGTATTAGCCCTAATTGTAAAACGGTGTCTCATACGTGTCAGATTTGCATGTACCTATTTGTGGTCCTAAGTTAATGTTGGGATGCTTCATGAGTTTCAGATAATTGGACAGCATTAACTAATTTCATATTCGTCCTAAATCTTAGAAATTGTAAAAGTAATCCCCAACTCTAATACGCATTCCCAATCGTTTTCTAGTTATTTTATGATCGCTACACGAGACCCTTGTACAAAAATGGTAAAGGAGCGTTTAGCTTGTTATAAGGAAAGTAAAAGATTTGCTACCTCGTAAGCTTCTGATGCAAAACCGAAGTAAACGGTTTTTCCCCCTGAGAGCAAGTAGAGACGATCAAACAACTCGAAGACTTCACTGCTTGGTTGATGAATTGAAGCGATTACCGTCCTGCCATCTCTCGATAAACCTCTTAATGTTTGAGTAACAAAGAAGGCGGAAGCACTGCCAAAAATTAATCAAGTAACCCAGATTACTTTATGTATTAATTAACTAGCTTGAGTGAACACGTGTATTATACCGGTTGAATAAATAAAATATTAAATATAATAAAAAATATTAATTTATAAAATAATATTCTAAGATAAGATATGATATAAAAATTTCCTTACTATAAGTCACAATTTTAATTATTTTTTGTTTACTAAAATTTAATTAAAAAGGAATTTTAAAATATTTCATACTAAAAAAAAAGAGTTTGATGTCTTAGAAAAGAGAACTAACAAAAAGTTAATTTTTAAAAGTAACATTAATAAAAAGGCCTTTTTCTTACTTTATTAAAAAATACTTTTAATCTAAAAAAAGATTAAATAATATTATTAATGATTTATGTAGTTATCAAATAAAAGAGAAGCAGAAAAAATTTGATGAAAAGGAATGTGATGATACCACGTGTCATCAGTAGTTATCATTTATTAGAATAACTAGAACTAGAATTAGAAAACACGTGTAATGCACGGGTTGGATATTTATAAATTATAAATCTAATAATTATAAATTATAAATTATAAATCTAATAATTAAGAATTATAAATTAGGAAACCTGTATATATTTATAATTATTAAAATGACTTAATATATATAAAATGTAGTCATGGTATCTTTTCATTTACAAATGAGAAGTCAAGTAGGAATCATTAAATTCTTTATTTAAATAAATAAAAATTAAAAAGTTAGTCATAAAGCATGAATAATTTACTACCTTAATTACTAATTGTCATAATAGGAGTGAGAATAGTTTGGGCTGGAAACTAAAGTTTTTGCTCGTCTCTCTTAAAAGTTCAAGGATCAAACCTTGGTATTATTGAATATTATTAACTTGGTGATATTAACAACTAATCGGTCATTCAAAAAAAATTGACAGGCTAAAGTCATTACAAGTGTCATCATGAAATAATTTTATTAGAGTAGGAAGATAAACTTTGCTTAGAAACATAGATTAAAAGAGTTTGAATTAAAAAGAATTGAATAGTTAGTGATGCTTAAATTTAAAATTTATAAAAAGTTATTTTAAATTTTAAATAAGTAATAAAACTAAAATACTTAAAAAAGAAAAGAAACGAGAAAAAAATCTTAAGAAACTAGAATTGTAACACGTGACTGGTAAATTAAAATAAATAAGCACTTATAGAATCTTCAGCTAGTTGTGACATGTGATAACATTAGTTACTTAATTATCAACAATATAAATTTCTCAACTTAAAAGGATTAATTTTCTTTTAGAAAACTTAATGACTTGTGTTAAATATTTTTGATTAAACAATGTAGTTGTCTAACAAAGGATACATTTATACATACATAAAAGAAAAGTTAAACTCGCCTAGATCAATTTACAAGGATGGTATAAAGACATAATGTGCTAAGATGTTTGAAAACCGACTAGGCAAAGGAAGTAAAGTGCTTTGCTTTATGTTTTAGTCAGTTTTAATGATTTATAAACACCCCTAATCCAACTAGGTATCTGTTTTGATCAAATCTATATGTAATGAAACACATTAATAATTTATTATACCTGTCTAGGCCACTAGTCGGTTCGTCGAGAAAAAGCAATCTTGGTCTCATCAAGATTTCAAGTGCAATACTGACACGACGCTTTTCGCCACCACTAATGCCACGCAAGTGCCAATTTCCAATTACTGTATCAGCACAATCTTGGAGCCCCATTTCTATAATTGTACTCTCCACCAATGCCCGCTTGTCACACCAAGCCATTTTATCCGGTAGCCTTAGTCTAGCAGAGTACGATATGGTTTCACGAACCGTAAGCGTACCGATTAAATTATCATCTTGAGTTACATAAGCCTGTAAATCAACTTGCCATTGTTATACGATAACATCACCTTTATTGATTTAACTATATGTTTTAGATAGTGAACTCACACCCTCTAAAATTTACTTTGTAATCATTCAAAGTAACTTATCTATCCATATCTCGCATAATTAACAAAACCATCTTCCCATAAAAATTTCACACATATTGTAAAATCTCCGGCATTAGCTTCCCCATATCTCTTCTTATTTTAATTAAATAATATACTTAATTATTCTTTTTTTCTTTTTTTCACTCATAATTATTCATGAAAAATATAAAATAATAAAGATAAGAGTATTCACAACCTATTCCCCATCATTATCCATATAATTATACTAAAAATCACTATTTTTTCTCTCTACTTTTTAATTAAATAATACATTTTATATCTTTATCATTAATTTTTTTTCTCTACTCCACTCACAATCACTTAAAATATATTTAAAACATTACATGATTTTGAACTGTGTTTCCCAAAAATAGAAATTGAGCAGTAAATTTCTTATATCTTTCACTCACAACCATTTATAACTCTACCATATAATATAAGGAATACACTCACGTAAATTTAGGGAACAAGTTGTGAATGCTCTAAGTGATAGATAGTGATAGTAAATATGAGAGATTATTATGGTTTCTTTTAAAAATATAAAAGAAAAATATGAGGATGATACACCTAATGTATAAGTAAATTACATGTTTTTTCATGCTTCCGGAGAGGGTTAAAATGGGAAGGTAATGTGAATGCTCAAAATAATAAAAAACATATTGTAGTTATGTTTATTAATTCTATATCTACATAATAAATTAATATTAATATATTATATTACTAGGTTAGAGCCCATGTATTACATGGGTGGAATAAATAAAACATATCAAAACCATTAATTTTCTAAATATTTTATTTTCTAAATTTAATTAACTATTGGTGAAATAAAAATATAATAAATATTTAAAAGTTATAAAAAAAATATATCTAAAATTATTACTCTATATTTAAAGATAAAATAAGTCTAAAATCATATAATTTAGTATATATTAATAAATTATTAAAAAAAGAATATTAAATGTTTAATATTTTAATTTACTTATTTAAAATAATTATCATTTAATATGAGAGAAACAATAAACATAAATGTATATATATTTGTTTTAAGATATTTTACTAAAAAAGGAAAGTCAAATTGATTATTTTTATAATTTTCGTATTTATTACGAGAGAGAGGCGGGAAAATGATTTTTCGGATATGTTAAAATGATGACACGTGTCATTTGATATGCTAGATTGATGACATGTGTCAAAAAAAAAATCTTCTTTTATTATATGTTATAGATATGTAAAATACAAAACATTTACAAGGGTGAGAGACTGAGAGTCATGTTCACATATATTAGTATTATTACATGTCGGTCTGATAAATCCGACCAGTAATTCATATATCTATTTGTATAAAAAAACATGACCTCTTATCTAAAACGCGGTTGACTAAACACATAAAACAGTAATACACTTTCAGAACTAAAAAAAATAATATAAGATAAATGCTTTTATGTTCGCAACACATAACGAATTTAAATTAATAAAACATGGCAACACCATGTGTGCCGGGCCAAATGGTTATTCAATGTCATTCCAGCTTATTATTGATATTGTTCTTCACGTAATCTAGCTAACTTACTTTTCTTTAATTTGTGGATTACATATTTAAACAGACTGAGATTAAGAAAAAGAAAATCAATGTATCAACAATAGTTGAAGTTGATAAGCGCAGTAAAAAAGAAAGAAAAAAAAATAAAAATTTGTTTAGTTTAATAAGGTAATAATTACTATTAATTAAGGCGGGGACGACTTACGGCAGTGCCAAAAGAGAGCTTGGTTTTGCGGCCATTAACGAAGACGTTGCCGGAGAGAAAAGCGTTAGTGGCGAGGCGGCTGGAGAGAGCGTCGAGCAAGGTGGACTTGCCGGAGCCAGAGGGACCCATGAGGGCCGTGAAGGTCCCTGGCTCGGCGTAGCCGGTGAGCCCTTCCAACACGTTCTGAGTCTCCCCGTTACTCAGCGTCACCATCACCGTCAAATCCTTCCACGCCAGTTTGGCCGACACGTCCCCCACCACCTCCGCCTTCGCTTTCTCCTTCCATATGGACTCGCTCAGAGGGCTCAATAACCCACCACCCGCACCTGCAGACGCCTCCTCGATCTCCATCATCACCACTTCGCTGCTTGACGCTTCTCTGTTGCTCATCCTGAGAGCTCTCTTGCTAATGTTTCAGATGATCCGTTCATTAATTTGAATTAGTTTTGAGGAACTAGTGAAACCTGAAGAAATGTGTTGTGTGTGATGATGAGAGAGAAAGAGAGAAAGAGAGAGAGAGAGAGAGAGAGAGAGAGAGACCGGTGAGAAGGTGAAGGAGGAAATGTTGTGAGTATGGTTTTCTTTGACTGCTTGTGTAAAAGCATGTTTTGTGCTGCAAAGAGCTCCTACGTTTTCACATGGGTCCAGAGAAAGTCCGTCCCATTTAAAGAAAAATGTACGTATTTTCACATGTTTGCAACAACAAGGGGGCTTATTTATTACACTTATCACTACTCAAATTGCAATCTTCATATATATATATATATAGGTGGAGGTTCTAATAAAAACCACTTTATAAATGAAAACCAAAAAAACCAAATCTTGACCACTAAAAATTTGATCAATGGTCATAAATTAACATGATTTTTTTATAAATTTTGTTTCATTAAATCTTACCTAATTAAATGGAGAAGGCCATAATAGACAAATCATATTTATAATTATAACTTCTAATAATCAATGATTACCAAATCCCTAAAAAATCTCTCTCTCTCTCCTAATCCACAAATATCTCTCCTAATCTCCTAATTTTTATACAAAATATTAAAATATTTTAAAACTTAAATGATACGTAACAGTTAATATGCTAAAGAAACTTTGGTACATATATGTAACAGTTAATATACTAAAGAAGCTTTGGTACATATATGTAACAGTTAATATGCTAAAGAAGCTTTGGTACATATATGTAACAGTTAATATGCTAAAGAAGCTTTGGTACATATATGTAACAGTTAATAAGTCTTTGTTTGTGTAATGGTGCGATTAGGATTTTGATTATATGCTAAAGAAGCTTTGGTACATATATGTAGCAGTTAATAAACATACGTAAATCATTCATCAACAACTAATACTAAGGTACATATACGTAACAGTTAAAAAATACCAGAATCTAAAAACTGAAGTACATATGTAAAATTCAATAAATACACAATGAGTTGTACATATTTTGTTAGAACCATATCGTAAAATCAGGTTACAATTGATGGGAAAATACAAGTGACATGTCAGCAAGCACTACTGTTACATATG
Organism: Flaveria linearis; assembly: GCA_024085815.1. Lineage (NCBI taxonomy): Eukaryota > Viridiplantae > Streptophyta > Magnoliopsida > Asterales > Asteraceae > Flaveria > Flaveria linearis. The sequence goes on from CM044015.1 coordinate 27,136,133, forward strand.
CGTAACAGTAGTGTTTCGTATTTGTAACAACGGTGTTACATACATATAACATTAGTATTCATCTTGTTCATTTGATCTTCGTGTTCGAAATAAACGTTTTGATAATTGCTTGACCCGACCATCATCATCTTTGATGCAGCATATACTTTAACCGATGATCATCATCTTCATAATCATCAATTTCATTTCAAGTTTATTATCCTTAATTTTATGTCACTGCAAAAACATGTAACAAATATAATAACAACCAAAACCATTAGAAAACTTAAAATATGTATATATATGAGAGTAGGAAAACCATAAAAAGAACTGATAGTCTCAATATGTAACGTTATGTCACATATATGTATCAGTGTTTCATGTATATGAAAATTTTGTTACGTATACGTAACACAATCAAACTTCAAAAATACTTAGTTGTGATTACTTAGTACATATATGTAACAGTAGCAAAATAATAATTTGTATAAATACAACAACACTGATACGTATATGTAAGGAATTACTCCAGATATGTTTTGATTTATAATACATGAAGCATACATATAAATATAGGTAATCAATCATCTAAATTAAACATTGGTACATATATGTATGTAACTGGGTACGTATATGTACCATATCATGATAACTTTTTCCATTCAGTTGATTGTCATATTCATAGCTATCACAGTTACATATATGTACTGATCATCATTTTCATAGCTATCAAAGTTACATATACTGTACCTAACAAGGTTACATATACGTACCTAGCCCCATTAAGGCTAAAGCACCGAGAGGAAGAGGCTGTGTGATGATTCCAACGATGGTTGCGAGGAATATCGACAGCAATTGCCATCTAAAAAATTATATATATATGACTACGATCAAATTAGTGCAGACATCTAGAAAAACAAATTTTAGTTTCACCAAATATGGTGAACGTGGACATGGTATCGCCGGAAAGCTGTCGTGTTACCGTCGTGGATTTGGAGGCTTCACCGTCTAAGTATCTGGAGAGAACAAGTGTTTCCGATCAAATTAGTGTGATGTTGTAATTCTTTTAGCTTCTTTTTGCCTAAATTAAGCTCCGCCATCATATGACTGTTCGATTGAGCAAGGTTCCAATTCTGCAACTGTGTTTTCTAAAGAATAACTCGCATCTTTTGAAGCTCAATTCCATTCATCTCTATGACTTTGTTTTTTTCGGTAATAAGCTTCATCAGCCCTGTATTTTCCTTTAAAAGATGATCGATGTGCTCTTTATCCAAAGATGATGAAGAGTTGAGTGGCCGAATTTGATCGAAATCGGTGGTGATTTGTGCTTGGGCTCGTAATTTGTGATATCAGAAAGCCTCTTTCTTATCGAGTTCCCAATAGATGATCTTTTAGTCATTCTTTCCTCTCCCATTTCCACCACTCCTTCAAATCTTCAAAACTTTTGGTTGTAGAGTACGCCACAAACAAAATAAAGAACCCCGGATCACAAATTAGGTTTCTGGGTTTAAAAACCCAATAACGAATTCTAGGGTTTGGTGTGAAATACTGATCCGAACCGGAAAAGGGGAAGAAGGTGGAGAAGATAATCGAATAACCCAAATCTCAAAATTGGGTTTTTAAAGTTTGGTTTGAAAAGAAAACAGTAAAGATTGATCGATTTACGAATTGGGTTCGATGGATTGATGTGGAATGGAAGAACCCTAGATCAGAAAGTGGTTTTATTAGGGTTTTGATTTGAAGTGTATTAAGTTGAACAAAAAGGGTGAAGATCCAAAACAAGGGATTCGAAAGAAAGATTGATGCAGAATTAAGAAACAAAAAAATCAGTTAGAGAAAAAAACGTAAAACATTGAATTGATTGAGTTTCTAAAATAAGATTTAGCCAAAATTACAAAAAAAAAACATTTTTGAATAAATTAATGGAAAAAAAGTTAAAATTTTCTGATTGGTTGGATATGGTTTTCACGGTTTTCATTTACAAACTTGGTTTTCATTTGATCCCTTCTCTCTCTCTCTCTCTATATATATATATATATATATATATATATATATATATATATATATATATATATATATATAGGATCAGGATCATTACAGAACCATTTTTTATTTTTAGAACTAAAAGATACATAAATGTAAATTATAAACCATTGGTTTACATAGATGTAAGTTAAACCTGATGATTTTTAGTTGTTTTTATAGTTTATGTTCAAGTCTGATATACACATATGTAAAACAGGTCAAGAATTACCAGACTTAATATACATTTATGTAAATCAATGGTTCTGTAGTTCTGAAAATAAAAAGTGGTTCTGTAATATATATTATATATATATATATATATAAATATTTACATATATTATATATATATAAATATTTATATATATATACATATATTTATATATATATATATATATATATATATACATATATATATATATATATATATATATATATACATATATATACATATATATATATATATATATATATATACATATATACATATATATATACATATATATACATATATATATATATTGTGAATCCAAGGATCTCAATTCAGGAATTATCAGTATTAAAATAAATCAATTTAATGATCGCGGAATTATCACTAATTGACGTTTAATTGTTTTAATGATCAATGATGAACACAACCACAAAAACACAATAAATGCGAAATCAATAATAATTCAAATATTTCATTAACTATAAGGTAATGATTACAAAAGAATAATAACTAATAACTATGAATAACGAATTCTGTGAATCGAATAATGTTTGATGTTGATGTGACGGCAGTTAGGGTTGCACAATGATGTAACTCTTGACAGCCGTAATAATGATTGATTGTGTTCCCAAGATGTGAAACCTAGGACTCATATTTATAGATGGTTTGAGTCGGCTAAGGAAACACCGGATCTCTCGGGATTTATTATTGATTGTGTTGACTTGTTTGACTTCTTGATAGTTGCAATCGCACAAGTATAATGATCTTCCGCAGGAGTCTTGTCGTCCGCAGAACTTTTGTTCTTCCGTAGATGAATTGGTCTTCCGTAGAAGTGTTGTTCTTCCGTAGGAAATCCTTCTTCCGTAGGAGTCTTCACTTCATGGTCCTTGATCATCCGCAGGAACATTCACTTGGTTATTTGGTCTTGTAAGAAACATATCTACGGATTAACAAAAATGTTCATCCGTAGATGTTTCTTACACTTGGTCAATTTCAGGAATCTGTCCAAGCATATTGTTTTTCCCTGTCAAGTCTCAAATCAACACACATATATATGGGGTTAACCTATAGATTCAAAGCATATATATATATATATATTTTGACTGTTACAAATATTAATTACAAGACTTGATTCTCAAGTACTAAGCCTATACAAAAATGATCTAGCCTATACAATCTAGATCTAACAATACTCCCCCTTAGGCTTAGCTCCTTGTAATCAGTCCTTCAAAACTGCAAGCTCCTCGAATCTTGCTATCATCTTATTATAGAAGTAAGATACAACAGTCTTCTGATCATCGTACTTGTACTTGATCTTCATCCTGCTGATCTTCTTCAACGTGTCATAGCTCAGACCCAAAACATCTTCTTCCGTAGTGAGTGTTTCCACTACACTATCATTATGAACAATTTCCAATTCATCTTCTTCTGAGATTCTGAGCTCAGACACTTCAGCTATGGTTGTACCCTTCAGTAGCCCAGCCTCATGTTTCCTTCTCTTGTGTGCCTTTGCATGCAGTTTATCAATAACTTGTATCATGTGCACGTACAGGCAGAGATCATTCTGGGCTTTTTCATCTGTTAGCTTAGGGAAGAATTTGTCGTAAGGTATGATGTGTAGCTAGGATGCAGCATCTTTATCTCTATTGGATCAAAGATCCTGATCTTATCAGCCTTCTTCCCATCAGCATTTCCCAGCAATACCATCTCTTTTGTCTTTTCAACATATCCCCATTCTGTGATAGGATAAGTGAACTGATTTCCTTTTATGCTTTTGATGGTATCTGAGTTTTTATCACATCCAACTCTCTTTAGCATGTCTTCATCTACAAGGGATGAGACTTCAGCTGTTCTTCTTTTCCTGCTTTGTTTGATTCTGTTGTGCTCTTTATCATCTTTCTTTGCTTGTGTCACCACATCATCAATGAACCTGGTCTTCATACCATTTACAGCTCCAGAGAAGTCTCTCCCCTGAGATAAATTGGATAGTTGGATATTGGGATGCTTTGCAAATCCCTGATATCTTGTTCCGGAAGGCTAAGCAGAGCTAACACATCATGGAAGTATTGAATCCTTCCAGATGTCCTTTTTATTATTGCACAATCCCAGTCTGGATCATATTTCCAGGCCATAATCCTGTGTTCTTCCACAGAACTGGGAGTTGTGATATGATCATAAAGCTCTATGAGAGTTGATTTCTTCTCTGTAATCTCTCGAACAGTTGTTCCCATAGGCCATACTTTTCCGGGGATCACTGCCCTTGGCTCTCTGATCAGTGTTTCTTTTTCCTTGTGCTGATCTTTTGGTTCAACTGTTATTGGATCAGCAGCAAGTTTACTTTGTTGTTCTTTTGGATGTGGAGCAGTGGTTCTGAACTTGACACCAGTTTCTAATTCCACCTTCATCACATGCTCCATCATCCTCCGCAATTCTCCAGTGGTTCTGCCTTTAAGCTCATGCGGTTTGTAGTTGTGCCTCTGTAACCAGCAAGTCATATTGTACTTTGTAAGTTTGGCTGTGTCACTGTGGCCCAGATCCTTCTTGATCTTTTCCAATGACTGAAATACAGTAAAGGCTTCATAATCACAGTTTGGGATTATAAACCTTGCAAACTCAAACTCTTTCAGTGCATTCTTCATTTCAGAAGTGTTCATCCTCTCAACCATGTCATATGGAAAACCATGGTTGATGAGGGTCATAAACATGCTAGAATCAGGCCTCTCTTCCATGATGTCTGCTGTTGTTAGAAGGTCATCGGCCTTTCCTCCCTTTTCACCAATGGGGGACTCCATTCTTGTAAGCTCCTCCCACTCTTTCTCACTATCATCTTCATCTCCGGATGATACCTTCACAGTAGACACATCTACTGAAGGTGTAGGTGCAGGGGATGGAAGTTTTTGTCTTTTTGGTGAGCTTTCATCTTCAGGTTTCTTTTGAGTTGCTCCAAAGTATTTTCTTTTTCGGGTGTATGGAATCATTTGCTTAGAAGCTTCACCCGACTGTTTTGGTTGATCAGCACTTGGGGCCTCTTTTGTTTTCAGAGCTGAGAGTTTTCTTTTTAGCTTTTCTATCTCTTCATCTTTCTGTTTTATTTGCTCAGCCTTTTCGTTTTGCTCAATTTTTAAAGATGCCTCCAACTCTTGTTGTCTTTGCAACAATGCATCAATAACTTCATTGTTGCTTAGAGCATCTTCTCTCAGCCTTTTTAATCTGGCATCTTTCTTCATCAGCTCTTCATCTTTTTCTTTAATTACACCTTTCAGCTCTTGAATTCTTTCTTTTCGCTTATTTGATTTGAGTACTAACTTGTTATACTCAGCAACCAAAAAGCTTTTGCTCACAGGAATGTCACTGTCACTCAAGTCATCTTCATGGTATGCAATGACATCCTGAGCAGATCCTTGTACTTCCCCGTGCTCATCAGCAATTTGTTCATCTTTCAATGAAGATGTTGGCTCAGTATGGGCTGATGACACTTGTTCTTCTGTGTGTGTGGGTGAGAAGGGAACAGTGCTGGCTTGAGATAATATCTCTGTGTCTCCTGAGTGTACAGAGTGTACAGACTCAGTTATCTCAAAAGGTTCAGTTCCAGCACTTTCCGGTGATGGATGTTTTGGTGATTCTGGTGGTGGTTGTACATGGGATTGAATTTGTAGTGGAGAGAAAGGTTGAGTGTGATGAGATGATGAATGAGAAGGTGATGGTGAGAGTTGTTGGACTGGAGATATTGGCTGAGTGTGTTTGGTGGATGATGAGGATATTAGTAGAGGTGATTGATGTTGATGAATTGGGGATATTGGTTGGGTGTTGATGCTTGCTGGTGATTGTGATTGTTGAGGGGGTGTTTGGCTAGGTGTTTGATGTTGGAGTGGTGGAGTTTAGGTTGGTGAGTGGTGTTGGTGTGGTGGTGTTTGGAGTGGTGAGTGAGATGCTTGTGTAGAATCAGTAGATGACTCTACTTCATCTGCCCAAGCCAACTCTTGTGGGAGGTCTGCTTGGGGATCTACTACATGTGCGAACATTGGCATATCCCGACCCTGGTACTTCCCACTAAGCTTGTTCAGCACAGATTTGCTCAAGTGTGCTTGAACAAACACATCGCCAACTCTGTCTAACCTTGGAAGTTCTGAGTTGATCACCAGTTGTAGGAATCTCGGGAACATGTACATCTTGTCATTCTTCTGCAGTTTGACTTGTTCACTCAGACAGTTGAAGATGTATTTGGCGTAGTTATAAGTTCTCCCCTCGAATATCCCAATGATTCCAGATGATATGTGCCGAGAGAATCTGTCGAGCCCCGACTTCCTGTTTGACATGCACTTTAGGTAGGTATGGCACAAGAATCTGTACGGTTTGCACAGCCTACCCTTTTTGATTTCCCCTTTCTCGTAATCACCATCATACCCCATCAGGTTGAATATTTCTCAATGTATTCATTCTTGAATACATCGGGGTGACCTATCTCTCTATCACCCAGTTCCAGGCATCTTCGTATGGTGCTTTCAGTGAGTCGAAGACGCTCATTCAGAATCTCAGCCTCAATCACTTCATTATCACCTTGTTGTTCGACCCGTGCTGAGTTCCAGAAGTCGATTATGTGAGCCTGATGGATCACAGGCTCGGCCGTCAAGGCGTAGAAGAGCCTGGATCGTCGAAGATATCTTATTATATCTCGACATCCTTCCGCTGCAGGATCATCAGCGTTTAAGAACGCGCACACATTATGTTCTTTAGCGAATCTGTTAGCCATCTGTAAAGAAAATCAAGTTAGAATACATGCAGTTGAATCGTTTTAATGGCAATAACCGATTAACCAGTTCCGTACTGATGTTTAGGACATGGTTTACCTTCGCAGTAACGGTAATCGATTACTGGATAATGTTGATAATGTGTTCTTGGAACGGATTTTTTGAAATTTTGAAAAAGAGGGAAAATGGGCAATTTTCTAGGTTAAAGTGAAAAAGTGCTCTGTAAAAATAAATTCTAAGAGTCAGAAACCTTATTTATAGGCGAACACATTAATTTTTTTTTATTAATTATGTTGGGCCCACTCCCATTTATTCCTATCCGCATACCAAGTTTATTTAGAATGCATTACTTCTTCCGCAGAACATCTGCGGAACCTTGATATCTGCGGATCTCCTAACATCTGCGGAACCTTAACATCTGCGGATGTCTTAACATCTGCGCATGTATAAGTTCAACCAATGCATTTGTTTTGCTGCTGAATCAGAAATCACATAATACTTCTACGGATGAGGTATTACTGAGACTTCTGCGGATGCAGAAATTTCACTTCTACGGATGAGTATTGCTGAAACTTCTGCGGAAATTAAAGTTTTAAAAACTTTAAATGTATGATATCTACTGAGTAGAATCAAATGTTGATGTTGGACATTGTTGACTTTATTTACATGGCAATTAAGGAAAGCAAGTGTCCCTGTATCCTGCATTCAAGTTAGTGCTCAAGTTCCAATTCCTTCAAAGTAAATTGAATCAATTAACAGCTATTTATTGTTTTTCATGCATGAACTACTCCCCCTAAATTTGTGAGAAATGTTAGACTCTTGCATTTATCATAAATTTAGGTTGTAAACAGGCATGACAGGCATATGACAGTCTAAGTGAGAGAAAAGCAGTTAATAGGACAATTAAACATCTGGCTTAAACAATTACAGGCATGCATATATATAGATAGGGATCATACTATGACTTGGCTTCTGCTGATGTTGATTAGTTGATTCATAACACACTTGATTGTGAGTATATAGATCCACGGAAATTCAAACATGAGTATTGTATCAACTAGGCATGCTATTTATCATGTTGTGAAGTTTGTTAATCAGTAACAATCATGAGTCCCACATTCAATTATCATTAGAGTATGTCTTCCGTAGGTGAGGCAAATCATTACTTTTCACACTTAAAGACTATGTACAGTAAGTTATAAGTTCTATCTTGAGACTTTGTGCAGTCTCATGAATGCTTTGATGTTTGAAGCTCTTTTGAATTGAAGTACAATTGATCACAAGTGATTCTTTGTAGAGCTGATATATGATCTTCATAGTCACCAGGTCTTTACTTTCGTAAAACAGAGGTGAACTTAACCCAGGTCTTTCTTTACACAAAACAGAGGGAGAATGAAGATCATACTCTTGTATCGTATACCTAGGTTTTTGTTTACACAAAACAGAGGAAATATGACATTGCAAAGATAGAAGATTATAAAGTATTTCACATAGTGTGCTTATGTAAGTGATTTGATCACATCAGGAGAGAACAGACCTTCCTGATTCTGAAATGGAATCCCCACAGACAGTTACCTGAATCTTTTAGTTTGCATGCGCTTAGCTTTGTTTCCACTCAAGATGAACCTACTCACGTAGCAGTATGATATAAGTCAGATTGAGTTTTTGTTTAATAACCAAGTATAGTCTACTATCATTTCCCTGATATAATGCATGTATAGAAGTTCTATCAGACACTTAATTTGTCCTTAACTAGTACTCATCACAAAGTCAGTCATATGCTTTTGTTGATTTATTCTAAGTTAATCATTCCCAAAGATTCTATCAGAAAATTAAATCTAACAGAATCAAATGCTTTAGTGAACAAATCAGCAAGCTGATTGTTGTGTCTACTTTGATTAACTTAATTAGACCCTTTTCAGAGCAATCTCTCAGAAAATGGTATCTGATTTCAATGTGTTTTGTTTTACTATGTTGAACTGGGTTAGCAGTTATAAACATAGCAGCTGAATTATCAATATGAATTGGTGTATGAAGGAAATTGTAACCATAATCAAGTAATTGGTTCTGCAACCAAAGTACTTGAGAGCAACCTGCGGAAGCAACTATGTACTCTGCTTCAGCTGTTGATACAGATACATTTGTTTGCTTCTTGCACTGCCATGAAACAAGTCTTGGTCCTAGAAACTGACAGCCACCAGTTGTGGATTTTCTGTTGTTGTTGCACCCTCCATAGTCACTATCTGAATAGGAGTAGAGGCTAAAATCTCCATCTTTAGGATACCAAAGTCCCAATGCAGGTTTGCCTTTCAGATATCTGAAAATCCTCTTTACAGCATTCAGATGGGACTCCTTTGGGTCTGATTGATACCTGGCACAAACACAAACAGCAAACATAATGTCAGGTCTACTGGCAGTTAAGTACATTAAAGAACCGATCATTGATCTATACAATCTTTGATCTACGGATTTGCCAGCAGGGTCAGGCACAATCTTGTCTATTGTTGAGGCTGGTGTCTTGCATGAAGTGGAATCAGCAAGATTGTACTTCTTCAAAATTTGATGAATGTACTTTTCTTGATTGATGAAAATGCCATCTGGTTTCTGATGAACTTGTAAGCCAAGGAAGAATGTCAATTCTCCCATGGAGCTCATCTGAAATTCAGATTTCATTAAGTCTTCAAAGCTTTGACACAGTTTCTTGTTGGTTGATCCAAATATTATGTCATCAACATATATTTGAACCACCAAAAGATCTTGATGTTCATGTTTGAGGAAGAGTGTCTGATCAATAGTGCCTCTCTTGTAGCCATTCTTCAGCAGGAAAGATGACAGTGTGTCATACCACTTTCTGGGTGCTTGATGAAGACCATATAAAGCTTTGTCAAGATTGTATACTCTATGTGGATAATCAGGGTCTTCAAATCTAGGGGGTTGAGCCACATAGACTTCTTCATCAATTTTCCCATAAAGGAAAGCACACTTCACATCCATTTGATAGACTGTGAACTTCTTGAAGGAGGCATAGGCTAGGAAAACTCTTATAGCTTCAATCCTGGCAACTGGTGCAAAGACTTCATCATAGTCTATTCCCTCTTCCTGAGTATATCCTTGAGCAATAAGCCTAGCCTTGTTTCTCACGATGATTCCTCTGTCATCCAGCTTGTTTTTGAATAACCACCTTGTTCCAATTGGATGTTGACCTGTAGGCAAGTCTACAAGAGTCCACACTTTTTGTTTTCTGAATTGTTGGAGTTCTTCTTGCATAGCCTCAATCCAACTGTTGTCTTTTAGAGCAGCTGTAATGTTTGCAGGAACTGTTTGGGACAAAAAGCAGGTAAACAAACAAATGTTTGCCACTCCTCCTTTGTTCCTTGTAGTTCTTGTATTCAGATCTCCAATGATATTGTCTGTTGGATGAGACTTGTGGATTCTACTTGTTGAGACAGCATCAACTGGAACTGTGGATTCCAATTTTGAGAAACCCATTAAGGCAGATGGAGTCAGCTGAGAAGTTGAGTCGATGAAGTAATCAAGAGGCTCATGGTCATTTGGATCAGCTTGTGTATTTGTTGCAGGGTTGTCTTCTTCCGCAGGAAGATCTACGGAAGCAGCATTTTGTTCTTCCGCAGGAGTGACTGCAACATCTACGGAGGCATTTTGTACTGCCGTAAGAGTTACAGCACCATCCTCGGATGAACATTGTTGTGTTGCAGGCATGGTTTGTTGATTCAACACCTCCTCACTATTCCTTAGTTCAGCAGCTGAGGCAGGACTTGCATCTGCGGATACTGATGCATCTGCGGATGTATTTACATGAGCTGGGGATGAAGAATTTACTTCTGCGGATGTACAATCTGGCTATGATCCAGGTGAAACTTGTGCCCTTGGTGGATCTGCTGTTAGAGGCACTTCATTCATACTTGGAGGTACAAATGGATAGCATGTATCCGCAGCACCTGCATTGATCAGATAACCAGTGTTAAATGATTCAGTTAATGCATCTATATCAAATAACCAAGATGATCCTTTTACATTAGTAGTAAACATGGATTCATCAAAAGAAACATTGGGAGTCTCTTCAACTATGTTATGTTCTGGAATATAGACCCTATATGATTTAGAAGTGGATGAATATCCAACAAAGAAACCATCATAGGCTTTTTCAGAAAATTTTCCCAATTGTTCTTTAGTATTTAAAACAGACACATGACACCCAAAAGCTCTAAGATATCCTATAAAAGGTTTCCTTTTAAATAAGAGTTCATAAGGTGTTTTATTATGTTCTTTTACTATAAAGTTCTATTTTGAACATTGCAAGCTGTATTCACAGCTTCTGCCCAGAAAGTAATGGGCAACTGAGAATCAGCTAGCATTGTTCTGGCTGCTTCTATGAGTGTTCTATTTCTCCTTTCAGCCACTCCATTTTGTTGTGGAGTTCTTAGGGCACTGAATTGTCTTGCTATCCCTTTATTCCTGCAAAAAGAATCCAGATCAGCATTAACAAACTCAGTTCCATTATCGCTCCTAAAAATTTTAACTTTTAAATCAAGTTGATTCTCAATCTTGATCACAAAGTCCATTAATGTTTCAGATGTTTCACTCTTATGTTTTAAGAAGAAGACCCATGTGAATCTAGTGAAATCATCTACTATCACCAAACAATATTGCCTTTTTCCAATGCTCAGCACATTGGTTGGACCAAAGAGATCCATGTGAAGCAATTTGAGTGGTGTAGTGTTAGTGTTAATTGTTTTGGATTTATGAGACACTCTGTGTTGTTTTCCTTTATAACATGAAGAACAATGATTAGAACAATAAAATTCTTTCTTTGGTAATCCAATGACTAAGTCATTTTTCACCAATTTATTCATGTTCTTCATGTTGGAATGGACAAGCCTTCTATGCCACAGTTGAGATTCATCTTCTGAAGATTTAGACAGCAGGCATGTCTCATGATTTGTGAGTGTTGTGTTGTTCATATCCAAAATATATGTGTTGCCTTTTCTTGATGCTTTTAGAAGGATCCAGTCTGCTGGAACTGTAAAACCTGGCTTAAGAATGTAACAGTTAGTGTTATCAAATAGTGTTAAGTGATTTTGATCACAAATTTGGGAAACACTAAGTAAATTATACTGCAAATTTTCACAGTAATTTACTTTTTCAAATGTTAAAACACCATTAGTTACCATTCCCTCACCAACAATTTTACCTCCCTTCTTATCTCCACCAAATGCCACATAAGAGGCATGTTTATGTTTGAAGTCATGGAGAAGTGCACAGTTGCCTGTCATATGTCTGGAACAACCACTGTCAACATACCACTTGTTGTCAGCTCTCCATGATTGTTCCTGCGCACAAAAAGAAATTAGTTAGAATTGACAATCCAAGGCTTAATTGTCTTGGATTTGCCAGATGTGTCAACAATAGTTACTCCTTCATGGATTAATCTTGAAGTTTCAGTATTAGTTGTTTCTTTTTGATTTGATGGTGGTGAGGATGATTCTGTTGAAGATGAGTTAGGTTTCTGGATGTCTTCATGCTTGTCTGAGTCTGTCTTCAAAGTGACTTGTTTTGGTTGGTATTTTAACTTTGAAGAGGATCCTGTAGTTTTGAAAGTTTCTTCATCTTTCAGCTTTGATTGAGACACAGGAGTTCCTTTTGCAAAGTTGTCAAAGAAACCATCAACTGCTACAGTCTGTTTATCAGACAAATCCACCTTTTGTGAGGTGTCTTAGATTGTGTTGGTGTTTTCTTCTTCAAAGTCTTGTCCGCAGCAGATGATCTTTTCTTTGACTTTTGTTGTTCTTTCTGAATCTTTGTCTCCTTGTCACTTATTGAGGATTGAGAATCTGATTCGGATGATGCATCTTGTGACTTCTTTTTGCTCTTTTTCTTGTTCTTCTTGTTAAAATAACATTCCTGAGTGGAATGGTTATTTTTGTCACATATGGCACAGTGTTTGTTGAAGTAACAATCAGCAGTCATGTGATTGTTCATATTGCAAATGGAACAATAGCTGCTGAAATAGCATTCATCAGTATTGTGATTCTTCATATCACACCATTTGCAATATTTTTCTGAACTTTCTTCAGATTCATCCTTCTTTTTGTTGTTCTTTTTCTCACTTGTTGAAGCATCAGTTGAGTTCTTCTTGTGTTTGTTGGGAGAATCATCAGCTGTTGCTTGTTTGCCTTTGGCTGCCTTTTGTTGCTTGATATTCAGCTTTTTCTGTGCATGTTTATTGGTCTCTCTTTTTACCTCATCCGCAGAATCAGTTTCTTTCTTCCGTTGCTTTTCTGCGGATTCAGTAGTTTTTGCCTTCCGCAGATGATCTACGGACTTGGTAACTTTTGCTTTCCGCAGATGTTCTACGGATTCCTCAGATTTCTTTTTCCGCTGATCTTCAACACTTGAATTTTTCTTTTGCTTTGTTGAAGTTTGTTGTTTCTTACCTTTCTCTGAAGACAAAGGTATCTCAGCACTTGATCCGCAGCTATCAACTTTGTGAAGGTTCAGTTCTTGAAGTCCTTCATTCAATTCAGCAATCCTCTTGCAGATAGTCTTCAGCATGTTCCGTTGCTTTGGAGGATACTGCAGCTTTGATTCTTCAAGTACCCGCGGAAGACCAGTTTCAACTTGAATATTCTTACCAATGTTCAGTTGATCAGTATCATGTTCATCAGAATCATCCAAGTCATCATACTTATCAAAATCTGATTCATTATGTTTAAGTGATTCAGATTCAGTAGATTCAGTTTCACTTATCTCAGCTTCATAGATGTTTGCATGACTGTTTTTTATGTCAATTTTGGTGCTTTGCACAAAATGATTTGACAAATTGTTAGTCATTGTTTCAGGTAAAGGTGTGTAGTTATCATTAATAGGTGGTGCAACAGCATTATAACCCAACCCGGACCTGTTCTTTGATTCAATATGAGAGTTTAACAACTTCTCATATTGTTGAGATGATAATTGAAACTTCTGAAGTTTCACTTCAGTTGATGCATGGTCAGCCATGGATTTTGTTAAGGAAGTGGTCAGATGCTCCACTTGGGCTTTTAGGCTGTAGTTTTCAGAAACATATTTTTCTAAATCTTTTTGTAAAGAACTGATTTTGATTTGATATAATTTTTGTTCTCTTAAGTGTGATTCATTTAAAATTATAGTTTCCTTTACTTTATCAGCCAATTGTTGAGCATGGACTCTATATCGTTCAACTTCCTCAACACATGTTGATGAACATAACCTGTCTTTTACCTCTCTGGCCATAGGAGGAACTTTGTTTTCCATATGCGCCATTAATGCTTGATTCTCCTCTATCACTTCCTTCTCATACAAACTCCAGTCACATGTTCCATCTTGAAGTATGATCAGCCCAGTCTCTTTAGAATTGCTTGGTCCTCCTGATGTATTTGTGGCTGGTGGGGATGTTGCTGAGGTTGTCTATGCAGAGATCTTTGGGAGGTTGATTGCTGATTCTGATACTGTTGTTGATGCTGATTTTGTTGCTGCTGCTGCTGATACTGCGGAGATGATTGTTGGTTGCATTCTCTAGAGAAGTGACCATAGAGATTGCACTTGAAGCATCTGACTTTTGATTTATCAATACCAATCTTTGATGTTTTGCTTGCTGCTGCCATATTTTATTTCTCCGCAGATATTGCTTAGCTCTGTAAGCAATCATTGCCATCTGCCATTGTAGATTTATCTCTTCTACTACATCAGGAGGGAGTTCCTCCAAGTCTTGCTGACAGATGTTTGCTGATGTAAGTGAACTTCCAAGATATGCTTGAAAGCTAGAACTAAAAGCTGCAAAGGCTGCTTTTTGTTCTTAAGAATCCAATATCACAGTTATTGGTTTTGACTGTTTGTTATGTTGAGAAGAGTTTGCAGTTGCTGATGTCTCTCTTTTCTCTTCAGATCTTCCCTTTTCCTTTTGATTTTTACTTTGAGATGATTTCTTAGTGGGTTTGGATGCATAAAAGCTTACTTCCTCTTCATCATCACTCAAAGTACAAGAGTTATCACCTTCATTGTTTGAGATAAATGCACTTCCAGCATTTTTGGTTTCCTTGAAGTGATAAGGTGAGACATGAGTTCTCACACTCTTGTTTCTTGATTGTTCATCCAGTTCAAGAGCTTCTACCTTAGCAACCAATGTATCCAGACCTGTTGTCTTGAGATCTATGGTGTTCTTGAACATGGAGACTGTTTGCTTCCAACTTTCAGGCAAAGTGTGGAGCATCTTCTTGTTTAATTCCTCAGTAGTATATTTTAACTCCAAGATGTTCATCTCAGTAACAAGTTGCATAAATCTATGGAGTTGCTGAGGAATTGATTCACCCTCAATATGATGAAAAGTTTCATATTGTGATCTAAGGGTGTCTTTCCTTATGCTTCGGATCTCATCACTCCCTTCACAGAGAGTGTGAAGTATCTTCCACAAGGAATTTGCTGTCTTGTAGTTCTCACACCTGATCAAGATTTCTTCTGGCAAAGCCATACTAAGCAAGCTGTATGCTTTAATATCGACTTTGACCTTCTTGACATCATCAGGTGGCAAGTCCTTAGTGCTGATTGGCTGATTCTTGTCATTATAATCCGGCCCAAGAGTGGGTGGAATATAAGGACCTTGAGTGATGGACTCCCACAAGTCAGAATCTGTGTAGTTCACATGATTCCTGAACTTGATCTTCCAGGATTTAAAATCAGCTTTGGTTACCAACTTTGGCGGTTGATAAGATCCTCCACCAAAAGTACTCATGTTTAATGCAAAAGGATTAATCAAAACTTAAATGCTAAAATTGATAAATCTATCAACGACGCAGATCTAGTATTCAATTGATTTGAATATAGATCTAAATCAAACAAGCAATGAGACAGTGCTTGCTGAACAACAAGTCGTTGATTTAATTGTTTGAAAATCAATTAAACAATTTTAATACTGATAGATCAATTGATCTAAATCAATGAGCACCAAAGCTCTGATACCACCTGTGAATCTAAGGATCTCAATTCAGGAATTATCAGTATTAAAATAAATCAATTTAACGATCGCGGAATTATCACTAATTGACGTTTAATTGTTTTAATAATCAATGATGAACACAACCACAAAACACAATAAATGCGAAATCAATAATAATTCAAATGTATTTCATTAACTATAAGGTAATGATTACAAAAGAATAATAACTAATAACCATGAACAACGAATTCTGTGAATCGAATAATGTTTGATGTTGATGTGACGGCAGCTAGGGTTGCACAATGATGTAACTCTTGACAGCCGTAATAATGATTGATTGTGTTCCCCGAGATGTGAAACCTAGGACTCATATTTATAGATGGTTTGAGTCGGCTAAGGAAACACCGGATCTCTCGGGATTTGTTATTGATTGTGTTGACTTGTTTGACTTCTTGATAGTTGCAATCGCACAAGTATAATGATCTTCCGCAGGAGTCTTGTCGTCCGCAGAACTTTTGTTCTTCCGTAGATGAATTGGTCTTCCGTAGAAGTGTTGTTCTTCCGTAGGAAATCCTTCTTCCGTAGGAGTCTTCACTTCATGGTCCTTGATCATCCGCAGGAACATTCACTTGGTCATTTGGTCTTGTAAGAAACATATCTAAGGATTAACAAAAATGTTCATCCGTAGATGTTTCTTACACTTGGTCAATTTCAGGAATCTGTCCAAGGATATTGTTTTTTCCTGTCAAGTCACAAATCAACACACATATATATGTGGTTAACCTATAGATTCAAAGCACATATATATATATTTTGACTGTTACAAATATTAATTACAAGACTTGATTCTCAAGTACTAAGCCTATACAAAAATGATCTAGCCCTATACAATCTAGATCTAACATATATATATACATATATATATACATACATATGTATATATACATACATATATATATACATACATATGTATATATACATATATATATATATACATATATATATATATACATATATATATATATATACATATACATATATATATATATACATATATATATATATATATATACATATATATATATATATATACGTATATATATATATACATATATATACGTATATATATATATACATATATATATATATATATATATATATATACGTATATATATATATATACGTATATATATATATATATATATATATATATATACGTATATAATATATATATACGTATATATATATATATATATATATATATATATATATATATATATATATATATATATATATATATATATATATATATATATATATATATATATATATATATATATATATATATATATATATATATATATATATATATACTATATATATATATATATATATATATATATATATATATATATATATATATATATATATATATATATATATATATATATATATATATATAGAGGGTAGGGTAATATAGAAAACCACCCTTTTTTGTGAGAACTATATGAATCAATTTTAGCCATACGTTTTATTAACATGCAAGTCACATGTCACTTTCTCTTTTTTTTAAACGTTCATAAATTTTTTTACGACATTATTTTTTTAAAAAAAATTCACCATTAATTTTAGTATTTGTTTTTTACATTTTCAACGCCTACCATATTGATACTTTTTTTTAAAAAAAAACATCAATCTGTTATTTACATATGTGTGAATTTGGTTATAAACATGTGTAAATCCGGTATTACACATGTGTAGAATGAATTACGTAAAAAACAAGGGTTTTTTTATGAAATAGGGGAACGAGGGGAACATTTTTATGTGTTTATTTTTTTATTTTTATGTTATTTTTCATATTTTATAATTTTTATTATTATGTTTTTATTAATTAACATTTTGATATTAAAAACTAGTGGTTCACATTAATTACTAGAGTTATCATAAAAAAAATAAGTTTTCATTTGATCCATACTTTATATATGTGGCAAACGATTCATAGCATATTTAAAAAGGTCACAAACTAATCTTCCATCTCATGATAAAAACAAAAAAGAAACTTAATAAAAACTTTCAAAAATTAAGTATTTTAATAATAGTTTGTTTTAAAATGATTAAGTTGTAGGTTGCGGAAGTTGTATTGGGTAGGGATAGATTTTGACATAAATGCAAGCCACCAACGTCTAACGCCCCTCATAAATGTCCATACCCAAAACCAAAGTAACCAATCAAGATGTAGACGGTCGTGGTGGGTATTAATTTCTTCAATTAAAACTTGTACAATTTAATTGATTTCGACATTTTAGTAAATTATAATTAGCATTAATTAAATATAAATTTTGAAGTATCTTAGTTTCGACACGTTATTTCAATTCGAACTTGTCCAAAATATTGACAGAAAAGCAGGGGCGGAGCTTGACAATTTTTGTAAGGGGGACGGGGGCAAAATTAATTTTTTTAAGGGGGCAAACTCCAGTTTTATATAAAATTTACACTATCGGTCCAAAAATTTACACTATCGGACTAAATTTTTAACACTACCGGACTAAATTTTAACACTACCGACGAAAAAAAGAGGAGGGGCGGCGATCCCCCCGGCCCTTCAATCCTCCGCCCTTGCACAAAAGTTCTATGATTTAAACGTATTCATTACATGATATTTATAGAGTTATTACAATTATAAAGATATTAATAAGTTTTGAAATTATCTTAATCCAATACATTATATGTATATATAGAGATGAGAAATCAAATAAGAAGTATTAGTTTCTTTGACTACTCTGATAACTTTTTTTACATATGTGTAAATATATAAAACAAAAGTATTTTACATATGTATAAACATGTGTATAAAACAATATATAAAACAAAAGTATTTTACGCATGTATAAACATGTGTATAAAACAAATTCTCACAACAGTAAAAAATTTATTTATGTTTTATGAGAAGTGTGACAACAATTTTTTGCACTCATTTACACACATGTATACATGTGTGAAAAAAGAGAACTTCTACACATGTGCAAATAAAGAGCTTTCTGAGTTATCACAAAAATAGGCTTTCTTAGTAATATTTTTAGTGATGCAGCAAAACTGATTTAGTAGAACCAGTTTGCATTAAAGATCATTTGTACCTATTTAACATCATCTTGAAGTGTATTGTCAAATGTTTAAAATAAACGATAATATATATGAATGGGAGAACATACGAGGTGCACCTTTTTCCCATAGCTAGGTTTTTGTCCACTAGGTTTCTTAGCAAGATTTGTAATGAGGTCGCATGCCAAGCATATTAAAGGATTAATTGAAGTCCTCACAGGGGTCAAGGAATGAGATTATCAAAGATATTTATCAGACTTGCATAGACTTTGATGTAAATTTGTAAACGTTTTATGGAGGTTGAAGATTCAATATATTCAAGAAGCAAACACTTCACCTGAGTTGGTTCTCTTTCTTGGGATAAGAGTGTCTCATAAATCCCCCAAAGGTTAAAACACTTTCCATAATTGATTGCTAGTCATACCCTTCGAAATGCTAATAATGAAAAATGACATTACTTGTTGATGATTATCATTGCTTCTCGTTCTCTGGCGAACCTCTTGCCAACGACCTTTCTTCTCAACCATATTCGCTCTACATGAAATTATATATCCAGTTGTGGTCGTTCATGTTCGTATTTGTATAGGATCTTATGATTCTTATGTCATTATAATGTTCTTTTTGTCGTATCTTAAGAAGAAAGGTTGGTTGGTAACCATGTTAGTTATATAAAAAAAATCATAGGTATTCATACA